>VWZP01009288.1:813408-1019127 GCA_013396995.1 Dicaeum eximium
CCCGGGCTCCGCAGCTTCGCCGATTACTTCGGGCGGCTGAGCCGAGCGCGGCGGGAGCTGCCCCCCGCCCCGCCGAGCCCCCCGCGGCCGCCGGCCGAGGACATCTCCCCCCGCGATGTCTTCATCGCCGTCAAGACCACCAAGAAGTTTCACAAGGCTCGGTTAGAGCTGCTGCTCGACACCTGGATCTCCCGCAACCGCGACATGGTAAGGGATGGGTTCGGGGATGGAGACGCGGCCGGTCCCCAGCGCTGGCCGGGATGGAGCCGCTCGGGACGGGCTGGAGCCCACGCTTCTCCGCCGCGGTCCTGGCCCTTCGTTCTGTGGGATCCGGGTGGTGCCGGGACCCAGCAAATACCAACTCCCCTTCCCTTTTCCCTCATATCGCTGGGCCGGGTATTCCGAGGCTGGCTGGGCTGTTCTGCAGCCAGCCGTGTTTTCGGGAGGGTGAAATGCAGTGTTGCAGGGTGAGTGATGGAGAGAGCCCGACCTTGGCTCCTCACACTCAGAAGGCTCCCCAAACTCTGCTCTGGGGTCCTTTCTGCTGAGCACTCCCGTTGCAGAGCTGCTCTGAGCTGCTTTCCGCTGGTGAAACTGAGGCACGGTGTAGGGGTGCAGCCCAGCCCGTGGGTGCCACAGTCCGGGTCGGGCTCCTGCAGTTGTGCTGCTCAAAGGACACCCAGTTCATCAGCCCAGGGCTGGGAGAGCGCCGGGATGTGCTGAAGCTCTCGGTCTCCTTGCAAAGGACTGGGCAGGACTGGAGTGGCTGGGAGCTCATGTGGGTCTGCACCGGCTCACCCACACCCGGGCAGCTCCAGCGAGTCTGGTTCCTGCCCTGACTGATGTTCTCCCAGAGTCCGGGCAGTCCCTTACTCTGTCCTTCAAGTACTGAAGCAAAATTCGAAAGGAAAAAAAAAAAAAAAAAAAAGCTGTTTCCTTAGGAAGTGTGCTGTGCCATTTGCTCTTAAGACACTTTTTCTTCCCTTAGACAGCTTCCCAAAAGTAAGTTATGTCTGGTCCTAACCTTTTCTTCCTACTGTCTTCACGTGTTTCCTCCTGGCCTGGAACTCAGTTTCTTGCTTGGAAACTGTTTTCCTTGGAAATTTGGAGTGGCTGAGGGTGGAGGCCATGGGGGAAGGATCAACCTGCCCCTGCCCCCCTCACCCAAGTCTGCTGGACCTTGTGGGGTCTTGGCTCCTGCACTGTATCCCAAGAATTATCTTGCTACTTTTTTTTTTCCCTGTGATTTGTGGGGGATTTTTTTCCCCCCCAGGTTTCTTGGGGTTGGCAGTGGATCTGCCACTTCTCCTTGGTCCAGTTATTTAATGGAAACCTCTTTTATGCTCTGCTGTCACTGCGAGGGGGTGGTGAGTGGTGGTGGAGTGAAACGCTCTTTGAGCACCTACAGATGATCCTGGGAATGGCTGCTCTTTTTTTTTTCTTCTCCCTCTTGTGAGCTCCGGCTTTCTTCTAGGTTTTTTTTTTTTTTTTANTTTTTTTTTGTTGTGCTTCGTTTGTCCGTTTGGATTCCCAGAGCCCCAAGGCTCGGCTCTCACGCTGTCCCCCTGGGCAAGCTAACAAAGCCCCTTTTCTCCTGGCGCAGAGAAAAGGCTTCGCAGCCTCTTGTGTGGCACTTTCCATGGGAACGAGGGAGCCGGAGCCGGCCGTGTCCAGGTCAGGTTGCCTAGAGATGAGGGCCATGAAGCCAGGGGGGCGCAGCCCGGCGAGGTGCCTGCCTGACAAGCCAAGCCGCTGAGTGACGGCTCTTGTACAGCACTTGAGGACAAGGAGCTGCCGAGAGAGCCGGAGGCAGCACCAACTCCTGCGGGGCAAGGCAGGGCTGTGGGGACGCCAGGCAGAGGGGATGGAGCCGCGCTGCTGGAGGTGACGGGCTCTGCTCTTCCCACGCCGGCCCAGCCGCTGTCCCTGGGAAGCTTTGGGACATCCTGGGCTTCCCCAAACTTGGCATCAGGTTGGGGTTTTTGCCTGCAGAGGATGGGATTGATGCTCTGGGGCTCTTCTCTCTTGCAGCTCTGGTATCTCTTCCTTGCCTGGCCCCCGGTTTCCATCCCAGGAGGGTGATTTGGTGGCAGTGGGGCACTGCCTTTGCTCAAACGTCTCTCTTGGTCTGAGTCAGGCCTGTCTCTGCTCATCGTCTCCCAGTCTGGTTTCACTAACGGTGCTCAGGCATGTGAGCTGCCTCACCGACACGGGGAAGCTCCTGACAAGGGCTGAGACTCTCCCCTGCCTGATGCTGCAGCTCTTTCTCCTGATCTCCTCTCACTCACACCCCAGCCTCCCTCTGGCTGTTCATCAGCCAGGCAGGAGGGATGCAGACCCTGCTGTGAAGGGGTTAAATCCAGCAGGTAGCTCCTGCCTGGACCCTGGCAGATAGGGGGAACAGCCATTGTGTCCTTCCTTGGCTGTTCTTTGTTCTGCCCACAATAGTCCCTGTTTCCTGCCCTCTGTCACCTCCAAGGCACTGCAAAGGGCACCCCCTTCTCCTTCCTGCCTCTCTGCACAGGGAGAGCACATCCCTATTCCCTTCTAAATCTCCTCTTTGGGTTGCACAATCCAGGCCGGACAAGCTGCTTTTGGAGGAGAGTTATGGGTTTCCCCCTCCTTGCTTTGGGGAGCGTTTCCAGCTGTCTCAGTATCCTTAGGATGCTGGAGTTCGGGCTGGAGAAACTTTGCACTTGAAAGGAAAGAGAGGAAGGAGGAAAATGGCCATTAAGCAGAAATCCTGGACACGAGCAAGTCCAAATCCACCACTTTCTTGCCGAGTCGGGTGATTTGCAGCGGCAGAGTTGCCAAAGACACCTCTGCTGCCCCTGGGGTTATCCTGAAGGCGGCTGGGTGTCCCTGGGGCACCCCAGAGGCATGCAGGCAGCTCGGCACACGCCTCGGAACCCGCGAGGGCTCCAGCCCGGGCCGCCGTCCCGGCAGCGTGGGATCCGCTGGCTGCCTCCGCTCTGCGGCGCGGTAATTGCAGCCTTTGAAAAATTCCTGCTCTCGGGGCAAAGGGAACGGGTTTGCCTTCCAAAGAGCACGCTCCTCTGATGGCGGCTCCCAAATTGCTCTAGCACCTTGGCCAGGGTCTCCACCCACACTCTGGAGTGTGCTGGCATGCGGGTCTCACTCTCACTCCCACCGGAGCGGCTGGGACCAGGGACTGCTCATCCCAAAGCAGCTCCACGGTGCAGCTGCCTCCCCCCAGCCCGGGCCGTATGCCAGGGCCTGCTGAGCGCTGCTGAGCTCGGATCAAGTGTGAGGGTCCCTCCCTGCCGTCCCCCGGGGCAGCCCGTGTGGGTTTAAGGGGTGGGAGCCCCTTAATTGCCTGTCCCAAACGATGCTGCTGTCCCTGCCCATAAAAGCCCTGGAGCCGGTGAGCGGCGCGTGGAGCACCAGGCGAGAGGGTGGGGGACCCTTGCCACACAATGAGCTCATTGTTTGTGAGGAGGTTATTAAAAAATTATAGCATTTAAAATTACAGTGGAGGATTCTTCCTCTCGCTGAAAGGAGCAGGGGGAGGAAGGGCCCGCGGCCCTGCAAGCCCCTTCGCCGCCTCTGCAGGTCCCAGCCCCGGGATCCTGTGCCAGCACAGACCTGCTCCTGGTCCTGGGGAAAGCCACCACCATGGACTGGGGCTGCTGCCATGGTGGCACGCTGTCATTGCAGGCACATTGCCATCACACTGCTCCCAACTTGGCAGAGAGGGGTGGGGATTTCCCCCCCCAAACCCCGAGGCTGGAGGGAAAAGAACACTTGCTGTGGGGGACACAAAGCTGGGCAGCTCTGGCAGCATCCTGACCTGCTCCAGAGTCCCTCACCCAGCTGCAGACTGAGCCCCCCCAGCCAGCACTTCTCTGCTGTTTCCTTTCCTCTGCACCCAAGTGGGGTGGCTGTGAAAAGGGTGCTGGGGTGCTCCATCCTCTGCCAGCATGGGGAAGTGAGATGTGGCACAGGGTCAGGATTTGTGCACTGCAGGGTCACGGGGTGCCTGCCTGGCTCAGGTTCCCCTTTTGGTGGATGTGCTGGTGCAATGGTGGCAGGCACTGGGTATGCTGAGAGTGTGTCACCCTGGGAAGTCACGGACCCACTTGGCCAGGCAGCACAGAGAGTGCCACCATGACCCCGGGGTGGCCCTGGCTGGTGGGACACCTTGTGCAGCACCAGCCGTGAGCAACCCACGAGCTCCACCAGGGCAGAGGAAATGAGTCACCCTGAAAGGAGAAATGAAGCAGAGTGGAANCCGGCGGCTACCTGGCTCCTGGGGGGGCTGACCCCATTCTGGCCGCGGGGATCCCGGGTGCCGCCGTGTCCCGGCCGCGGGGCCGTGCATTGTGCGGGGCTGCGAGGAGCGCGGGCAGCTATTGTTCGGGAGGGATTTGGCATCCTGTGTTTCTTGAAGTTGCAGTTCTGAGAACAATGAGGTTTCCTGCTGGGGGGGGTGGGATGGGGGGCGAAGGGCAGCGGGCCCTTCCTCTCTTGCACCCTGCAGGAAAAGTTACTGCGGGGAGGGGGGTCCAAGAGGTCCTTGCACCCCTCGGTGCCGTGGCTGGCACAGGGGCCAAGTGGCAAAGAGAAGGGTGTAAGGATGTAAGGGCTGGGAGTGCTTTCTGGCCCTGCTGGGTCTGGAGGTGGAGGTTTGTAGGTGACAGCTCAGGGATGTTGGCTGCAGTGTCCACTTGCACCACTATAAACTGGATGCTGCCCTCACGTCTGGCATCCCACATGGGAGATGCCAAAGGTGGATTCGTGTTTTTTATTTGTTCTCATCTTTTCCTGGCCTATCCCCTGCCAGGCTTGGCTGTCGCCTCTGGTCCTCTCCCCTGCAGCCCCAGGGGAAGGGCCATGCTGGCAGAATGCATCTCCTCCCCAAGAAACACAAATTAATTACAGAATTAATTTAAAAAATAAAGCCTTTAATTCTTTTAGTTTTAATCTAATGTCGTGGCAGGGTTGGGAGGGATGTGGGAAACCTGTGAGGCCCCAGTAGGTGCCCACATGGGGTGACTTAGAGCTGTGTGCCCCTGTCCCAGTGCCTGAGGTGCCACCTGGTCCACCCATACCAGGAATATGACAGGGATGTGTGTGGGGAGAGGCTGGGGGGAGATGCCTGGGTAGGATGAAACGTTTCAGTGCAGGCGAGCAATAAACAATTGTCCCTGTGGTCTATTTATAGAGCTGAGTGCAGGATTAGCTGTGGGGTTATTTTTGGAGCAGCTGAAGGCAGTTGCTGGACGGCGCTTCTGAGCTAATCAAGCAAACATTTTCTGTCTGGCCTGTGCGCGGGCTGTGTGTCCCCTGGCCCCCTCCAGCGAGGCTAAACCTGGGCTGGAGTGCCAACCCCTCTGTGTGATGGGGCTGTCTCGGGCATCCTTGGATGCTGTCGTGCTGCCCTGGTTCAATTTTTACCGCAAGCAGAGCACCTGGGGAAATGGGGTCCAGCAGCTGTGCCCCGAGTAGGTTGGGGGTGACACACAGCACTGACCCTGTGCCACCCCAGCAGTGACATGTCCATGGAGACACAGCAACCTCGGGCATCCTTGGCCCTGCAGCTGATGGTTCCCCGTCCCCCAGCTGTCCCCTCCTCACCAGCGCTTCCCCATCCCTTTGCTCAGAGCCTTCCTGACCTCTGTCCCTCCCCACAAGCCAGGCTGCACGGCAGGCAGGCTGTGCATTTGTGAGAACTTGCCTTCCCACCTCCTTCATAATTTTTTTCCCCCCACTTTTTCTTTTCTCCTTTTCAAGCCCAAAGGTCACTTGTAGCCCCGTCCCCTCCCATTGAGCCTCGCTGCAGCTCTGGGCTCTCCCCACCAGCCCCAGCTGAGGACCTGAGCAAACAGGGCCGGGTTAACCAGTGCAGCTGTATGCTAATGACTGCTGCCCGCTTAACTCTCCTCGCTGAGTAAAGTCAACCCCACTATTGTACCCAACTCCTCAAACAAGCCACAAAACCCCAGCGCGTTCCCGGGGCCGGCTGCAGGGTGGCACCCAATTTCCAGCTCACTTGTAATTCATCATCCCCAGTGCTCCATCGTCCCCCCTCTGCTGCCTCCTGCCTTCCTCCCCCAGCCCTTTTGTCTTTCTTCCTTTGCCCTTTTGTGCACGTCTGGTTTTTAATAGCGCTTGGCAGCTGGTTGTGGTTTCTCTCCCCCAGCTTTGTTTGCTGCCCGCTGATTGATGGCGATGCCTTTCCCACCCCCTGCTCTCTCCTCCTGCTTCTCGTCCTTCCCCAAATCCCAGGCCCGGAGTAGCCCCTCCAGTCCTCCTCCCTGGGTGACATATGCCAGGAATTAGCTGTGTAAATAGAGGAGTGCAGCCGGGCAGGCAGCGCAGGGGCCCGGCGAGGAGGTGGGTGCTGCTGGCACCGTGGGATTGTGCTGGGATGGGGCAGTGGGGAGCCATCCCCTCCTCGGGGCTGGCGAGTGGCACTCACCGGCACCGTCTCAGCCCCCTTGGGTAGGACACAGGGAGCAGAGAGGAGTCGTGGAGGTATTGTGCAAGTGGCCAAGGACAGCCACGTGCTGTTGACACAGGTGGGGACGCGGCTGGCAGCCGGCGCCACGGGCAAACACACCTGCCTGGGCGGCTGCTCCGGCATCCCCGGCCACGCGCGCCGGCTCCGGGCTGAAATCCCTGCTCAGATCGGGCCGCGCTCTGCACCTGCTCCCCTCCCTGCCCCCGCCTTCCCTCGTGCTGGGGACAGCCCCTGCGGGCCCCAAAATCTCCCTGCCAGCTGCTGCCCCATGCAAAAGGCGAGGGGATGGGGATGCTCCGTGCGGGGGCTGGGGTTTGCTCCCAGGGAGAGCTCAGAGCCCTTCTTGGTCTGAAGCTGGGTGTGTTGGGCCCGGCTCGCCAGTGCCACTTGGAGTTTTGACAAGGGGGAAGGAGTCACCACCAGCTCCCTGGAGGAACTGATCCCAGGTGCTGCCCAGGGGTGCTGTGTCACATCCAGAGCCACATGGTCTCAGCCCCTTGGTCCTCAGAGGTGCCTCATCTTGTCTTTCAGACCTTCATCTTCACTGACGGGGAGGATGAGGAGTTGAAGAAGCAAGCACGTGAGTCTGTGGCTCTTGTCCCTTTGTGTGTGTGACCTGGCCAGGTCCCCTGAAAAGCTCTCACCTGTGGAGCGTGGTTGGCATGGGACCTGCCCTGGAACTCCGAAAAAGCCCTCGCCACGGGAACCCGGGTGGAGAATGACACAATTTGTTTCACTGATAATGCTTAAAGCACCCTCTGCCCAGGAGCCCCATCTGGGGACAGGGTAACTCTCCAGTCAGTGCAGCCCATCCCCTGCATGGTGCTGCTAACAGGGTGGGGTGCCTTTGCCCCACTCTGTCCCTGGGGTGAGCTGGCATTGATGGCAATGTGGACAGGGTTTCATGGGAGCGTTTTCTGGGCTGGGGTCAGCGTGCTCTATTCTCCCCATGCAAATAACTCCTTTTCAGGCTGGGAAGTGATTGCCTTTGAGCTGGGCAAGCAAAATAGGGCAGGAATTTTGTTACTTTGTCCTGGGGAAGCTCAGGGCTCACAGACACCCCTTCACCCCAGGGTGGCTGGTGCACATGAGCAAGGTGATGTGGGGTGGCATCATGCTTAAAACATGGATAGGGATGATCTGCAGTGCATCTGCTGCATCCACATTCCTTATTCATCGAGTCCCTTTTCTCACATGATCACAAAAGACATTCCCCCAAAGATTCAGCATTTGCCCAAAACAACACAGCATTGGGATCATCCATAAGTTTCCATCCCCCTGGGACATGTGTGGTGAAGTGTCACCGTTTGAGTGTGTGGGGAGGGGTGGGATGCAATGCTGGGTTTTGACCCCTCTTTTTTCCCTGCAGGAAATGTCATCAACACCAACTGCTCGGCTGCCCACAGCCGCCAGGCCCTGTCCTGCAAGATGGCCGTGGAGTACGACAAGTTCATCGAGTCTGGCAGAAAGTAAGCGGTGCCCGGGGCTGCTGTGGGGGATGATGGGGCTGAAGGGGGGCAGGATGGTGCAAACAGAGACTGTTTGTATTTTTGGGGTTGTACCTCAGTGTGGGGCCTGGGCAGCTGCTCCAGCGGGGTGTGACACTGCTGTCACTGCAGGTGGTTCTGCCACGTGGACGATGACAACTACGTGAACGTGCGGATGCTGGTGAAGCTGCTCTCCAGCTACCCCCACACACAGGACATCTACATCGGGAAGCCCAGCCTGGACCGGCCCATCCAGGCTACGGAGAGGATCAGCGAGAACAAGATGGTGAGTGTGGGGAGAGTCTGGGGCTGGTTTAGTTTGGGCTGCGTGGAGAAGGAGCTGCTGTCTCACTGTGTTGGTTCCCCTCTCTCGCAGCATCCTGTGCATTTCTGGTTTGCCACGGGTGGAGCAGGGTTCTGTATCAGCCGAGGGCTGGCACTGAAGATGAGCCCTTGGGCCAGGTAAGAGCATTGGCGTTGCTTTCGCATGGGGACTCCTCGTGGCCCCCAGCGAGGTGACATTTTTGGGGATGGGTGGTGGTCCATACCCCATAACCTTTCTCTCTTTGCCTTCCGGGGGTGTCTGCAGGGAGCTTGGAAACAAGCTGGGAAGGGCTTCAGTTCCCCCAAACTGACTTTTAATCAGAGCTGGGCAGCCACTGGCCAAGCCCAGAATCCTGCAGGGTGCCCGCATCCCCTGGGCTTTGCTCCTCTGCAGCCCCTCTCTGTCTCCCCGCAGTGGGGGTCACTTCATGAGCACTGCAGAGAAGATCCGCCTGCCTGACGACTGCACCATCGGCTACATCATCGAGTCCGTGCTGGGCGTGAAGCTCATCCGGAGCAACCTCTTCCACTCCCACCTGGAGAACCTCCACCAGGTGCCCAAGTCGGAGATCCACAAACAGGTACCCCGAGTTGTCACCTAAAAATTGGGCATCGCGGCTGAGATATTGACTGACATGTGACCAAAACAGCAGAGGGGAGTAGCCTCATTGGCCAATCCCTGTGGGATCATGTCAAGTGTCACTGCAGGCTTTGGGAAATGGGGTGAATTTTGAGCTCCCCTTTCCTCTGCTTAATCCTCATGGCCACGTCGGCCACTTCACCCCTCTGTGCTTGCCCCCCAGGTGACACTGAGCTACGGCATGTTCGAAAACAAGCGCAACTCCATCCACATGAAGGGAGCCTTCTCTGTCGAGGAGGACCCATCCAGGTGAGACGGGGGTCCCCATTCCCCCCAGACCGGGCTGCCGCGGGGCCGCCGCCGTGCCGTGCTCAGCTTTGCTCCTCTCCTCCTCAGGTTCCGCTCCGTGCACTGCCTGCTGTACCCCGACACGCCGTGGTGCCCCACCAACATGGTTTACTAGGAGGTGCACGTGCCCTCCAACCTCGTCCCGAGTTTCCCCGGTATCCGACGGGCGTGCGGGACCTGCGTGCGGGTGTGTGTCGGTCCGGCCTCGCCGCGAGGCGCACGGACGGACGGACGGACGTCGTTGCTGTGGTATTGCACAGTGTGTGTGTACTGAAGGCTGCTGTGCGGCCCCTTGAGCCCTGCCCTGCCTGCCTGGCTGCCCGTGCCCGCTGCCTGGTCCGGCCGGGATGGCGCAGAGGGACGGGAACTGAGCACTTACCCACTGGGCACCCCGCGGCTGGCGGGTCCCACGCCATGCGTGGGGAGCGGCCGCAGCGCGGGGCCCTGCCCCACCCCGGGCTTGCTTCTCCTTGAGTTTTTTTTTTTCCTTTCAAATGTTTTTTTGGTGTGTTCTTCCCTTCTTTGCATCTACCCCTCAACCTGCCCCCGTAACCCCTCACCCAGCCCATCCTCTCTCCCAGTCCCAGAATCTCAGCAGCGAAGCTCTGGCTCCTGGTTTGGTTGAGGGGTCCCTGTGAGTTCTGCTCCCTGGCTGAGCAGGCAGATCAGGCAGAGGAAGCCTCTGGCCATGGCAATGCCTCCTCCAGGGTCCTGCAAAGCTGCTGGGTGCTCAACAGCTTCACTGGAGGGAGACAGTGGGGTGGGCTGGGAGCTGGTGTTGGTGACAACTCCATTTCCCAGAGCTCCCCCCTCATGGGTGAAGTGTTGCTGGCAGCATGGGTGGGTGAACTATTTAGAGACTGGTGTAAAGGCTCTCTATAAATACGTGGGATGGCATGGGAGGAGGGCTTTTCTGGAGCTGCCACAGTGGGGTGGGCACCGTGTTTGTCCAGGGTCTCCCTCCAGTGCTGCTCAGGCAGCCCTGCAGCTCTGCAAAGAAACACCTTGAGGTCTGGCTGGGGGCTGTGTGGGTGTCCCCTGCGGGGCCAGAGCACCCTCCAGCCTTGGCCAGGAGGCACCTGACCAGCTGGGCACCTGCCACAGGCAGGGAGCATCTCCCAACCCTCCCATTGGGCTCTCCCTGATGGAGGGAGATTTATCCCTGAGGGAGAGGGACCCCACATCCTCTGAGAGCTGCCCTGCCTGCCAACACCAACCCTCTCTCTGCCCCTGG
This sequence comes from Dicaeum eximium, assembly GCA_013396995.1. Taxonomy (NCBI): domain Eukaryota; kingdom Metazoa; phylum Chordata; class Aves; order Passeriformes; family Dicaeidae; genus Dicaeum; species Dicaeum eximium. The sequence continues at coordinate 823,866 of VWZP01009288.1, forward strand.
GCCAAGCCAGAGCTGAACATTTCCAACTTGAAGCTGAGTGAAAATAGCCCATAATGGGTGTGTTGTAAATATGTTATTGAGCCAGTATTTTTTTTACTGTGCCTTTTTTTTTAAGAAAAAAAAAAAACCACATTGAGAAATATGTAGATTTTAAAATGCTTTTTATACATTTTCTGTGGATCAGAAAAAGAAAAATCCCCGACCTTTGATAACCTGTTTAAGAAAGAAAGAAAAAAAAAAATTTGCGATGTCTTGTAACTATCACTTACCTTAATTTATATGTTCCAGTATCTGGAATGTCACTGTGCTTTTTGTAACTAGGATGTGTTTAAAGCAATAGATGTGGGAAGGGGAACCAGCATGGACAGTGTGTTCTCAGGGACCTGAACCCGATCGCTGCCACGGGGTTCCCGTGGGAGCGGTCACCAATAAAGCGGCTTTTTTGCTGACCACAGTCACCTGGTCCCGGGCTCCGGCGTCTCTTTATGGATGTGCTGCTCTGAGCACCCCTTGATCCCCCGCAGATGTTGTCACCTCTGGCCGAGCTCTCAGGGATGCTCTGAGGAGGGGCTGCGCCTCCGTCCCTTTTTTCCCACGGGTACTGGGATCCTGCTGGCCATTTGCATCCCAGGGTGTGAGGGTCCTCTCCTCCTTCCCCTTCCCAAAAGGTTCTGACGGGGTTTGGCACCTCGGGGCCGGTTTTTCCCAGGCTCGGGGGTGGGAGGGAGGCGGCGGGGGTGAGGTGAGAGCCGGTTGTTAGCGGGGTGTTGTTAACAGCCGGCGGGCAGGCGTGTGCGTGGGAAGGTTGGGGGCTGCGGGGGGGGGAGCCCCTTCCCTCCCAGCCCTCCCCTCACCCTCTCCACCACAGTTTCAGCCGACACTGAGCATCCACCTGCCAGAAACAAGCCCCAGCTTCCATGGGCTGTGGCGATAGCCCAAGATCTGCCCCCCCCACTCCCCAAACCAGTCCTCTCTGTGCCACTGGTACCAGCTTCCACCTGTGCCATCCCCTCCTCCCTGTCTTCCTGCAGAGCCAGCACCCTTTTTTTGTTTTCTTTTCAAGGCACACTTACTTACTTCACAGTTTTGCTTGAATCTCTGGGTTATCAAGGGTTGGCCCTGCTACAAACACAGCCTGGCAGGAAATCTGCGTGTGCTGAAGCAGCCACCCCTCCTCCCAGCACCCGCTCACCCTTCAGCCAGCCACAAAAATCAAAAGTCCCCCAAACTCTGCAGCCCTTGGTGAGGTGGGGCTCTGGCTAAGAGCATGTCACCTCAGGGAACCAGCACTGCCCTGACCCAGCCACCCCAAAAACTGCCCTGGAGGAAGAGAGGGGTGGATGGGCAGCAGTGCTGCCTTCCCCCAGCTGCCTCGGGCAGGGATGATGTGCTGGGTGCAGGATCTGGTGCCCCTCAGCCCTCCCCTGGTGCAGGGTCAGCAAAGGGACCTGCGTCAAGCACAGGAAACTGTGACACCGAGCCCCATCTGCTCCCCCAGCACTTTTCCTATTGCTCACAGGCTGCGGTTTCGGCAGCGTGGGCACTTCTCAGCAGTGGTGCTGTCACCCTCACTGAGCCTGACCCTCCCTGCACCCCAGACAGGCTGGGGAGATGGGGGTTAAGTGCCCATCGAGGCACTGGCAGCCAAGGGCCGTGGCTTGGGGTTGGGATGCTGCTGCAAGGAATAGGAGCCCCTGGCAGGGGGAAAGGCTGGGGGGATGCCGGTGCATGGTTCAACTCCTGGATAGGGTTTAAAAAGTAAAATAAATTTTTTAAAAAAAGTTACAAATAAAATAAAATTAAATATACCACACTGAGCCTTCAGGAACAGAGGCAGGCAGCTCACCAGCCCCCCAGTTTGTCTCCCACCAGGCTCCCAGCCTCTTCCTCCTCCTTTCCCTACTCGTGGGCTGAAAAGTAAATAAATACAGGCATTAATAAACAAAAGGAAAACAAAAGCAAAGCCTGCTGCTCTCGCATACTTGGCAGAGTCCGCAGGCCAGGCTGCTTTCATCTGCACCCCGGCGCTGGTGTGGGACGTCCTGTTTACTCTCGCCTGCTCGAGGCAGCTGATAAGGCAGCTGTACCTTTTGGAGAGCTTGGTGTGTGGTGATGGCGTGGGGACAAGCCCGGCTGGCTGGGGACACTGCCGCTGCTGTTGACAGCACTGTGCCCAAGGGATGCTCCAGCCCGTGCCTGGCCAAAGGCTGTCCCCATCTCTGGGTGGTTGCAACATCAAGGGCAGAGAGTAACACGCTGCTTTAGTACTTTCTGCTGTTTCCCATCTCCTTTTTCTCTGGTTTAATTTGCATTTGGGTCACTGCAGTCCCAGACTTGATGTGAGTCACCGTGTTCCCAGCCTGGCTGTGGGGACTTTCACCAGGGACCGTGATGGGACAAACACCCGTCCTGGTACTGACAGCAGAGAGAAGTACTTGAGACTTGGGGTGGGAGGGCAGTGTTGGGAGACAACAATACTTGTGTGAATTGGCTCCAAGAGCCACTTCCAGCTGCTTTGGCCCAGAAAACTGGAATATTTGTGGGAAACGAACATAAAAGAGTCCGAATCGCAGGGCCTGGGCGATGCATGCAGCTGCAGCTTTGGGAGCTGCCTGTCCCAGTGCTGGGTGGGAGAGTGCTGGGACCCCCGTGGGGGCATGATCTACATCCCACCACCTCTGTGCAGCTGGAGGTGACTTCATCCACCACCAGCACTGTCTGCCTTGAGCGAGGGGCTGCAAAGCCCTGCAGCAGAGAGTGATGGCTGTGGGATGGCCGAGACTCAGCACTGGGATGTGCAGAGTAGCTCTCAACCACTGCCCCTTTATTTTTTTACCCTTCTACTATTTCCCAGCCCTGCATAACATGCAGGTGGTTAAAATAAATAACCCAAAAGCCCTACAAAGTTTATTTTTCCCTTCCTGACTTTAAAGAACAGCCTTGAATCTATCAAAACCAATCCCCCTTGCCCCAGAGCTCCCAGCAACTGCTGTTTCTGGTCTGCCTCAGCTGCCCAGTGGGGCCAGTTCTGCTGCTGTAGCCATTTGGCAAGCCAAGAGTGGAGGAGGAGATAAATTGAGCATCTTAAAAGCATCTGGAAACACTTCCCACGGCACTGCCAGATGAGATCTGCGAAGCCGCGGCATCACCGAACAGCTCCGCTCCCAACCCCTCCTTCCTGCTCCTCACTGGATGTGTCCCCCTTCAGCCCCCACCAAACCATGGTGGTTTCACCAGGGAAACAGTGCTGGGTCTGTGCTTGTCCCCACTGAGGACAGGGACCTGAAAGCAGCAGTGACACTGCACAGCAAAGCAGTGTCACCACCGTGCCAGCACCGGGGGATGCTCCTGCCGTGTCCTTATCAGCCTGGTGGGACCCCCTTCTTTAGGGTGGGCTGTTGAATTGGAAAGCCCTTGGGCAGCAGGAGGCCATTCTGACTCCCTGATGAGCAGCCCAAGCACAGGCCCCAGAGCTGATGTGTTTGGCACAGACCTGGAGTGGCCGGGTGATTTACGGGGTGCCAGGTTCCGTGAGGTTTGCCTGGTGGGAAGAGGAAGGGGTGGGAGAAGCACCAGCATCTGCAACACCTCGCAGTGAGCAGGGAGCTCTGCTTCCTCCCACTTCCCTCCACGGACTGGGAGGGAGTAAAAAACCCCTGAGCAGGGATTTTTGCTGAGGTCATGGTGAGAAACGTGGCTTGCTCCAGGCAAAGCCTTCCTTGCCTGCAGAGCTGAGGCAAACGGTCCCAGCAGAAATAGAGACACCAGCTGCAGGAGGAAAATCCTCTGCTCCTGCCACCATCCATTCCCTCTGTACCACTCAGCAGCGTTACTGGCTGCTTCATCATCATGGCCACAGCCAGGCCACCCTCTGTCCCTGCCTGCTCACTCCCAAACGAGCTGGGACATCCTGGAGTGCTGGGACAAGCCAAGCTGGTGCAGGCCGGGCTGAGACACGGGGTGAGGAGCCCTGCATGGAGCATCCCGCGGCTGCCTCTGCTCACAAACCCTCCCGGCTGCCAAGCGCAGGGCTCCAGCATCCCCACGTGGCCAGACCCGTCGGAGTCTCCCTGTTCGGGGTTTTCTTTCCAGCGGATGAGCCAGGGGACTCTCAGCTCTGTCCTGGCCTCCCTTGCAGGGCAAGGAGAGGACACGACCTCCTGAGAGCACCGCAGAGTGGGGTGGGGAGATGGGCTCATTCCTCAGGAGCCAGGGTGCTTCGGGAGGGGCTAGAGAAGATGAGCTGCAATTTCAGCTGCCTGCTGCCTTCCTGGACTCATGGAGAGTGCAAAACTCCACTGGACCCTCCTGGAGAACCACAAATCCAGCTCTTAAATGCACCCGATGGAAGGAGCTGGGCTGCAGCATCAGCAGCAGGTGCTGCCTGCACAGGGCCACGTTCAGCAGAAAACATGGCCTGTAGTTTGGGCCATCTCCCACCTGTAGTTTGGGCCATCTCCTGTGCCAAGAGGTGGCAGCAGATGGGGACACACAGTCAGTAACCGTGTCCCACAGCCATCAGCTCTGCCTGATGGTTTTCCATCCGCCAATCCACGGGAGCTGCTGGAGGCAGAGCTCGTGTTAGCACAGCTCAGCACACACAGAGCAAATACCTTTGAAAGCTTCTCCCCAGGGCACCCCTCCCTGCCTTATCTCGCAGGACTGAGATCTAAGGGACCACTACTGAGGGCTGATCTGAAGGCGAGGTTTATTCAAACACATACTTCACCCTTCCCTGTTTTCTCCGAGCCCCGAATGGCTCAAGAGAGAGCTCAGCCCTGCAGTGCAGAGGGTGAGCAAAGCTGCAGCTCCTGGGAGTGGCTGGAGAACACTGGGAGAGGTCACCAGGAAGGTGGGCTTTGCATGTTCCCATCCCTGGTGGAGTCCATAAACCTGGTAAAATATTTACACTGATGGCTCTGACCTAGGCTTTCTTTTCCTTCATGCCATGAGATTCCCTTGACTGCTCCGAGTCCTTTTAGAGCTTTAGAGCAGATTTCATCATCTCAGGTCAGGGATGAAGATGGAAAACGTGGGTTCCTCCTTTAGATGGGAATAAAAAAATAAAGAGGGGAGACACTTCTGTCAACTATTAGTGAAGAGAGAAAAAAACCTGATGTCTTTTGGGATTCACAGCCATGAGGGGTAAGTCACAACAAGGAGCCCTCTGTGGTTCTGAACTGGACTCGTGGGCAGAACTTGAGAGCACGGGTGTGGGTTTCAGCCATACTCACAGAATTTAAAAAAATACATAGCATTTACAAAGACAGAGTTGAATTATTGCTTATCCCCACATCTAGGAAGGGAGAGGCTGAGGTCAGGGCAGGAATAGCACAGGATGGGGGCAGGAGCCCAACGCCTCCTTTGACTGTGAGGATCAGGCAGAAAACAGACCAGGAAAATCAGAGGAAGGTAAAGGTTTCAGTTCACTACGTGACAGTGATGTGGTGGTGGGCCTGTGATCAGAGAAATGCACAAACAGAACTAAAAAGAAACCCACGATACCCTGGGGCAGCACTGAGCGAGGTGAGCCCATGCTGAGCTCCATCTCCTGAGGAGGAATGCCTTTGACAGGGCTGAGCTGCTGGGGCACCATCCCAGGCCATTTTTCCACACTTCTTGCACTTGTGGAAATGAACCACTTGTGTTTACTGCTGCTCCAGGGGGGAATAATCAAAGCAGCAGAGGGGTTAAAACACACTGGGCACAGGAGAACACCTCCCAGGCTGGTGTGTCCATGGCTGCTCCAGCATCTTCTGTCCCCAGGTACAAGGACATCCCCACAGCAGCCACCAGCCCAGCCCCACACCCACTGTGGGAGAAAACACAGATCAATAACCAGGAACAGTGGTTTTAAATCGTTTATTTTTAAAACATGAAACCCAAGCTGAATAGAAACCACAGATATTACATTTAGGTTTTTCTGTTTAGTATTTGCAAACCAAAAAGTTACAGTAAAAAATAGCTACGTTACAATCAATAGAACTACAGAATTAAAAGTAAAGATACAAAAATGGGCTCAATCCTCTTTAATCTTCACAATTTAAAAACATTTTGGGTAAGTGCAGGAACACTTGAAAGAAACTAGCAGGTCCGAAGTTTAAAAAAAAATTATATATATTTATATATTATATATGTATATAAAGTGGTATGATATACAACCATTATGGTTAAGAAGAAAAAAAAAAAAAACGAAACAGAGAAGTTACAAAAAGGCCAGGTACATGTTCACCATTAGGTTTCTGTGCACAGTGTCCAAGAAAATAAACTTCCCTCTGAATGATGTGAATAAAACTCATGGGGCCTCCCGTTACCAAGGGACCTGAGGCACACAACGTGACGGCTGGGCAGCTGCACCCAGGGCAGAGGACAATGGAAGAAATGAGGCTTTTCTGGGACTTGAGCAGCCTCCTGGGCAGAGGCCACTGCAGAAGTCTTGGTGTGAGATTAGAGGAGGAAAAGGAAGGAAAGAGTTGGGAATTGCATAGTGAGGAGCAATGTGGTATCAAATATGCAGAGCACCTAAGAGCTTCATGCTACAGTTATCCTCTTTAGGAAAGGAGCATTTTGAACTTTCTGGTTGTACAATTTATGTTCCACTTTGTTCATGCAGCCACAGGGGCTGGGTGAGCACCTGGGAGCTCCAGGCCAGCAGTGACCCATCCCTTGTCTCCCAGCTGGGCAGCACGCTCACCATCACGGCTTGGCAGAGATCCCACACCCCCCTGAGAGCACAACACCCCGTCAGCCAGCTAGGAACTGCTACCTGAACATCCCACACTTCTGCTGGGCCTCCTGGACTGCCTAGGGAAGCCATCCATAGCCTGCACAAAACTTCTGGAAAAGGGAAATAGGCTGTGATGGAAGGAGGGACAGACCAAGCCTTGTCAGGTCTCTGTCTCAAGGCATGAGGTCTGCTCCTCAGTGCCTCCCTGGAGGGCTTTTCCCCTCCCACCCAGAGATGTTCACTGACACTTGCTGAGCTGGGGAAGGCCCTGGCTTCTCCCTGGACCCCAGGTAGGAAGTACTTCAAAGACAGCTCCTCTCCTGAGCTAAGGTGAAACCCACCCACCTCATCTCCTCTGGAATCAGGGGGGTGGCAGGGATCAACAAGCCAAGACACTTCTCTCTTCTTCAAAGGGCTCATTATGGTATTTCAGTGGCTGCTGGGAGGAAAAGAAGGGGGCACCACAAAGTGAAGCCTGGGTTTGCTCCCACAGGTACCTGGACCTTGCTCTGGGGGCACCCACCCACTCCTGTCTCCCACCACCCTGCAGCACCCAAAGCTCTTGTGAGCAATGGCTGAGCAGCTCCCTGAGAAATTGTTTAGCTCTCAGAAAGGCCAAACTTTTCACGTAGTTTCAGGGAACTGCTCTGGAAATCCTGACTTAGGATCACTTAAAACCCCATGCACTGTGTCCCCCTCAAAGCACTCAAATGAACATCCCTTGCATCTTGGCTGAGATGACTGTACACGGAAAATCAACACCTATCAAATGGAGAAAACTTAAAAAGGACAGGAGGGGAAGGGAGCACTCCATCCTTCACATTTGGATACATGGATGCACACTAAAAATCTTAGCTTGAACCCTTTTATCAGCACACAAAATGAACTCAGTTTAATAATACATACAGGATACAAACACTACAGTTATAATTCCCAAGACAGCACAAGAAATTCACAGCCAAGTCTTGATTTGATTTCCTTTACAATTACAATGCAGTCTTGAACACTGGACACGAGAGTCCAACATGCTATTTACATTTCACATTGTGGAGATGTTTGTGTGCTTGGAAGAGTTCTCAGTTCCAAAAGAAAGTGTCATTCACACATGATGATGCAGTGGAAATAAACCAAGCCAACCAGACAAGCCAATGACCACATTTGTGCTTCTGAAAAAGTAACATGAAGTGTCCTCACCGATGCAGTCACCTTCAACCGGACAAGCTGCCATCCACTCTGCAGTCAGAGAGGTGTCCAGAGGCCAATCTCAGCTCCCCTGACTTCTGGACCCTTTTTCTAGCAACCAGCAACATGAGAAACGTCCAATAAGGTCAGCTGGGACACACCAAGTGATATGGCCTCGGTGTCTTGTCACATTAAAAACAGAGAGACACGATGGAAGAGAGAGAAGTCTCTACAGCTTTACCTCCTGCAGCTTGAAGAGTTTGGACTCTCTCAACCATGAATGCCATCCAGAACAGATGAGTCTTCGCCAGATAGCACCTGCTGTTCACCCCAGAGGGAGGCACAGAGTCTGGGAGATCTTGGCTTTTCAAAGTCCCCTCCTCAGACAAAATGTGACCATATGGATGAGACTGATTATGTCGCAGCCATAAGAATAGGCAAAGGCCATCTGTTCTTCAGCAGATCCATTCAGACCAGCCTGCAGAAATGCCACACTGTTGCTCAAGGTTCCAGTAAAATAAAAAAGGAAAAAAAACCCAAAAAGTAGTAGTAATAATAATAATAATAATGATAAACCAAAAGAAACCCATTTGTCTGTGTTTCCTATCCAGCGCTCTGCACAGCATGCAGCGGGGCAGCAGAGTTCCAGGATGCTTTACAAAAGTGCAATATCCATGTCAAGTAAAGGAAGTGCTGGCTGGACACAGGTACACTGCTCACACTGCAGTCATGTTGTGCTGGCCTCCAGAGAGCAAAATGTTATCTCCATAACATTCTTTCCAGTTATATGTTGAAGTCACAGAGCATGTATCTCCACAGCTGTGCCTTGCTGAGAGCCCCAAACACTGTCAGAGTTGTTCTGGGTGTTGGAAGTGGCTATGCCAGACCTTGGAGGGAAGCAGGTCAAGGTGGCTGCTCTGAGATGCTGCAAACAAAGGCATTGGCTCACTCCTGTTATTGTGTGGCACAGGCAATGCCACGGTGACAATTTAGACCCAGCCCAAAGTGCATCACACACAGGTTCAGGGTGCATTCTGTGCACAAAGAAGTTGGTGCACAGAAGCACTTGTTTTCACAGGGTTTCCCACACCCTCCAGCCTCCAAAACACTTGCCTTCCACCAGTAGGACTGGGACACAGATTTCAGGACAGCTCCCCTAAAATTGATAATGTGAGTAGCAATTGGAGCACATCCTTGCAAGGAGGGATGATGGCAGAACAACTCAGTCTTAGTAAGGATTATATGGCTCTTGATTCTTCCTTCAAAATGAGGGAAAGTTTGGGGTTCCCCCCAGAGAGCAGTTGGGTGCTTGGGGCCCTGCAAGATCACCTCACCACATCCTGCACACCCACATCTCCTGGTAGGCTCTAAGACAGGATTGAAACCCTGGGGCTCATGAGCCACAGTGTCCCTCCATACCACCTGTGACTGCATTTCCCTGCCCTTGTTATTTGATAAAACAGAGGTATGTTTCAGTGTGAAGCCCATCTAATGTGTCTGAAAGGGCATTCTCAGTCCTGAGCAAGAACATCCTGCTTCCAGAGATTTATGGTGAAGTGTGAAGTTTATTCCAAACCCTTCTCCTCCTGTCTGTATGGTGATGCCTCCTCCTGTCTCTCACTCCTTTGAATGGCAACAGCTGGCCTTGAAGTTTAGTAGTGGTTTCCATCTTTAGAGGAGTCTCAAAGCTGCTCTGCCACAGAGCTGGTACCAACCCCCAGCAGATCCCTTGAGCCTGTTTAGCTGCCTGCCAGGAGCAGTTCCCACCTCACTGCAAGAAGGCAACTGACTTGAGTAAAGGCAGGTTGGTAATTCTGTGCCCCAAACAGCAAATGTGGGGTAAACAAACACTGAGTCTGAACATCACTGAGGTGACAATGAACTGCCTCTGACAATGGCTCCACTCCAGTTTGAGAGATGTTTCCCACTCAATTTCCTCTGCCAGTTATTCAATATAATGCTCAGCAGCTCTGCTAAGATGCCCCTACTAAGAGGTAAAAAGACAAAAAGGAACATTACAGTTACCCTACGGAAAGGGCAGTAGTTGACAGTACCTCCCAAGAGGCAGTCTCCTCTTCCAGCAGGAAGCTGTCAGTGCCCTTTGGAGCACTGCTCTTCAGTGGGAAGTACAGCACCAGTGAAGGATGTTGCCCTCTGCAGGCACCCAGCTGCCCCTTTGCAAGCCTTGTTCTGCCTCACGTCTAGAAAATGCCTTACATGTGCATTAGTATGGTCAGATAGTGGTTAGCAAAATGTGCCTTTGAAAACTAAACAAAATAAAATAGAAATCTGTTCTGACAGTCACGATGTTGTCGAGGGGTTTTGGACTCTAGAACACAGAAGATACACTGACAATATTGTGAGTTTGTTAGGAATGAGGCTTCAAAAACCTCCTTCAATGCCATTTCAGCAACCCTGTGCTGTAGATTATGGTTTATAAAAAAGGAAAAAAAGAAAGTCCAGCAGAGTTCATAGGTCATTCCTGCGGGGAGAGCTTGCATTTGCTATAAATCCATTGGTGCTTCCAGTTTCTCTTGCTTTTGCAAGGTGACTGTCCCATAAGATCTAGCATCAGAGAACCAAAACTCTTTAGTGCAAAAATACCTCCCATAAAGTCTTCAAAGTCTTTCCCTGGAAAAATTTGGCACCAAGTGAGTGGCTGGCTCCTGTTTGATCTGTGTCAGCCTAGAAAAGGCAGCACCCAGAATGCCATCTGCAAATACCTGGGCTTCCCTGATGGAGCAGAGAGGTCAGGTCCAGAGCAGTGGGCAGGGTAACTGCCTGGTGCTGGGCCCCTGCTCCTCCTCAGGAATTCACGTGATAGATATAGAGGGAAAAAAAAGGCATTTTCTTAATGGACTTGGAAAAAAAAAAGGTAACCAGGGTGGTGAAATGGTTTGCTCTTCTAGAGCAAATTCCAGTGGATATGCAGTGACACCATGAGGCAGGAGTTCCCTGTCCCTCAGCCAGGGCAGGGCACCAGAGGATTCCCAGAGATGCTGTGCTGTGCATCCCCTCAGCATTCCCTCGCTGCACGCCAGCCACAGGCACCCAGCCCTGCTTCTTCCACGTCTGACAGGCTGCTGGTCCCACTGCACAAGTGAAGAAGATCTACCACCATCTTTCACCAAGTCCCTCTTGGAACAGAAGGGGGAAGAAGGGGGCAGAAGATATTCAGCAGCTGTTTGTGACAGGCTGCTCTGGTGGGCCCAGTTTCCTGCCTGGTGCTGTCAGCTGCTGGCCTGCACACGTTTGCTCTCTTGCACATCAGGTACTACAAGGTGAAGGCTTAAATTCAAAAGGAGCTTCCACTCAGTGGGCAGGTACCAGGTTGGAAGGGTGGTCTGGACTGGAGAAACAGAAGGAGCTGCTCTAGATTTTGGGCAGAACAGCAGGATTGTTCTACAAAGACAGCACAGGGGCACAGCAGTTGGCACATTGTTTAGTCTGACTGCACGTGTGGGTTTTGTTTTTTGATTTTGTTTGTTTTTTTTTCTTTTTGCTTTTGCTTTTTCATTTTAATGCACACTGCCAGCATCTGGACGAGGTTGGTTGGTGGCGAGGTATTTGGCTCTCATGCTGGAGGTGTACTGGAGAAAGAAAAGACAAGACAAAAAAACAAAACAAACAAACAGAAAGTTAAGTCAGAATGACTAACGTCACGACAGAACCACAGATTTCTACCACTCCTCAGCACAGCATGGTGTGTATTTACAGCAAGCATCTCAAGGAGCTGCTGACTCAGTCTTAAGAGGAAAGTTCCACAAGTCACTGCACAGTTCACTCTGAGTAACACTCTGCCAGCCTGCTGCAGGGGTGCTGGCCACGTCAGTGCTGGTGATTTATCCAAGCTCTCTAGAGAAGGAAATCCAATAGTCACTAAGTCAAAACATGACATATGTTGCTTGGGAGAAGAGAGGAAAATGGGAATGATGCAGATGTAAAAACCCACCCCACGCTTTCTTCCTCTCTTAGTCATGTTACTGCTTTCAACCATGCCAGAAAAGGAGGTTGAAAAGAAAATGGGTGATCACTGCACCTTCACATTGCATTTTATAGCAATGAGGGCATCAGAAGACTGCATGTGCCATGGATGGGCAGCTTGAAAGAAAAGTGAGGAATAACAAAATGATTTATGCCCAAGAAAGAACAGACCCTATCAGGCTGGAAACAGGCTGCCATCAAACAGGATGATGTTAGCAAGTTATCAGGTGGGTGACAGCCCACTGTGATTTGGGATCCAAGCTGTGCACTGTGCAGCAGCAGATGAAACTCCAGCGCGGGGGTGAGAAGAGCAAGTCAGGAAGATGAAGGTTAGCTCGATTTGGATGTGGTGGTGCTGCTCTTATTCTCTTTTTTATTCTCAGCAAGGCAATCCAAAACAGCTCCCAGAAGCTAATGAGGTAATGTGTGTCATTTAGCTTTGAATAATGAGCTGGAAAACACGTGAATAATACCCAGCAGTAAGAACAGAACTTTGCCTCTTCACACCAATGTGTTTGATGTCTTCTGGGTTCTGCTACCACAATATTAACAACCAAGCAATGAGGACAGACATTTCATGCCTCTTTTTATACCCTCTGGAGCCTGAATAATTCTGTAATATCCACAGCTTACTTCCCAAGAGTGCTCTTCAGCATACTGACTTTTTATCACCTCTCAAACCGAACCACATAAAATAGCCAGTTAAGCTGGCAAAGAGACAACTGAAAGGCAGTTCCACACCAGGAGGTATGATTTATCTTGCCCACTGGGAAAGAACATTATGAGGCATCTTTAGGCTCTCAAAAGCTCAGCTGTCCACGGGGGTTTTTAGAGAATTAACAGTATTTTATCAGTTTGCCTTCAAAGACTGACCTGGGTTGAACCTCTGCACAATAAAAGACAGAAACTGCTCCTCTGGCAGAGCTGATCCCATCAGCACAAGATGAAGACACCTGTGGCTTATTTGCACACTCAGCTTTTAGTGTCTCACATAACTGAAAAACTTTTTTCAGAACATGGATCTTAATATAAAACTCTGTCCTAGAAATGGCTTCTATATTTAGAAGACAAAGGGTACATCTGTTCTTTCTAAGATGTATTTTTTGTCAGCAAGAGGGCAAAAGGTAGAAAATAGCAAGCTGAGCTACTTTAAGGACAATAATCTATACAGTTTATTAAATATGATTACTGTTTCAGAAATAAAGTTTAGGGTGTTAATAATACATAGGAGAATAACCCAACAGGCTCAGAGAGGTTTAGAAATCAAAGAACTTTCTCATAGAATAAGTAGGGCACATTTCAGGTAGTGCAATGCTGACATTACCAGCCAAGCCTCATGCTAAGAAGAGAGCCTTAGAAGGAAAAATGCATTTGAGTGCTCAATTTCCATTTGCATTCTCTGTAGTGACATGGGATAGCAGATGAGTATGAACAGAGAACCTTTCTGGGTGCTAAAGTTTTGTAAGAAGTATTTAGAAAAAAAAATAATCTCAGATAATGGAAGGTTATTGTGCATCTTTCTGGACAATCATATACGTTCAGCACACAACATGCAACAAATTTTCTTTAAAGCATTAAAATCAAGAGAACCACTTGATGAATTGCATTTCAAAGATGTACGAAGTACAGCTGTCATGGTGGGAGAAGTTGAAAAGAATTCACTCCTTCCTCCAAAAAGAAAAGACCCCACAGTTGTTCAAGTGTCACTAAAACAAAGTAACCAGGAACACAAGACCTGGAGAGTCAAGCAGAGAGTATTTGGCATTCAAACCTACCTGCAAATTCACCACAAGGAACAAATCAAGACTCAGAGTAGTCAGAGTTAGGGCTGATGTTCTCTCCTTAACTCAGGATTTTTGCACCTTTGTACCTTCCCCAGTTCAACTGAACCAGTTTCTCCTTCTGTTAAGGACCATGGTGTGTGTGACTGAAACCTGGCAGCAGAGAGCCAACACTTCACTGGGCACCTCTCACCAGCACAGCTCCACCAGCGTGCTCTGGGCCTCAGCCACAGCATCCCCCTCCAGGCACAGTCCTTCCTCCAAGTCCTTCTCTGCATCCTCTGCTGGGAAGCAGAGCAAAGATGGAACACACAGGTCCCAACATCTGGACAGGCCAGCAGATGAAGATGTGTCAGCAGACACCTGCCACTTTGGATACAAAACCAAACTATATTATCCAGAGTTAAAATAATTAAGTCTTCAGTTGCTTTTAAAAAAAATCACTATGTTTTTAACTCCTTCAAAAAGTGATTCTAAAGATAGAAAGCCTGAGCACAATTCAGACCAAGGAGGTCTTGGACTCCACTCTGAGGCCCACAGCTGTCAGGTTCAGGGTTGCATTTAGTTTCCTTTAAAGAGGAGCTTTCATAGAAGGTTAAAGAACACACACAATTCAGCCATTCTTCCAGCAGGCTCACTGGAAGTACCCATGTGCCTGTACACCCTCATTTACCCTTTCAAAAACAGCACAGAGGACAAGTTTCACCCCATACCTCCACCTCACTGTCAGCTTCCCCAAGAAGGGCACCTGAAAGAGTCCTTGTTACCACTCCTGCTGCCTGTGCTATCCAACACAGCACCTCTCAGTCACTTACCAGCCAGCTCCAACAAACACAGCTGATCGCACACAGGTTTATTTTTGTATTTCTCCAAAGAAAATAACAGTTTCTGCTTCACATTCAGCCTTGTTGAGGGTATAAACTTTCATAGGTGTGGTTTGCCAGCACATACTAGTTAGGCACTTAATACACATAGCCTGGGCACAAAGGAATCATTGGTTGCAAAAGAAAAAATAACTTTAGGGAATAATCAGTTCATTTTAGAGGCCATAAATTCTACTGATTCCTGTGAAATCCATGAGTAGTTCACAGCTAACTAAGCTATGCTGAAAGATCACTTACCATATGAAACCATGACTGAGTACAAACCATTTACTATTTGTGGTTAAAAACCCACGTGAATTTCTCTTGAGCTACCCTGACTTTGATTTCCTGCCAGAGCTGTTCAGGTAATGCAATAAAGACCAAAGCTTCTGGATGCAAGTTCTGAATGGTTGATCTCAAACAGCTAGAGCACAGTAAACACAGAGGGTTTGGTGTTATTATGTATGGGAGGTACAAGATGCAGGGAAACAGCTAATTCCAGCCAGTGGGTTCTGAATTCAAAGGGACTTGAGTCTTTCAAGTCAAAAGAACAGAGCTTCTGTTGGTTTTGTTTGTTTTTAAAGTCTTGGAAAGAATGCAGTGCCTTTTCCACAGCCCTTCACACAGCCACATTAAGCTCGGGTGGGACCATAGATAAACAGAAGACTGTGCAGACTGGGACCAGGTCATGTTCCAGCCCAGGGATTTCAAGTCTAGAATGAAGGCCTTAGAATTTCCCCACCCTCACCAATATTTTATTTCATGGAACAGATCCATCTAACCAATACAATACCACCTACAGGAACAACAAAGCAGAAAACCCACCACAAGCTGAGGCCCAAGAGCAGTCCTAGCAAGACTTAAGACTGGAGAAAGCTGTGAGCCTTTCAAGGGTGCTGGCACCATGCTTGCAGACAAGGATGTTTGCATTCATGCACCACGGCAGAGGCATCAAGACCCCCAGTGCAGACCCTTCCCCAGGCAGGCAGGCAGGCAGCGAGGGCAGCAGGATGCAGACCAAGCACCAACAGAATAGGGAGGAATCCAGTGCAAGGCTGAGAAAGGTGCCAAGAAGAAGAAGAAGAAGCAGAGAAGAAGGAACAGCAGCAGCTTTATGGACATGTATTTCTGGGAAGAGAATGCAAGATATGACTGAGTGAGCCAAAAGCAACGGGCTCCTGTTGCCACTGGAACCAACACCTGGTGTCACTGCGTGGTGCAGCTCCCTTGAAGGAGCACTGTCCTCCACACCACCTGAGGTAGCCCTAATCACACCCTGGATTTAACCAAGCTAGTAACCCCCAAAAATGCAGAGCACCTCCTCTTTCTGTCGGCATGTGGCTTTGTCATAAGGGAGGAAACATTGGCTGTCTTGGAGAACACCAGCAGCTACAGCCCACGAGGAATTCAGACAGTGAAATGGTACTAGGAGGGCCCTGCTCACAGTCTGTGGGACATGGATGGGATGACTTGGACACACACAGAACAAACAAAACAGTAAAAGGTTTTGAAACAGAATGAAACAGATCTTAGTGATTATATCTGGACCCTTAGGGAAGCTTTTAAAAAAAAATTTGCTCCTTTCTGACCTTAAACGTAAGGATAAAAGGAAAAGCTGCACACAGATCTGACAGGCAATTAAGTAACTCTTCAGGACAGTTTAAAATTAAAAATCCTAAAAATGAGCTAAGAGCTTGTAGTAGGTTGGTATTGATGGTTTTGGGTGTTACAACTACTAAGGACAAGCAGAACAGCAGCAGGGCTCAAGGAGAGCCAAAAGCTGAATTAAGACAATCATTCCTGACTGAAGTGCTGCTAGATTGGTTCTCTTTACTTCTAGAGAATGGCTTCTTGTGCTGGGAGAGCTTCCATGTTGCTTTTGAAGTGCAAGGTTATTTCTACATTTGAGCAGCACTCAGCACTTGGTGGTCCAAGCTGTTCTGAAGTGTGGAATCCAAGCTGAAGCTGCTGTGAGGCAGCTTTTGTGAGGCACGGGCACCTGTACCCCTCACAAGGTGCACCAGAAGCCTCCAGAAGGTCGATACTGCTCCTTGAGTCTGCACCAGAGCCAAAACGGATTTTCATTTTCACCCTTGGCAGGAGGGAATGGGGTGGGAGGTGCAGAGGGAAGGAATGTGAAGAAATAAAAGGCATTGGCCTGGGATAAAGAGTGCAGGGATGAAGGGAGCGGTTGGGAGTGGAGAAGGGGTTGAGCAAGAAGGACCTTTTTTTGCAGTACCTGTTCCATTTGCGGGCGCTGTTACCAGTATGTCCGTGCACTGTCCGAGGGCTTAAGCTGCCAGCTCATATGGCTGCTACTGTCCATGGCAGCCAAATACAACTGTGATGACGCAAGAAAGAGAGAGAAAAAGAGAGTGCAGCCTCAACGTGCATGAAAAACACAGTGCAAGCAAGTGAAACCGTGGTGTGTGTCAGAGACAAGGCGGGCTCTACCACCCTAAGGGAATATCCCTGTGGCAAGAAGGAGAAATCAGAAGGAATGAGAGAAGGAAAAACACAAACAAACGAACAAAAAGCCAGGAAAAGTAACGGACAAACAATGCAGCAGGATCGTCACATCTTAGTTTTCGCCATCTGTTCACAGAAAGCTAAATGGAATAGGTCAGCTCTGTCTGCCCACTGGACATAACCTACTTGGATGGTTATCTCCCTCTTCTCCCTCCCAAAAAGAGGCAGGGATGTGTGCATTGGCATTCCCTTTTCAGCTCTCTCCTCCCACAGACAATTTGCTATGAACAGTTACCATTCCTTCTGCCTCAGCAGAGTCTCAGCCACCTGCTACGGAGAGCTGCAAATACAAAAAATCCCAGAAAAGCCTTTCCTTGGTGCCTGCCAATGTGAGAACAGACAGCATTTTTCTTCTCTCTGCTGCCTGTCTACTACATCCCTCCAGGAAACACATTTACCCTATAGCCTGGTTCCTCCTCTCATCTGGGGAGAAGCTCCCTTTTCTATGGGTGCAGTGCTGCTCCCTCATCCTCCCCAGCTCCTGCACTTCCCCATGGCCCACACTAATGGCTGCCAACTCAAGTTACTCTGAAGAAAAAAACCCTTTACCTACTCCCAAATGCCAGCCTAAGGCACCAGGACTCACATTTCCACTCAGGGTATGAACACAAACAGCTACTGAAGAACCAGGGAACTTCTCGCCTCACTACAACCCCGTGGGAGGGAATGTGCTTTCTCTGAAGCAGAAGAGCTGTAGGGCAAGGGGAAGCAGGACATGGAAGGAACATCCCCCTGGCAGTACCAGAGGGACAGTGCCCTTCTGCCCCAGGAAACAGCAGCAGTGCAGCACGTCAGGGATCCTGCTGAGAGCACCTCGCCGCTGAGAGCGGAAAACGCGACCAGAGCACGGGGTCAGGAAACCTCTTAGGGAAGGGTGGAAGAGGTCTGGCCAAGGACACAGACAAGGATCAACTCTGCACATTCCTCTACAGCAAGATGAACTGCTCCTCTTGAAGTGAAACCATGAATGTGGTGCCCTCATTTCCACCACAATTCCTACTCCTTCATCCGCCAACCTCCTCTTCCTCCCCTTCCCATCAATTTGAACCAGGCACCATGGAGTGCTTTTTCTTTACCTACACCTGAAGACTGGTTGGTCATTAGGCATTTTACTACTCATCCTCTGTAATCACACTACCAAGTCAGTGAGCACTGGGATGGCATGTTCTCCAGGTTCTGCTGTAAATCAGGCTTACAAGCTGCAGTGAGGGAGGGCAAGATTCATTTAGTTCTCACCCAGACATGAAGACAAGCCCATGTTTTATCCAGCATACAGAAATGGCTATCAGGCCACTCCAAAGACCAAAACCTTCCATGAAAGTTTCTTTTTTTCCTCCATAGGAAATTAAATACAAAAATAGATTTCAAAGAAAGTAAAACAGTAGTGAAAGAAAGATTTAAAAAAAAATCTCAACAAAAAAATAATACAGGTTTCATCCTACCGTGTCTTTAGGGCAGATTAAGGAGAGAGGTTCAGCAATAACTCTGAATTCACAGTTTGAACAAGTTTCTTTTTAAACTTGAGGAACCAATGGCACAGATAGCAAGTACACTGCATGCAAGTGAATCATCCTGCTGAAGTCACCCATCAAGATAGTCATGCACTTCAGTGGTGGCAGGACTGGGCCCATAGGATTACCAGTGTTAATTGATTGAGTTTTATTTAGTCTTTTCTTGTGCAATGTCCAAAGTAGCACAGCAGGGTTTTATTCTCCATGGCAGGTGAGACATAACTTGTCTATTCAAGCTGCTGCCATTTATGGGCCAGATCCTGTGTGTGGCTGCACAATCAGCTCCCTTGGGAGTACACAGGAGTGGCAAATGTGTATTCCCCAAAGCTGCTGAAGCAGAGAAGAGCAGTAAAGAGAGACTTACTGAGGGAGGTGGGGACTCCCGGCCAATGAGCGGGGTATTCTCGCAACGGGGGTTCTGGAAATTTGCATTCTGGCTCCTAGGAAAGGAAGACACACATGGTAACGGGGCACGTGCCATGCTTCTCTGGGGAGGGTCTCTGATGGGGACACAGCACAGAGCATCCTCACCCCCAGAACTACTGGATCAGGTCAGTCTCCTTCAAAGCTTTTCTTACAGGCCAGGTGGATCCCCTTTTTCAGATAAGGGCATAAATCTACCATAATTTTCCCCAGATTGAGCACTATTTTTACATTCTTACTCAGAAGAGCCCACAATGAATCACATTAAGTGATTTAAAAATAGGTCCTTGTGACAATCTGCCTCCCTGCAGTATCAGAACTGCCAAGTGGCAAAATGGAGATAAAATGAGGACAGCGTCTAAGGGGATAAACAAAATGATGTGGCAGGCCAACAAAAGATGGGCCCTGATGATAGTCCAAATGTAATCAGGGTTAGGCACTTCTGGAGAAAGCTCTGAAAATCCCACCTGGACTAGGGAGCTCCAAACTGCAACAGATGTCAGAGATGACTGCAAATAGTGTAGAAAGAGAGAGCCCACAGGTTTTTTCTTGGCTCTCAGTCTTTTGAGAGGTTTCTGGCAAGACTGTTCTGTGTGAAGAATTAAGTCTTCTGGTGATCAGAATCATTGTATAATAAGAAGCCCACACAATACTTTCCTACTTTAGACAATTTCCTGAGTCCTGGAGCACAAAGCTGCTCACATTTTGGAGCATGCTGTCTAACAAAACTCTTTCTAGTGCAGCACTTCCAATCTATTCCCTTCTCCCACTAGGTGCCAATCAGAAAACAAAATCCTTCACTGCTTTTCACCACTTGGTCAGAAGTGCCAGCACTTGAGCCAACAGAAATGAGAAGGAAGCACTGAGGAGGAGCTTCTTGTGGGGATACTCACATGTACTCCGTGACGGGAGCATTGCTGACTGTGTGTGCTGCTGCTGGGATGCTGGTCTCACTGCCATAACTACTCCCACAGCTATAGAGGCTGGGCATGTGCACTCTGTACAGATTATCATGTGTCTGTCTGCTCCCTTGAGCAGCTGATTCTTCTTCCCCATCATCATCTGAGCCTCTGCAAGAAGGAGAAAAAGTTCCTCCTAGAACCCGACAACGATGCCACATGTGGGGTTTGCAGGGAACCATGGTAATCCGAGGAACCTCCCAGTCATCTTCCACACCTCCACGTTCCTACCCATTTGGGATGCCTCAGGGTGGCAGTGTGAAACACAGCCCACACCACAGTGACTCAGACCTCCCACAGAGCCCATCTGGAGGTGCACACTGCGTGATCCCCTCCAGCCTCCCTACAGGCTCCTCTCAGGGCTTGGCACACAGCACCCATCTGCAACTGCCCAGCTGTACAACCAAGGCATGGATACACACCCCAAAATACACAGCACTAAAAACCCCACAAACAACAAAAAAGAGAGGCAAGGGGGATGTAGTGCCATGCACCCCACAGAAACATCCTTCAAAACTGCAATCTGTGTCCTTCTATTTCTTGTAGGCATGACCAAAGAGCTCTTCAGGGTAAGCCTCTGTAGACTTCTCTGAAGTCCCATTCTGTTGCAAAGGGTCTGCTTCAGCTTCCAGCAAAATCACAGAAGTCTTTACAGAGACTGAGTTGCAAAATTTGTGTCTAAAGGCATTATCTTTTAAAAAATTCCAGGATTTTAAATCAATGGAGAGCAGAACTGTTTGCCAGCTGGTTCCCTCCACCTTCCCACAGTATTCTCTTGCCCCTCCTAGACAATACACACTGTTATTTTCATCTCCCTAATTAGGGGGTGGAGCACCATGGACTGAAATATATTTAATCTTTGCTTAAAGCTAGTGAAAGGTTCCACACAGCAGGGACATCACTATAATCTCCCAAACATCACCTGCAGCTTCTGCACCACACGGTGGCACTGAAGATTGAGGAATTGCAGCCTGCAGTCTCTTACAGGCAATAAACCATGACATCCTCCACTTCCCAGAGGGGGAGAAATGGTGCTCCACGGAGTGCAAGAGGGAACCCTTCAGCTCCCAGCAGCAGCCTGAGCCTGCTGGGGTTGGCAGGGCGGGCAGCAGCCCTCAGGGAAGGCAGCACAGGAGATGCCACTGGGTAAACCTTTCTCCTTCCAACAGGCAGACTGCTGTGCTCCTCTGGTAAGGTCTCTGCAGCTGCCTGCAGAGAGGTGAGGAACCAGCCATATTCTCAGAGGCTATTCTGACACTTCCTAAGGCCACTTCTCTGTGGGGACTGCAGGCTGGGCCACTCTGGCTTCCTGCTGTTGTTCAGGGCCATCTATTTTACCACAAAAATCAGGACCACAGAAGAGAACTGGCTGCAGTCTATTGCTTCTCTGCAAGAGTAAAAAACTCAATGTCATTTTAACAGCTGCCTGTGGTGCAGCAGCCAGTCAGAGAAGCGAAGGTTTGCTAAAGACTTTCTGATTAATCTGGTTATCATCATTAATACCAGTTCCAATTTGCAAGTGTCTCACCTGCCCATGTTGTTGACAACAAGACAGTTCCTGCTTTCCATTATCTATGCAAGTCAGTCACCCAAGCATGAGCAAAGCTACTAAGGCAAGTGTAAACTGCTTCTTATTCCAATTGTCTTCCCCAGAGTAGAACAAATGCCTCAAGACAATGTAAGAGAATAAGAATTTTACAGAGAGAGCAATAGTTCAAGCATTACCTCTATATTACAGCTATAATCATTCATCTGACTTGACTCACAGTCCTACAGTGTACTGAATACTCTGCACAGAGTATTCCAGTGCAATAAGGTTCAGATGTCAGTATCAACCACAGCCAGAGCAAAACACAACCTATTTTTTTTGCTATTAGACCTGTGCTTATAAAGCCTCATCCCTCACACTCCTGGGATCATGTGGGAATGAGCTCCATATGCTCGTGGGCACAAATCCAACAGCCAGTCTTCACTGGGGAAGAGCTCTGCAATGCCACAGGACCTAAACCCTCTCTGTACCTCTTCTGCTGCCAAGTGTGTGGGACGCTGCAGACAATGGAACTGAACATGAGGGCTGTGACAAAGGAGAAGAGAACCAGGTAGATGAGGCCTTCCACTCCATCATAGCAGAAGCCTGTCAGAGCCTGGACGTAATCCTGCAGAGGGAAAGGAGCAGAGTTTCCTGATCACTGCAGAGTTAACATTGAGTTCTTACTCAAAGGCCCTTCTCCAGACTACACTCTCTGAAACAACTTAGAGACATCACACGCCTTTTTCTAGAGCATATTTCTATTTTAATTTCAGGGATTCGGGTGTTTTTCATAAATGATCTAACCCTTGTTTCCCCTCACAAAGACCAGCTTGGATTCAGACATAGAAATATTTTCAACCGCCCACAATAAGACTTTAAGAGGAACAAAAATAAACAGCCAAGGCAAACCTATCCACCCAACTGAAGATAAAATATTTTTTATTAAGCCTTTCAACTCCCTCACAGTGTCACATGCCCAAGAACAGAAGCATGAACTGTCTGTGTCTCTGCCTTTAGACAGGGAGTGAGGACAACAGCAAGGCCATGCTACACTGCTCTAAGTGCTCTAAGGCACTGCACTCCATGGCAAAGGCAACAAGTTATTTGCTACACACAAAAAACCCCAAACCTGAAGGCCTCTATGGCTGCAGCTTGTAGATGTATGAAGGCAGGTTATCTAGCTTCCTGTGTTGATCTTTAAACTCAAAGCTAACTTGATCCGAATTCTCACTCCCCTTTCTGCTAGAATCAATAAGTAAAAAGCTGTTGTAAAATTCCTCCAGAGACTTGGGACTACAAACTAATACCGGCTCTACACACCTTTTGTTCTTTCTTAGCTCAAGCCCAGTTACCAAGAACTCACCAAATGCAGACTCCGACAGTCTACTAAAGCTGTCAGCTGCTGCAAGTTGATCTCTGTTGAATTCAAAACCTCCTGGATCCGAGTAAGGTACTCCTGCAAACAACAAGCCAGTGATTAGTGTGAGGGAATGCTTAGCAGGAGCTGATCCTGGGTTCTGTACAAAGTTGAGGGAAGCCACAAAGAAGAGGGAGAGCAAACCTGAGGAGAGTTACCTTGGAGGCGGGATGCTCTTTGCTCGCTGACCTCATGAGTTCCGACACATCATCCTGCATTTCTACCAAAGCCTTGTGACTTCCTGACAGCTTCTGCTCAACACAAAACATGCAATGTTTCAGCAGTTCAGGCCACATGGACCAACAGATCTCCTGGGAAAAGACTGAAATCCTATTTCTCAAATACTGAAGCATCATCTGTATGAATGGTACTAGTTAAAGATGTCCCAACTGACATCAAGTGCAGCTGCAATAGGGTTAAGTTTGACCTTTAGCAAACTGCAAGAAGTACAGGCAGAGGGAAAAGGAGAAGGGAAGAACCAAAAGGAAAAAAAAATCCAAAAATACACAAACCCACAAACAAAGAACAAAATACATACACAAAAAATGTACACACAGCTGGGGCTGGCCCTAGGACAGAGGGGAAGGAGAAAGAAAAGACACAAAGCACTCAAGTTCTCACCACAGAGCGCAGCTGGATTTTTTTACTAAATCAGATTGATGAAGAAGACATAATGTTAACAGCAGAAGTTGTTTGTATTAGTGTGCAGCCTTCACATCCCTTTAAAACACCCATGAGAATTTCACATGCAATAGCATGTCAGGGAGCACACGGAGCAACCAGAAATGCAACAGATGGCAGAGGTGCATCAAACCACAGCCCCAAGTGTTCTTACCCCACCCTTTAAAACAGAGGAAGACAAGATTTTTAAAAAATCCTAAATATAAACGGTGAAGCAGCTGGTGTCTGCCAAATGGTGGGTGGTGTGGGACTTCTGGCCTCTGATGCATACGAGAAAGTTTGGAATGGGCCCAGGTGCTGTTCTTCTGCCCCCACACAGAAGAATAATGACTCACATTTATACTTTAGGATAAATCCCTTGGATGTTCAAAGGTTTGTAAGAGGCATCTGTGAAAAACACTCCTTCACCCACAGAAGAGACTGCATTTTGGGAGTGGAGTGTCACCACTGTTTAACCCAAAAGAACCTTCAAGAAGAGATTCAAAGCAGGAATTACAGAGTTTCCCAACATTAATTGTGGTGCTTTGTCTCCACACTGCTGCTCTTCAGACAAGTAAACAGAGGTACCTCCAACAAAGCCATGGCTCTCACCACATTACACATAGGCCCTTCTAAGGGGGTGTCCTGGACCTGAAGCTGTGCAGGTAGTGATGAAGTTGGAAAAAACTCCTCACTAAATCACAGTGCCACCTCCTGCACAGCTGGGAAGTAGCTGCCAAAGCTTTACCAACAGCCAGAGCACTCCCTAAAGCAAAAACCCTGCAACTGGCTGCATGCTGGCACTAAGAGCCCTTCACCTGCAGCCTGCAGGGTGAGGAGACCCAGGGGTGGCAGGAGCTGGGGGGCTTACACTCACCTGCTGGAAGGGGTTGGGGTACCCAGCACTACAGGTCATGTAATAGCGGAGAGTCTCTGTGAGGACACAAGAGAAGAGAGTCAGGCCAGACACGTCCTTCCAGCTGTGCAGCATGGGTCTGCTCCACTTCAAGTTACACAGAGGAAGTTTTATTCAGAAGTTGGCACTATCCATCACATAAACCTAAGACAAGGCAGCAGTCTAGGACAAGTTTAACTACAGTACACTGAAGACACACTCATAAACTTCCAGATAAGGCTGTTACTGTGCTTTCCTAACAACATCATTTGTTTCCAGGCTTGAAGACACAGCTGTGTTCCTCTTCATTCAAACCAGCCTGGTGCCCTCATGAGCCCTCTACAACATTACATCAACTGCCAGCACACACAAATTACAAACACCAGGCTTTCCCCTGCCATCCTCAATAATGTTATCAAGGAAGGAAGCTCTGAAAGACTTGCTCATCTAAATACCTTTAGATTATTCCTCAAACATTTACAGTTCCTCTTCAGATGAATATAAGCATGCCAGCTCAGCAAAATCAAGGGTGATGTTGGTGTGGTAAAGACTACAAAAGCCCTAAAACACACAAACCCTGTGCATTCCCCCCTCCACCAGCATATTTTCCTCCATTCTTTTTAATCTTCTGTCTGTGACTCTCAGTAATGCATACTCCAGGCTGCACAGCTATTCTGATGAGTCCCAGCTCAGAAATCAGCAAATGGCACAACCAGCAGCAAGAGGAGCTGTGAGGGAAGCAGCCCTGGCTGTATCCTGACTCTGCCATTCTTCCCATAAATATTGAATGCACCTTTCGGCAAGGCTGCACGCTGGAGACAGAGTGCTACAGCACAGCCTGTCAGCCCCTGAGTGCTGGCAATGCAACCTGACAGCTGTTATTTATAATTCATTAGCCTACTCTGGGGCAGCTCCTGCCAGCTGCTCCATCTCCCTCCCACCGACTCTTTCCCTGGGATGACTTACATCAGCCAAGCCTCTAAACAGCAATTAGCAAATTCTGGGCAGGCAGGAGGGCAGCAAGAACTGCTTTGTGCCTCACTTTGGGCAGCCCACAGAAGGCACTGTCCACAAGTACTGAGCTGAGGAAAGGGCAGCTCCTGCCTGGCTCATAGATCACACACAGTGGCTGTGTGAAAATGGATTAAAACACCTGCACTGACAGAACAGCAACAGCAACCCACAGCATCACACACAGTGACCCAAAGGAGCTGTGATCTTGTCACCTATTTATTTTAAACCAACAAACCACTAAAAGTTTCTCTTAAGCTCCCACAGTGGTATCAAGTTTCCATCGCCTTTTTAAGTGCAATAAGTTGCAAGACGTACTGCTAATGCAGAGCTCTAGAAATGTTTCTTGAGGGCCTTCTGGATCATCCCTGGTGGGCAGATTAGAGATGAGAGCTCCTGATATCATAGTTTGCAGCTTGTAAGCTCAGGATAAAGACTGCTGGTTACAAGTGAAGCAAAAAGCAGTACAGAGAAATAAGAGCTTGCCTTGCTTCCCCCTGGAAGGCAGGATCAACAAGGATTCACTGTGGTAGCAGGGGCTTTGCTGCTGACAAGTGTGACACTCCACATAAAACATGCTTCCCAAAATGGCACAGCCATCAGGAGCAGCTTTCCCCTGCACTGAACCCGAGCTGTGGTGATTTAAATCTATGGCTACAACAGGCAGTGAAGCTGCCTTCAGGTGATCCTGTACTGCAAAGCCTGGAAATGAAGAGGACCATGTCCCCTGCCTCCATGGCACCAGGAAAAGAGGAAGGAGCAGAAGGCACCTTCACCTGTTTTAAACCTGGTGGAGGCTATCCTGTACATCACCAAATCTCATATTTCTGACCAGAAAACAGCTACACTAATCCATCCTTTGCCCTTTGCTAACAGCTCCAGGCAATTTCTTTCTATAATTATCTTTCTGGTGCATTTTCCTCTCAAGGAAAATTCCTAAAGGTTGATCTGAATTTTGAAGTGGCCTTTAGGCAATCTAGCTCATTGCAGAAGGGTTAGGCAGGGTCACATCTGCAGCTGCCCATGCCTGCTGTTGCTAGCAGCAATCCTCCTGACTCACTCTTGGTGCACAGGCATTGTGGGAGCAGAAGGCAAGGAAGGGAACTACCTAAAATGCTTTATTTTTGCAAAGTCTGTTTTTCCTAGAAAGGAAAGTAGAGCTTCCTACTAAAGACAGCTTCAGCTGCTAGAACTACTTACTGCTTCTGCAGCCATGGAGACCTACTACTCACTTCAAAGCCCAGCCAAAATGCAAAAATGGTATTATGCACCTGCCAAAAGGCAGTGAGGTCTGTAGAGAGCAATGAGAAAAAAAGATCCTAGCTCCAAAAAAAATCCTCACACCTAGAAAAAGCTTTTCCCAGCTCTTCTTCATCTCTAATTGAACATTCTCTTAGCAGTGCTCATTTTAGCTGTGCACCCAGATGAGGCTGTCTCTGTGGGGTCAATCATCAGAGAAAGCACCTGTGGTGTCAGAGGCAGGCAGCTCTTTTGGCTGGAGTTTCTTGCCCAGGTAACATTCTCCACCAGGAGTTTTGTTTTCCCAAGGCACCAGTCTGACAGCAAAGGGAGGTGTTGCATAACGTTTAATTTCTCTGATACACCTTATTCTTGTATTGGTAAAAGCAAAGAGTTTGTAACTGCCCCATCTGCCCTGCACTCAAAGCTTTCTGCTAATCAGGAGTCCAACACCTGCAGGCAGGAAAACAGCTTCTCCATGCCAACATCAGCTCAGCAGGATTCTCAAGAGTTCTTCTCTGGGCAAACTCTTTCCTGCAGCTCAGGTAATAACTGAGCAGACAGCACTGCCCCACCTGAGGTTTTGTCCTGACCTTCCTTCAGAGAGCAAACAGAGGTGGTGATGGTGTCAGTCCTCTGGCTGGTTCAGCTCTGGACTGCTGAGATTGCACCAGTGGGATGCAATGAGGAGGCTGGGCACGACAGGAACCCTTCCTGCTTCCATCTGAGCAGCTCAGCCTCAGCATCCAGCCTGACCACAGCTAAAAGGCTCCATTATCCATCCCCTGAGCTTCACAGCTCCCCTGGATGAAGAGAGGCTGGTCACCATGCAGATTTCTGGCAAGAGAATCTGGAGAAAGCTCTTCCTGTTGTTTAGACAGATTGGGCCTTTTTATTTAATTTTATGCAACAAGTCATCTGATAATAACATAATATCAGTGAAAAAGAATGGGATGAGAAGATGGCCTCCTGCTTTGAAAATAAACATCTTGGCTGCACCAAGTCTTCTTACTAGCAGCAGGAGTTGATTATACAGGCACTGTTCAATTCCATTGGCTTTATCTCAGTTAATGAATACAGGGTGAGTTAGGCACATACATCAGCTTCTTCTGCAAAATTATTTAAGTATTATTTAAGTATTTCCTTCTCCCAGAAACCTGCATTAAAGTGCTTTGCCTCCCCTTTCTCCCCCATCATTTTTTTAATGCAGCACATTTTATCTGCAAAACAAGAACATCTCTTCTCTAGCTAAAAACATGACAGTAATAATGCACTTGATCAGATTATTCTCAGCTCCATTAATTCCATTTAGATTTGAAAACAGCAATTAATACATAAACAAGAATATTAACATACTAGTTGCCCAGTATTCAACTCAGTTACTTTTCTGTGAAAACTACAACCACCAGCAGCAAAAACATACTGCAAATATTGATGACTCAACCCCAGTCTGAATGTCAGAGCACAGAGAACCTTACAATCCACTGTATGTAACAAAGCAACTAAAAATGGTGATTAAAAATTGACCCAGCACTACCAAGCTTCTTAGGATTACTTGTTGGTTCTTATATCCTTGAAATCAGATGGCAGCACCCAGCCCAGCCTGCCAGAACCCAGCACTGGCCAGAAGCAGATACCTCAGCAAGACTTAGCCCAGCTCCAGCTGAAGTGATTCTCACTGCAAATGTGATTCCTACATCAGTGATAACTCCCCATGGATTCTCCTCCCATGATCTACCTGAGCCCCTCCAGCCACCCACACTCTCTTTTAGTGCATCTATACTTCTGTTAAAGTTGGAGAACACCATCCAAAAAGCAGAGACAGCAACCCAGAGAGCATAAAGCACCAGAACGAGGGGCTTTCAAACAGAGCCTCTTTGTCTGAGAGGACAGCACTGATGTTGCTGGTCAGGCTGGATGCTCCCAGCTGACTGCCCCTGTCTCCTGGAGCTCCTCACCCATACATATGGCTCAGCTGATCACAAAGCAGCTGCTGCAATTTGCAGCCAAGGGATGCTAACACTTATTCCAGACTTTTAAAGCGGTTTTATTGGGATTAAAGTGTAATTGCCACATAGCAGTCCTCATGTCATCATTTTTCTTCCTGCTCAGATGCATGGGAAGATCTCAACACTGGGGACCCAAGAGCTATTTCCATAACTTCCTGATCCTAAACTGTGACAGAGCAGTGAAAACCCATATGGGAAGGCAGAAGATTCAATCACCTCCCAGCCAGCTGCCTGGTGCAATGGCAGGCTCAGAAGTTGGACAGATTTCCTTCTGGAGAAAGGAAAAGGTGCTCACCAATGCTCCAGGGTGCCTGGCAGCAGGAGCTGACACCCCCAGTGCCCATGGAGGGGCCACCCTTCCAAGCCAGGCCTGTGGCAGCACCTGCTCTTCCTCTTCTTCACCATTTCCCTTAGACCCCTTCCCTGTTATTTCTGGAGCTTTAACAGCTGTTCTGTGGTGGTGCTGCAGGAGCAGAGCCTGTTTTCCCCTGGGGGAGCCACCTGACCCTGCTGGGGAATGCAGAGGAGGGATGGAATTCCAGCCCTGCACTGCCCGAGCCCCCAAATGAACACACTGGTCAAGGGACAACCACAGGAGCACAGCAGACAAGGACAACTGAAATGGAGAAGCAGCACAAAGGGGCCTTTCTTTAGTTTCCCAGGGTCAGTCTAATTGTTACCAAACACGCTCCAGAGCTAATCTGGGTTACCAAATTATCACAGCACACAGCTGGCAGAAGCATCACATATTTGCCCTTGGCCTCACTGACCCACTTGCCTCCTTGAAGAGCCAGGAAACCAGCTAGGCACCTGAAGCCACATCTTTGTCACCTTCACAGCCAAGAGAGGGTTTCCATCTTATGCTAAACACTCATTTCTCTTCCCTCACTACATTTCTTTGTTGCCAAGAGAGCTGCCTATCATCTCCTTCCCACGAAATCAATAAATAAGGCACTCCAAAAATAAGATGTAGGGTTGCAAGATCAACATGTACATATTCTTTTATACTACATTCTGCCTCCAGACATTTATGCTTTTTATTGTTTCCAGTCCCTGCATCCTCAGCCACAGCTACATACCTAATTTTCTACCAGTTGCACAGTGAGAGACAAAATTTGGCTAAGCACAGACCTTCTGCACACAGCAAAAGTTCTGTGGTTCCACCAAATAAGAACCAGAAAAAACAGAAGTCGCTCCTTTTACAAATCGGTGTCATTGCCTATTTGTGTTTTACCATACTCAGAACTATATAAAGGAACTACGGGGGGAGAGAAGGCAGGGGAAAAAAAGTTAACTTTTTAAACTAAGCAGCAAAGCCAGTCCTAAAAATACTTTTCCTTTTCAGCACTTATTGTATCTCTGCTGGCAGGCACCCAATCACCTTTTTGTTAAGCCATGGTTCTGAATGCCATCTTTGCCACACTGAGGTTCAAATTGGAGGCACCTCTCACCTCACCAACCACTTTAGTCTGAATTAGGAGCAACAAATCCCAAATATATCTGTGCTTCAGCTGGAAGCCACTGAGATGCAGGCACATGCTTTAAGTGGAACGGGATACACAAAGCAGTCAAAATACTGCATTTATAATGGAAAGGGAAATTCGTATTTCTTTGTGGCTGTTTCCATTCACTTACCCTTCAAAGAGGCTACTATTTACAGCCACCATTAAGAGAAAAAATTTATATATAAACTGTTGATAACAGATATAAAAATAAGTATGCTAGATTCAGGAATACGGGCTCAATAGCAAGTTTTAAAAATGACAACTCAAACTGCACACTGCTACTGCCACTTAGAGAGCAAAACAAGACTCAAGAGTGCTACATTTAAAGCAAAATAATCCAATAATCTGGGGACTTCTGTTGTTCCATTTTATCAGTTATTTCCACCTAAGGGTCAAGGCAGGAGAAAGGTTCTGAAGGTGGTTCTGATGCATACATGCACACTTCTGACCAGAATGCTGTTTTTCCAGAGCTCCACAAATTTTGTTTCCCACTGTATGCCAGCTCCTCTGTTTCAAACACAGCCTAGAATTCCCAGTCACTGCCATGCTCCTGTGTGACAGCTGGAGCTGCAGAACCCCGTGCCAAAGCCAGTCCCAGCACTCACCAGCACTGAGCACTGAATTCTCTTCAGCCACTTTGGAGACGTAAGCATCAGGGTTGATACAGAAGTCACTGGAGCCCTGCATAGATGGAAACAAAAGGCAAAAGGGATATCAAAGCACACCAGCATCAAAGAGCAGCTGAGCCAGGTTAACATCAGGGAACCTTCTATTCTAGGGGTGTTTGAGATGCTGAAGTCTCTCATCACCATCCCCAGCAGCAGTGCTTTACACAGCCACAGCAGTGCTGGAGCACGAGCTACCACACCATGGAGAAGGAGCAGCTCTGGACTTCTCCTGGATGGAAATTGCTAGGACACTTACTTAGCTCAGGAGATGCTGTAAAACAGGCACAGCACAACATTGATCTGGTGTCTGCTAAACCTGCAGCAGAGGGTGAATGGGATTTGGATGTGAGCCACTTACCACAGCGACAGCCAGCTCCAGGCCCAGGGATCCCCAGCTGACAATCAGGGCAAACACCCCAAGCAAGCACACCCTGTGGGACACAGACAGATGGCAGATGCAGCAGCTCTGATTTCAAGCCATTCCTTTCACAAGATGTATTATTTGGAGTCCAAAGCAATTGCCAAACCCAAGAAATTACCAACCACTGACTGGATGTTCAGATAAGCAATCCTATTTAAGATGTCATGGGCAGCAGCAACTAGAGAAGTTCATGTCTAGCTGTTGGTTACTACATTACCTGCCCTAGAGCTACAGGGGAAGGGAGAAGTAGGGAAGCAAATTATTATCCTGCTTCTAGCAGGGAAACCAAAGGCACAAAACCACAGAGGTGGCTGTAGAGGAGGCAGATTGGCAGAAGGCTGAGTACAGACCCATCACTTCCACTGTTCCCATTCTGTACTTCATTTTCCAGGTCCAAAGGTACCCAAAGAAAAATATGGTAAATAAAGAAAACCCCCACAAAACCATACTGATGCAAAACTGGAGAAATCTCTCCTGTGTCTACAATAAATGAGGTGTAAGCACTATATGGCTACAGATGGTGGGAGGGAACACAGCCCCTGTTAGGACACCTTGGTTCCAAGCTGGTGCACCTGAACAGCACCCAAGCATCCCACACAGCTCCAGGAGAGAGACAGTCACCTGCAGGCAAACAGCTTGGAAGTACAGTTCAGGTGCCTACCACTGCCATGTGAGCCCATCTCTGCACAGATTTAAAGCTCTGTTCTGACAGCTGGACCTCATTACTGACAGAAACAGGGGGACGTGTCTGCTGTCAAGCAGACCCAAGGCAGAGGGATGACAGAGCGGTGCTCTCAGTGACATTCAGGAGCGTGGAAAAGGCTTTAGCACTTCCCAACCAGCACATTAGCTCTTCACCCTTGCTGTCAGTATGAGTGGTAGAGATATTTAGGCTATAATGCTCCTCAACTCCCTCAGGTACAGGGCTGCAGACTAATAAGCAGTTTCATTTTATCTGTTTCTATCTTCAAAGTAAAGAGACACTGGCTTGCTCTCTTAGGGATGCTTTTTCCCCTCAAGCTTTGAAACATAAGTAGATCCCTTCCCACCCACACCCTGAACAATACAAAAACCTGTTCATAACCAAGACATTCTTTATTCAAGCCTAGTACAACCATCTCTGTGAGGAAGGGACATCTATTTTTTTCTACTACATTTGTCTCACTGAATACTAGAGCTTTAAAAAAAATAAACCTATGGGTCTCCATTTAAAAAAAAAAACCCTGTCCCTCAGTTTACTAACTTACTTTAATTCCAAACAATCCCTATTCTGTGAATGGATCTATGCCTCATCTTGCAGAGCTAAGGGAGTTTCACCAGACTGACATCTGCGCTGCACTCTGAAATGAGACACTGAAGACTTTGTTATGCCTTTTCCAAATGGATGCAAAAATTATCAGCCATGGATCAGCAAGGTTCTGTGGGTTTGTGACATAAGGACAACACAGCTTGGTGCCTCCAGCTGAGCATGTTAATCAATAAGACACATTTGTTGTTTTACTTTAAATGAAGATGACTGGGTCAGTAAGTGATTGCTTGGCTAAAAGATCTAAAACTGGCATTGCACCATCTTGCCTGGCTGTGATACACTTGTTTCTTTATGCCATGTGCTCCCTTTAGGGAATGCCTTAATATGAACTTCTGGCTAACGGGGAATGAGTTTCTAATTTAAACCCTGGGTTTGCCATCTGCGCATACACTTGGACTTTTGTCTGTATAACCTGCCAGGTATGAAATCATCTGGTAAATAATAAATCTGGATACACATTCCAACTATTAATGGGCACCACCACAAACCAGGATAAACCCTTGGCCATGTCAGTTATCAAACTGTCACTGTGTTTATGATACCAGGATCTTTGCCAAATATGCCAAGCTACAAGATAGGGAGAGGAAGAGTTTTTTCCTGTAATGGGGAATTTTCAGTGCTTTTGAGAAACAGACAGGCATTAACATTGCAGTACCATGGCAACAAGACTCCTTCTCCTAACTGTGCAAACCAGTGCTTGTTCTCAGTTTAATGTTTCCTCAGGTGTGACAGCCCCAGGTAACAAGAGGAGATAGTGGCACAGAAGGCAATGCTGCAGGTTGTGTAGACACATGCAATGCTTATCATCAATTAACAAATGCCTTCCCAGCTGCAGAGAACCAAGAGGAGATTTTTTTAAAGCCTGTAATTTTAAGGAAGGATGTTCCCATTATTACCTCCCAAATGGAGGCTTCCAAAACCACCCAGTGGAAAGCAGACAGCCTGGATGAGTTCCTCACCTTCGATGAGAAGGCAATGAACACAGCAGCATTGCATTTTATAGCTCAAGAGCCTTCCTGTGAACACCTCTTGTATGAAGCCCTGACTATTCCCACAGAGCTACACTCTACAATGTCTCTACTCAGAGGCAAATGTAAGATGTTCCCTTTCAGATGTCCTTGATACCAGTGACAACAGGTAGAGGTTGCCACTAGCAGGCACTTGCATTCAGCTGACTTCCCTTATGCCCTGTCCCCAGGTCAACTTACCCCATAAGAATGGCCCTGGAGTTTCTAATGAGCCCAAAGAGCACCAGCAAACAGATCAGGACATTAAACAGGAGCAGGCCCAGGTATCCCAGCCACCTGCAGCAAACAAAAACACGGTCTGCAAAGGAAAACTGGTCTGTAAAAAGCACAGATCAAGAAGTTGTGACTTCTGGGGAAAATACAGTCCTTCCCTTCTCCAAAACCACCTCCAAAGATTAATCTTCAGAGAGCTCTGGGAATTTGTGGGATTGGAAGTTGAGACAGGTAAAAGCCCTTACACAACATACTCAGAGCAAACAGTTCTTGAGAAATGAGGCTGCTGGTGCTTTCTAGTGTGATGTTATATGCACTGGTCATCACCAGAGGGAGAAAAGGCACTGCAGCTTCTTGAACTTCCTAGATATTTGTGAGGAAATGCTTCAGTTATTTATTCCACATGTTTGGATAGAGATTTTCTTTTGTGGAATACAACTGATGCAATATCTTATTTAATATGTTTAATAAAAAGGAATGTTAGGCTGTGGTCTTAATTTACAGAACTAGTGCCATTTTCTACTCTATTTAATGTGTTCTTTATGCACTTATTAGGACAGAGAAGAAATTATATCTGGGGCTGTTTTTTTCCCCAGTGCTAGAACACAAACTACAGATTTTGCATGTTGAGAATAAATTTCTCATCAGCTGGTAATAAAGACACTTAAATAAAAAAAGCTGTGTATTTTGATTTAAACTGAATGCAGGCCTGCTGTAAGAAACAAATGAGCTCTGTGGGCCAAGAGCACCTGCAGCAATAACAGAGCCTTTGGCTCAGCCACCCAGAACATGCTCATAATTTTTGCAAAACAGGCCAAAGCAGATGCTACGACCACTACACAACATGCTACACACCTGTACCAGTCATAGAGGTCAATCTGAATTGCCAGCTCCTCCAGAGACAGCTCGTCATTCTTCCAAAAGGGGATCTCAGTGGTTTGCCTGACCAGATCATCCAGGAGACTTTGCAGTTTCTGGACAATCTGCAGGTAGTCTGTCTGCTTCTTGAACATCTCCTCCAGGACGAGCAAGTTTGGTTCCACTGTTTGGTTCAGGGCCACTGCAGTGTCCAGTACCTATAACAGGGGAAAGAAAAAGGGGGATAAACAAATTAAAAAAAAAAATTTAAGTACAGGAAGCCAAGGAAGTAAAAGGGGATTCATTCTTACTAGCCAGTCATGGACAGCTTCCAGATTACCAGTTTTCTGTCCTAAGAGCCTCAGATTGCTTCCCCTTCAAAAGCAACTTAAAAACATCTATAAGGGAGATTGTTTGCAATGATGGCACCTCAGCTGAGCCTTAACACATGCACACGTTTTGCAGCCACCAGGGCTGCAGTACGATACCATGAAATCAGAGATAGCACAGGAGCAACCAACGGTACTAAAATGCTGCATTTTACTAAGATTTGTCTGCTTTGGCCTGCCTCCTTTTCCGGGTGTGGAAGAGAGAGCTGATCACAAGCTGTTTTTAAACCTAGCAAAGAGAAGCCTCCACTTCACAAGCTGCGTTCGCTTTGTTATTTTTAGAAGAGCGGAACAAATCACCCCGCCGCTAATGGAAATTTTAGCACATCTCCAAGCCCAGATACGAAGAGAAGAGAAGAAGAGGCACAGGCACAGGCAGATTGAGGAGGAGAGGTGGCTGAGTGAGGCTGCTGGGTGGCGCAGGGCGTGTTTTTGGGGGGCTCACCCGGTCCTGGACGCCGGCCACGGTGCGGTTGGCGTGGCGCAGCGAGTACGTCACCCGGTGGATGCCGTCGCTCGTCTCCCCATTCCCGTAGAAGCCCACAGCAATTCCAGCACTGTGGAGAAAGAACAGCAGCAAAGGGCAGAGGTGAAGCTAAAGGGCAGGTGTGTAACACAGGGGGCTGCAGAGCACTGGGCAGGCACACCAGTGTTCCCACAGAAAGGGAAGGCGCTTCCTCACAGAGAGATTTGGGGTCGTGCTGCTCCTCAGTTCACACTGAAAACATCCACAGCATCCATAGGGCCAAAAGCAGAACACAACAAGCATGTTTCATTCATAAAATAATGAAAATCTGTTAGAGAACTGTTTGGGAGCTCAGGTCTAGCCATGGAAAACTAGAAATCCAGCCAGTGGCTCCTGTGAGAGCTGCCATTGCTGTGCTAGGAGCCTTCTCTGGACATGAAATACAGATTATTTTGTTACATTTTTTTTAAAGCAGGACACAAAGAGCTTGCTTTGACTGCTTGCCCATGGTGGTGGTTCCTCCAGATACATTTTCCATGCCCTCTTCTCTACCCTGTGAAATATCTACAAACATTATCTTGATTTATCTTCCCATTAGAAACATTTGTGTCACACTGATTTAGAGTACTGGGAAGGGAGGCTTAATAACTTACTGGGACAAAAGGCTTATTTATTTTTAAAGCAAGCAAATTTCAAGCTTGCAGACACAATTCAACTCCAGCTGCTTAGCAAATTACCACCTATCAGCTGATTTTCTATAACTGTCCTCACATATCAGTCTGCCCCAATTATGAAGTAAACCATATTAGCTTAAGCCTCACTTAAAGGAGGAAGATCCTGTAAATGAGTTGCAACCAGAGGATTATCTCATGCAAGTCAGCAATACCTCTTCTATGAAGAGATCACTGCAGGAACTCACAGTTCCTCTTCCCAAGCCCGTATTTCCTAATAATAGAGGAGGAAAGAACTTGTGAAGGGATCACTCAACTAAACTCAGGGCAAACAAACCTTACCAAGACCCAGTTTTTCCTGTTCCCATGTTATATTCAGCTTGAGAGCACCCAGGACCTTTTCTAGGAAGGTTCTCAAGACACCAAGGTTGTGTTTGTGGCAGTGCAAAGGAAGGAGGTGATGATGATCCTGTTGTAAATCTAAACTTATTCTGGATGAAACATTTAGTTCTTTCACAACACCTTTGTGTACTGCTCCTGCTCTTGCTCCTCTCCTGCAGGAAGACACATGAATTCCTCCTTCCCTGGGCTCTGCTTCAAAAGAGAGCAGAACAATGGAGTTCACCTGGTCACATTTCTCCTAGTACGTGACAAGAAATAGCAGCAAAGATCATGATCTGGAAGCAGATCCACTAGGAAAATCTGTGTCAGCCTCATGCTTTTTCCAGCAATTGAGTCTCCATAAATTATAGAGAGCTTGGCCCATAAAAACCTCAGCTGAGGAGTCTTCTAGGGATAAGAGGCAGCCTTCATAAACAGGGAGGCAGCAGCTATGTAACTAAATATTTAGCATTAATAAAAGAAATGGGCCTTTCTTCAGGAACACCATTCCTCAAACATTTTCCTAATGCAAATTATGCTGATAACCAAGGAGAGAAAAGCCCTCTGCATTCCTCTCTGGTTGCAGCTATTATCAGAGCTTGATAACACATGCCTGGGGTGCACGGGGGTGGAAGGGATAAAAAAGACACACTCCCCCCTCCCCCTGAAGCACAGAGATTACAGATGCAGAGCTATGCCCAGGATAAGGCAACTCAGCACCCCATCACAGAAATTACAAAACCATGGCTTGGATTTCTCCTTGTCTTATCAGAGCAAAGAAATTCACACAGACCCTTTCAGCCTCCTGAGCTGCAGAAAACGTTCACAGTTGTTTCTACCATAGGCACCAAATAAATTCCAGAACATTTTTGACATTGAATAGGCAGATCTGACCCCTTTAATTAGTGAGCAATTTCTATTCAGCCTGTTTACAGCTACTAGAAGCCTATTCTTTCAGCAAAGTCTTGGTAAATGCCCAAAATCTGCTGCTTGGCTCTCAGTATTCCCAGCACAGCAGCACAGTTTTGGTGGGAAAGACTCAGGAACAGGCTCTGAAGTAGCAGCAGACACCTTATCCTTAGGGATGCTGCACAGAGCAGTTTACTCACAGGTACCAGCTGTGAAGTGCTGGCAATACAAATAAGTGACTTTAAACTCCTTGCCCTGTTGGAGGCAGATCTACCGTGGCAGTTTTCCACAGGCTTCCCACCCTGCCCAGTAAAAACCACAGCTCCCACTGCCCTGAGCCTCCAGACACAGCCACTACTCCTGAAAGAAAACACTACACCACAACAATTGGGATAAAACCCATTTAACCCAAGTAATAAACTCCTCTAGACACGAGGCTCACACATTCACTGCAAATAACACATAAAGTGTTAATTATTCCATTCCTGCCCTGCAATTCCAGCTCTGCATTCGCACCCTGTGCTAGCAAAGACCACTTACACTGCCAGTCCTTCCCCTAGGAGCAAGCCATGCAGTTTTAGGGCTCATCCCCTTTCTACCAGGGTAGGGAGGGCAGGAACCCACCCCACAAGGCTGGGCTGGGGGCAGCTGTGCCTGAGGAGGGGCAGAGCTGAAGGGCAGGCAGGGGGGAGCTGCTGCTGCTGCTTAGCTTTGTTTGCATTTGGCTTCATCTAAATCCAACAGTTGTTTCAAATCCCTGCCCACACACACTGATATGAGTTGCTATTGTTTAAAGCAGATTTAAGGATTTACACTAGTTTTTAACTACCTTTTATATGATTAAAGGGAAACAGAGGGACTCCTTCTATTTAAGAGCATTCTTTTAAAATAAAAATAGATGGACTCATCTTAACCCAACAGCATAAGTCCTTGAGGTCATGATAAATCACAAGGCTTCTTGCACGAACCCCGGCAGGCACAGCAGCCTAAGACACAGCAGATCCATCTCCCAGTACAGGATGACAAAATCATCACCCAGAGGATGTATTTCTGTCACACAGCCTGCATACAAGAACAGCATTCCTGAACCACATAGCTCTTTTCCACCCTAGCACCCTCTGGAAGATGCTCCAACACATTTTCAGTGCTCCTATAGGGAAGTCATATCTATTTCTGCCAGTCTTGCTTCTATTGCACTCCCCTTCAAGTGCACACACCCCTCTCCACTCCCAAATCCATACTGTCCCATCCTCAATTCCTCTTCCCAAACCTGCCTTTGCCAGTCTCCTGTCACTTGCACTACCATCACCTCTCCTCTGCTTTCCCTCTCACTCATATTTTTGAATAAAACCTTTAAAAATCAATCTATCACAGTCTTACAGGCCATCTAAAAAGTTGTTCCTGCTATTCAACAGTGCACCTAAAAAGCCACTTGGCTACTCAAAAGTTTTGGTAAGTTTTAAGGAACCCACTTATTTAAGTCAAGAAAACACTACACTTTGAGCTTAAAGCTGGCACCCCCAGTGCACACCCACAGTCACACACCAGGAACACAGAGCTCCACAAGCTCTCCATGGAGCTGTACAAGTGAGATGCAAGAGCTGCACGCCAGGATTTCTGTCTTTTCCTACAGACACAACAGCGTGATCTAAACTCCTGCAGGTTGTACACACACTTCAGTATCACTTTTCAGCAAGACTCAAGAACTTCAGGAGTGGAGAGCAGCTTTCCCATTGTCTGTGTGCAAGAATCACATTTGGACACCTAAGTGAAGAACCAGGAATACACATCAAGTGTAATTCTGAATTTGCTGGCAATGTGACCTGCAAAAAAACCAAAAGAAGTTTTCTGCATTTACACATGATGAATATCAGAGCATTGATCTGACACAGAGAGGATATATCTGCTTTCTAGTCATGAGATCCTCCTGCTGTAATACCCACACACACTGTGACCCTCTGGGTACCCAGACACCAGTCTGGAAAGATGAGCACTAGCCATTCACATCACATCCTTAGAAATGAATCATCTAACTACACCAAGTCATCCTTAATTACAGGAACTTCATAAGAAGAGCCCTTTTTAGACTTCAGGTTCTCAGGAGGAATGTTAATTTGTCTGTCTAATTACCACCTTGCACTTTCACACCAGGGGAAAGCGCTATTACTGGCACTTGATAAAACAAGTTTTTACCATTTATTTGCACCCATTTCTTTCTGATACCCTCTCCACAAAGCTCTCTCTTCACCTTTGGAGCTGAGGTCCCTTCTGGGAGAATTTGGTGGGCGAGATGGTTTATAGGACAACTCCCCACATACAGAAACCAATCAAAATTGTTAAGGACCAGAACTGAAGTATTAATGGAAAAATCTAGGCTAAGCATTCCTGCAGCTTTGTGGCTACTGGGAAGACTCATTAGAGACATTTTGTTGGCGAGCTCCTGTTAACCAGTTCTGCCTGTGCTGGCTCAGCATTCTCCCTGTTGTGAGTCATTAGGAAACAGCAGCAGCACTCCCAGCACAAAGAGCCCCCTGGGACTGAGGGAACACAGAGAACCATGTTCTAGGCACAGCTGGACTTCACCAGAGTTAACAGTCTCAGCTAGGAAGACAACAGTTCCCTTCCAGGTACTCAGACACACCAAACCTGCTGCTGGTTGGAGCCTCTCACTGCTTCAGCACCCAAACAGAGCCACAAAACTTCCTCCCAGGTCAGGCAGAGGGTCAGAACAGCCTTATAGCCCATTAGGACAGCTGGGCTGGCTCTTGTGTTACGTGGGATAGGATGGGATATATCCAGTGGCTAATCTTTAATCAGTGCTGGCAGGAGTCCCAGGTGGACACCAACATTTGGAGTCGGCTTGTTGGGAGCTGTACCTGCATTCCCAGGCACAGAGTGAGCACAGAGTGACAAGAGACACTGCTTTGAGGGCACTGGGGCACCCAGCTGCTGCAGAGAGGCAGAAAACCAACCTCAGCCCTGCAGGAGAGCAGCAGCACTTGGACAGCACCTTCCTCACCACGATGGCACCAACCTGCTCTGGCTCAAGCAGGCTGATTTCAGAGAAGAAATTAAACAACTAATTTAAAAAGTCAAGAAAAATGATCATCCAATGCCACTGTAGGTTCAGACGGAACCTTGTGTTATGCACCTTAGTTTTATGGTTCTGCATTAATACTTGCAGAAACAAGTATTAAGTGCAGAACCACCAAATTGTACACCAAGGATGAGAACCAGTGGTTCAGATTTTGAGGAAGGCTGAGCAGCTTTCCAGCTTGTGGATTTGACAGAGTCACATCAAGTTTACTAGAATTTATATGCTGCCCTTCCAATTATAAATTATCTCACACAGGCTGGAAGAAGTGCAGAATACCTCCTTCTCACCCTTTCTGCAATCAAAAACAAACACAACCACCACAGAGCAGCAGCTGCCTGGGTCACATTTGCTGCATAACAATAGCTAACAAGGGCCTGTAGCAGCAGCACAACTATAAATAGCATCAGCCAGAGCTTCTGTAAGAAAGGGTTAGGACCACAGCTCTCTCAGTGGATTGGAGCTGAAGCTCTTAAGATTGCTAAAATAAAGGTGAATGAGGCTGAGATTTCTTCTTTACCAGTTGTTCCGTGGTTTGCCTTTCCACCCCAGGCACCCATTTGCAATCAGCAAAGCGTGGAAGAGCTCCTTGCACACACAGCAATGCTGCCTCGTACACAAGGTCTCCTCCTCAGCCCTCAGATCCTGCTTCTACAGGCAAATCCACCCCCAGCTGCTAAACTCACCACAGAATGTCTGCTCTGCACTGTTTGTTCCAACACTCCAAGGCTCTGCTCTTCTCTTCAGGGACCCTCAAAAGAGCAAACCCACAAATGCATCAGCAGCAGAGTCTGGCTGCTGAGCAGCTGAGCCTGGCCTTCAAGGAACCCCTCACCTCCAGAGGGACCACACAGCTCACCCACCACCTACCAGCAGGCTAATCCAAAAAGAGAACCACAAAACACAACCATCTCATTGCTCCCTCCTCTCTGGCCAGGGGACTGCTCCCAGACCTGCCAGACCCACAGAGGAGCAGCTGAGTCCACCTGGGGTCTTGGGCAAGAGTAGATGATGCTGGGAATGAAAGAAATGCAAATTGGAAAGTGCTCGATACAGGGGCCTCATCCAGAGGACTCATTCTGCCCAAGTCAAAACAAGATCAGAGGCTCCTTCCTTCCTTCCTTCCATATCTGCAAACATGCCCCTGCTTTCAGATGCCCCATCATTCACTTTCTAGGAAACTATCTCCTTTTAAATTCTCCTGCACCCATTCTCCACTAATTACTGATTTTTTTCTTTGGTTTTCAGCAGTTCTTCTTTCCACCTCACCTCCAAAAGCTTCTGTTGCTCGGTCATAACACAAAACACTGCTGACCCTGGCACCATTACTAGCAGCCCTTGGAGATGGCATTTTAGTGCAGATAACAAAATGCAGCAGTGTCTTACACAGGCTACAAAATCTGAACATTCCCTCCAGTCGAACACCAATCCTTCCACACCCAAAAGAATCATCTGTGACTCTTCCTAATCTACTCTCCCCCACATACTGATTCTTTCTGGACACCAGGTTCTGAGAAATCTGCGTTTAGACCTGATAAATATTTCAGCTGTATCCATCCTGTTTAAGCGATAAGCTCCCAAGGACGGAGGGTCCTTGATTTACCACTTGAAAAGTATCAAAGAGCAGGACATTAACCATTCCCTTTCACGTTGCTCAAACCACCAGGCAGCTCTGCAAGTGGTAGGAAAGAAGGAAATATATTACAGACATTTGAAAACATTCATACAGCAAATGAAAGAAAGAGGAATTATTGCCAATATTCACGAAGCAAAGGCAGAGCATTTTGATGCCTTGTGAAGGCTGACCTAGAACAGAGGCTAGATGGAGTTAAACAATAAAGTATGGATTTATTAGAAGACCTCAATGGATCTATCTTGAGCAGCACAAGAGCCCAGCCAGGGCTACACCCCAGATGAACCAAAATGGACAACTGGGCATGGGGGTCTCTCACTTTTATAAGTTCTGCTTCATTTGCATATTGGAGTTAATTATCCAATTACAGCTTTAGGTTATGAAGTCCCATCCTTCTTGTTTTTCTCTCTTCAGTCCATGTTGTTTGTGCTCTTGGGCCTGAGATTTGGATCATTTGTCCTTGATCCCCAGCTAGAGAAGGAATTGTTTTGTCCCCTACTCTGTGAAGAGAGCTCACCATCCCCTAACACGAAACTCAGAACTGCACACTAAAGCAGCACAGAACCCAAAAAACATAACAGCTGAGAAACCTGAGCATCATTTGCAGAGGAGGACATGAGACACCAGGACGCCCCGCGGCGGGGAGGGCGCGCGGCCGGCCGTACCTGCACAGCAGCGTGGCGATGATGACGCACCAGGCCGTGCAGCAGCAGTCAGCATTGAGGTGCTC
Organism: Dicaeum eximium; assembly: GCA_013396995.1. NCBI lineage: Eukaryota > Metazoa > Chordata > Aves > Passeriformes > Dicaeidae > Dicaeum > Dicaeum eximium. The sequence goes on from VWZP01009288.1 coordinate 866,862, forward strand.
CTCGCTCTTGCGGTGCCGGCAGCACAGCCAGAAGGAGTAGAACAGGAGGAAGAGCAGGTCCAGAGCCAGGCAGGAGAGAGCGATGCCACCCAACAGCAGCAGGGCCTGCAGGAACAGAGATGGGGTCAGCTCTGGCCACGGCAGGGGAGGCCAGCTGTCACCTGGACATTTTATCAGTTTCTTGGATGCAAACTTGCTGAATTTTTTCTTCCTAGGAGAAGCTCGTTTTCTAAGCACAGATTTTCTGTAAACAAATCTCTTTGTGTGTGTGTGTTAAAGGGCAGGATGGTGTTTGGCTGCCCTGTCTCCCACATGGGGAATGGGAGCCTTCCTTTTCTCAATCTACGATATATAGAATTGTTATCTCTCTGACTTTGTAAGCATTTTCTGGCATTCTAGCAGTTTGGGTACTGAAGAAGAAAAGATGTTAGCTCAGAACCTGGGCACATATAGCCCAAAATCCTTCTGAACAATGGAGTCATTTTAATAAATCATATCAGCCTTCTGCTATCAAAGTCAAGGAGTCCTGATTTCACCCCCGCCAGGACTCCAGCAACAACAGCCAGGGATGTCTGAGGGCTCTGCAAGGCATACCTTGCAAACAAGTCATTTTGTGTGTTTGGCACATTTTTAAAATATAAAGAGGTAATTTTTTTTTTTTTTGTCTCACTTGCTCCCCTCTCTCCATCCCACTCAACGAAACCACATTCTGTACCTCAGCAGTAAATAGCTGAGGCATTGTCTGTCCCAGTCTGAAAACAGCCTAAGTTAATCAGAGGGTTTCCTCTTTACTACTGATCACAGGTCAGCAGATTTAGAGAACAAAAATAATTTAAAAAAAAAAAATAGTTCAGCCAGCTGCCTCTATCTGTACAGTTTTTTAATCTTCATGAATAAATATGCAGGCTTATTCATTAGAAATCCAAGTGCATGAGTGGGTTGGAAAGGAGGTGGAATTTATTATACATGCATGAGATTGATTTTTAAAAAAAAATAATCTCCATGCAATGCTTCTGTTCAAGGTAGACCTAGAATAAATGCTAAACTCCTCCATATACCATCCATATATATAGGTACAACAAATGTGGATGCTACAGACACACTTGAAGCAGTCACAAGTTGAGTTAGTGTGAATTATACCTATTTCTAGTCATGTTCCTGGGAGGAAGGGGAAGTTGTAAGTGCTTAACTCCCTTCCAATTTATTTTTATTTGAAAAATCCTGCCTAAAAAAAAAAAAAAGCAAACCAATTTTGTTAAATAAAATAAAATTTAAAACTCGAAATCCATTCCAACACCATATCTAGCCACATTTTCCCACCTGCATGAATCAAGCAAAAGGATGCAATTTTATCCATAAGGTTTTTTTGATAAATCCTTGTTAGTGGTGACAAATACCAACTTACTAGAAATTATTTAAATATCTGGAAAGAGTCCAGATCAGTTGCTGCTGCCCCAATATTGGGAATGCAGACATAGATCTGTATCAGCTAACCTAGAACAAAGGCTTGGGTTTTCAAACCAGTATCTCTTTTCCTCCCGATGCAGAAATGCCTTCAAGAACATTTATATGCTTCCTCCTGACTGAAACAATAACTTCCTTCTGATCAAACGGAATACAACAAAGAATGCTGAGATTCAAGTAAAGAACTTTCCCAACTGGTGACTGTTTCTAACAGGCTCTGGTAGGAACTTGCTCTTTGTGGGCTTTTCTTCCCCCTGCCCTGCTCCATAGGTACTCCCTGCTGGGTGATTGTCCTGGCAAAGGAGCCACACAAGGTCCTTCCCAAGCCAAGGAACGTCAGCCACACATAAGGAGGTGCACACCAGTTAAACCCAAGTGCTGCACCACAGATACCCCACAAGCCCCTTGCTCTTGGCTTTCCCAGCCCCACAAACGCCCCCAGAGCCCACGGAGCACCCCGGGATGGGGGGAGCTCACAGGTGCTGCTTTCCCAAACTGAGGAGCACAAACTCAGCCCCGCTGTGCAAAGTGAACTCTGGGATCCCGACCAGCGAGGAGTGGGGGTGGAAGGGAAAAAGCCCAATCCCCCTTTCCCATGCTTTCTGCAGATGGTGTGAGCCCTGCTGGAGCTGCTGAGCAGAAGGGGCCTCCGAGAGGGAAGCTGCGCTCCGAGCCCCGCGCTCCCCCACTTCTGAAGCCTTGGCACCAACGAGCACTCCACACTAATTTAACTAACACATTCAGCATACCAAAGCTCCTCAGGGATATTCTTTATTTTTTAAACATGTCAGGCTGCTGTAAGGCAAAGCTTTCCTGCCCCGCTCGCCTGCATTTCTTTCTTCACACCCTCAACCCTCCTGCACACGCTAAAAGGCATCACTGCTGGGAAGACAAAAAAACTCAGCTGAAAACATCCTCCCAGCAACGTTTTTATCAGCAAAAAATCCACACTGCAGCTCCAGATGTAGGGGAACCACCCCCATTGAAAGGAGATACTAAAAAAAAAAAAAAAAAAAAGAAAAAAAAAAGAAAAAAAAAAAGAAAAATTGGTATTTGACTGCCAACCAGCAAGCAACTTGAAGTCCTTGCTTTGAAGGGACACTTAATACATGCTTTAAATTTGCATCTGGCTTTAAAAGGACTTGGCTGGCCACTATACCACAATCTGCATTTCATTTTCCAGAGAATATTTGTTTTCCATTAATGGATATGTGCCATGACAAGTGAAATCATCCAGCAGAGCAGTTATTAATCTTTCTGACTGATGAGTCAGTTTAGGACCCAGGGACTGGCTGGCAGTGAAAGCCTGGTCACAACCAAAGATATTCCTCTGCCTGCTTGTCAGGATTAAATGACAGTATTTAAAAAAGGGGGGGTTGAGGCTGGATAAATCCTTAGACACTCTATCCTGCACCAGTAAATCTGGGACTCGGTTGTCCAAGGCCACATTATCCCAAGTAAATGTAAAATTATGCACTGGGCCTTTTGCCACAAAAGAGCATCAATTTGTCTTCGAACATTTGCTGAGCTATCAGAACCTTTATAGCAAATGATGCATGAACTGCCCTTACAGGAAAATGGAGACAACTCGGAGGAGCAGCATTTTACAACTGGCAGAAGTGGAGGCAGAGCAGCCCCTGAAAATGGAGAGTATATCCAAGTTGTATCCCCAGGCTGGCAGCAGAGGAACCCACAGTGTCAGGAAACACTTTCAAAATAAAAGGTGCACAGAGGGAAGAAACCACAGGAGCATTGCTAGCCGGGAGAGGCACCATGGAACCCGAGAGCCCTCGGAGCTGTGCAGGGATGGTGCTGCAATGGTAACAGCTTTCCCAGCTTCAGTGTGGTGGCCAAGATTTGTGGTACTCACCACCTGCATGGCAGTACGAAGCCAAAAAAAGGGCAGAAAACATCTAAAGCCTCATGTAGAGAAAGGGGAAACACAGAGCACAGCAAAAACATTCTTCACAAAGCTACCCACGAGGTCAGCCCTTCCACGAGGTTCAGTGCTGGGATCATTCCTAAAGACTTCAGTTTGCTCAATCCCTGCTCTCCAAGACCCTGCCTTGTGTTACTGGGGATCAAATAAACCAAGATACAGCCGTGTCTGCTGGATGAAAATTCCCCATGAAACAGCCACTTTCAGCTTTCAAATTCCAAAGGGTGATCCACGCTGTTAGTGATCCGAATATATCTATGGACTGTGGTCCTGCAAGGCTAATTTTAGCTGCTGAAACTGCACTTAAGGGGGATATATTTCATCCCATCCAACAGATGAAGTCACAAAGAAAAGAGATCTACATAAAAAACACAAGGAAAGGGCCATACAATATGTATTTATTTCTTTATAAAGGCGGAAAGCCTAAATAAAGCCACTGGGCACCACAGTGCAGGAGGTAAACTCTGGCTTGTATTCATGTTAAATGTCAAGGTTTACCTCTGCATTAAATGTTGTTTTCCACCACCTGACTTTACAGAAAAGTGTTGGCTTAGTGACTCTTCTTCATATGACCACATCCCCTCTGCCATGGAGATTACTTGGCACAAAATGTCCTGGCAGCAGAATAGGTTTAAGAAGTTAATTCTAAATACACAAGGGCTCAAAACAATGCAGGTGTTTGTCAGGTACAAGTTTTAACAATCTCAATTTATCCGATTACCACATTCTTTAAACCTTAACTGCAGTAACAGAAGCATGGAATAGTGAGCAGCTCTTCACATTGAATAGATGATTGCTATTTTACTACTGGTTGGAAAGACTACCAAAACCCCTTAAGAAACACGAGAGCAAAGCTGAAGCCTTCACATGGCTCCTGAGAAGCACTGCAGTTTCATTTTTAATTGATGATTTTAAAGGTATTTCATCTTAAAACTTTGTAATTTCAGCCCACAGAACAAAAAGAGCTACAGCTTTTTGTAGCTGTCAAGAACACGGCTGAATTAATCATTGCCAGATTGAGAATGGTTTACCTTAAAGTTAGCTTTTGCCAAAAGAAAGCTTTCCATTGAATCTGCAGCTACTATTCTTTCTGCATTTCCATGCAGCAACTTGAGATAGTGATAATAAAACAGACAGAAGAGGTTAAAGGAGTGTGGGAAGAGAAAAATGTTCACCCAGAAGAACAAATGAAGCAACCTGGGCTGCTGCCAAAGGAGCACTCATCTCTATTTATTCCATGAAGGACGGAAGTCATCTTAGCAAGAAAAGAAACTGCTGTGGGATAGTGTCATGCCTACACTACTTCCTACACCACTTTTTTTTTTTCACCCCTTCCAGACTTCAGGACATTTCTCTAAAAAGCTTATGTACTCATAGATGATAAGCAGCTATGTTCTACCAAGCTAACTGATTTTTTTTATTTTTTTAATGCTGGCAGCACGAGGAACACTCTGACCTCGCCATCAACTTGTTCTGAACACGCTGTGTGTTCAGACTCGATTTTCAGTACTTAAGAAAATGCTGTACGAGGTGTCTGTTGAGATACTTGAGTGTCTCAGGATGTCACTCATCCCACAGCCCCTACAGAAGGGTAGGGAACACAGCCAACCATGTATTGGCCAATGTGAGGGGGGGAGGATGTGGAAAGCACTGCTGATGTCAGCACTGAAGCATCCCCATCTCCTCACAGGGGACATTGGAACTGCCCTTCCCAGGCCTATTACTGTGCTCAACACTGTGCAGGAGCAAAGCTGGGCAGGAAATGTGCTCTGGAAGAGGCTTTTCCCACGGTGCTGAGATGAATTCTCTTCCATGAGGGATCCCTCTGCAACAGGGAAGAGCACCATGGAAACAGAGAACAGGTTCCACTGTCTCATCCCCTTCTACAGACATGGCCCAGAGAAAGCACACTGGTAAGGGAGTGCAGGAGATTACAGATAAATTTAGGGCAAGTCCACACTGGAGCAAGCAATATAGGCCAACACTTTGCCTTTAGCTTTTTTTGGCTATTGGCTTTCCTTTCCAGAAAGCAGGAAATGCCAAGGATTGTGTCATGATTTTTTTTCTGGTTTGTTTTTTTTTGTTTGTTTGTTTGTTTTTGTTTTAACACCTTAAGACAATACAGCAAACACATTACAATGAAAACAGATCTGCAGCTGAAACCTGTCTTAGCATGACTCCATCCCTCAATTCCATTTACCAAGTTGGTTAAATGAGCAGGGCAGTTTCCCAACACTGCAAAGCTCTCTACATAGGCACGGGCATTATATAGTTAATTGGTATTAGAGCTGTGAACTAAAGTCACTTTAATTACAAATGAGTGTTCACACAGGGTTTTAATGTAGTTTAACTAGAATGGCCTGAATTCAGTGTAGTTTAATTCACTTTAGTGCACTTAAAGTGGTTTAACTAATCAGTTTTCAATTTATTCCTCCAGTTAATTCAGATTAATTTCTCAAGTGTAAGCAACAACTAAGAACAAGGCTAGGTTGAATAAAGATTCATCATCATTTCCTCCATACTAACAGTGTGACCCCTTATTTCATAATTAAAGACTTTCAACTCTGCCTTTATATTTGGTCCAGTTCGCCGTGTAGAGGCCAAAAAGACACAACTTGCTGGTCCTTGGTTTATTGCAGCAGCCAGCTCAATAAAATCACCGCTAGGGTTTTGAGAGCTGTGGTTGAACAATACACAGCTCAATGTCTGCACACCTCAGCTTCCACAGGTTACAGGGGGCAGGTGCTGGAATTCATCAGAGCAGCTCACATCACACACCAAAGAGAGATGGAAAGCACAGGGTAGAAAGGATTTGCTTAACAGTTGGGTTGGCTGTTTTTTCCTGCCCATGAATACAGACCTAAGCTGTGCTAATCAGCAGTAAACACTGAAGTCCTATTGGGTTGAAGTCAAAAAACAACCCATTTATTCCCTTAGCTGTTACCAACTCAGCAATCTCCATCTTACACAGCAAGGAAATGTTCCCAGAGGTAAGGGGGTCCTCTAAATTGGATGTTCTTATCCCCAGTTTCTCCATGGTGCTGGCTGAAAGCCTCTGTGCACTGCAGCGATGAAAAGAATGAGACACTCTCACCAAACTCAGTTTCCACTGACAGGTCCCCACAGACTAAATCTTTATTAAATGAGGCTTAGCTCAGAACTGGCAGCTTGTCAAATGAGCATTCTCGCTGAAAAGGCGGATTTCCTTTCTGGGGATTCTGCAAATTCTCTTGCAGGACTCTAAAAAATCCCACCACTACAGATCCATCAGTGTCCATGCAGGTCTTTGCCCCAAATCCCAGACCAGCAAAATGTGTAAGAATCCTCATGGGCACAGGCCTTCAGCTTTAGAAAGTTATTTCTTCCTAGCATTCCCAGCTGGACAAAGTTACAGACATTAGTTAATTTTGTTAAAAGGCAAGAATCAGATAATATTTTGGGATATTGAGGTGAAGGGCACCAAAAAGGGAAGCTGGGGGAGTTTGGCAGGTATCCTGCACCACTCACATCCCCACTCCCAGCTCACCCGTGGCACATCCACACAATTCCACCAGAGACTCCTTTCCCACAGCAGATCAGCTCACACACTCCCACCCAACAGCAGCTTCTCTGCTCGAGGTCTTTTAGAAGCCACTTGACTTCCTTGGTTAGAAAACTGTATCATCCATTTAATGCCTTAAAACACAGGCAAGGCAATTTTCCAGCAAACTGGATAATGGAAAGAAACCCCATGCTATAAAGGAAGTATGAATTTAATGCTCCTACAACTCTGGGCTAAGCAAGCACTGCCTGTATTACCTGGCTCGTGCTCAAGTGCTGTATAAATTCCCAGGCCAAGACAATTCCCCATGCCCAGCCCTCCAGCAGGAGCTCAGCTATGCTCCTGCAGGCCTGGAACTCCCTGAAGGAAAGACGTGGCACTGCCTGCAGGCAGGGACCTGGGCACAGTTGCAGAGCCTAGCACGTGAGTGAGGCAGCACTGGTGTGTTAAAAAAAAAAAAAAAATAGAGCAGGAAATGCTTAGGCCTGAAGCCCAGTGATTTAATCCAATTTCCATCTTTTCTTCCCTTCCCCCTCCTACAATGTGCACTCTCAGAGACAATACACTTCATTTAGAGGGGAAAAACATGATCTCTGCTAAGTGCCTGTCCTTACACTCTATCAAGCCAAGTGCTGGGACACTGCTTTTTTTTTTTTTTTAAATCTGTGATGGCCATTCATGCTTTGGCACAGACAGCAGCCTCAAGGATTTTTTTCCAAGACCCCAGCTGTACAGAGTCTGTGCTGTACTCCATGTTAGCTGTTATTCAGCTATTGCTGCTCCTTATTGGATTTGGGTTTCAAACCCAAGTGTGCCCCTGTGAATTTTAACAATTCCCCACAAAGATTGGGCCTTCCACTAGAGGTAATTACGTGCATCATCTACAAGTCTCATGTTCTTCTGCAGAGCCCAAATCCTGTCCTTTCCAGAAGACATGGCACCAGTTCAGATTAAATGCAGTGTTTAGGCTCACAGCAACTCCTTGATCTTCTTAAGCATCTCTTCTTAAACCAGACAACCAAATCTGAACTGATCGGCCACTATGGAGTTGGAAGACACTGAGCCCAATCCTCAGCTCTGATGTCCTGGCAGGGAGGTCACTGCAAGCTGCACACACCAGTCACCAGTATTTTGCCATTTCTATCGGGGAGAGGACAAACAAGGCACTGGGGAGGGAGAGGAAAGAGCACGGAAATGAGCAGAGCCGCCCCAAAGTGGAACAGAAAACAAATACTTGTCCCACTTGTGGAAACTTTCCCCAACCCATCAACAGGGTTAGCCCGTGCCATCAGCAGGAAGGGCAGTGTTTCCATCAGCATGACCACTGTAGATAATGTGGTTCTGTCCCTTCTGCCATTATTTTGCAGTATTTTGAACTTGCTGGTTTGTCTTCAGGCACTATTTTAATCCCATTTATGTCTTGAGAGTTTTGGCGCTGAGCATCTACAGCTGCACGCTATAAACTTGAGCATAACATTTGCTGCCCGAACCACAAAAGTTATACAGAATAACAGAGAGAGAATCCAAATTGGAATGGAAACTCTTAACATCACATTGTTACTAATGTTAGACTTGAAAGGCAACTTAATGTTGCCTTTTTTTTAATGTATACAGCTTGTTCCATATCATTAGCACAATGAAGAAGTCTTTTTCTAAACTGCAGCTATTAGGAAAATGTCTAAGTGAGAAGCTCTAGCACGCACTTTGGCACTTGAAGGCACCCGAGTTTAAAAAAAAAAAAATTACAGTTAATTAGAAGGAAAAGAGGTACTTTCTAGCCAAGATTACAAATCCACTGCAAATGGCTTCATAAACTGCTTTTATTAGCACTGAATGGACAAGAAGGTAAGCTGCAATAATTGGGCTTCTGCATTTATGTGTCAGTGATGGCAATGGGTCATTTTAGTGTACTCAAGTGTCTCTGACAGGGAGATCCACATCCAGTTTGTGCTCAGTTTGCAATCTGAAGTCAATCTTCAGAATAAGGAGCGAGAAGTTTTGGAATAACACGAAAATAACCAACAGGAAAACAACAGAGCGCTGAGTTTCCATAATATTTACCCTATCCAGCTCCACTGGCATTGGTCTACACAAGTGAAGCAGGTCAAAAGGCTCTTTACACAGCAAAACTTAGTGCAGCTCATAACACACCACAGGCCTGCTGCAGGATGAGAGAAAAGCTCTCCTGGTTACATCAGCAGAACTGGCCTGGCTGCCCCAGGGGCTGCCCTCTGGGAGGGGACAAAGGACAGAATCAAAGGCACACTGCCCTACATCCTCAGAAAGTCACAGCCCACTGTGCCACAGCCAGCAGCCCGCGGGACACCTTCCTTAAAATAATTTGTACTTGAAGTCAGCTTCAATGCAGCACGTTGGTCATGTGGGGAAGAGCTGGGAAGGGGCAAAATCCCCTAGGGACAGCTTCTGTAAGGTGGGGGAGGGAGAACAGAGACCTCTGACCCCTCTATTAACTGTGGAGCCCACTGACCTCCTTGCACAAACAATGCCAACATGCCATTTACTGCCAGAGACAAACAGGTGCCATGCTTCTCACCATAAATTCACTCCCAACTGCCTCTTTCAAGACTGCTATAGTCAGAGTTCAAAAAAAGAAATAATTAAAAACCCCAAAACACAACAGAAAAAAACAAAACAGGGAAAAGAAAGGGAGGAAATCTCTTCCTTCAACTTAAAACTATACCTCTCCTTCCCACAAAAGAGGCTCCTTCATGTGCAGGAAACATTTCAATTTCCAACTCTTCTTTAGTTTTATTTTGGGGTTGAATTGCCTTTTTTCCATTTCTTTCTTTAAAGAAAAAAAACCTCTCCAAAAACCCCTCAAGGACAAAGACTCCCAATACTCACTATTGAGGACCTTCAAACCCATGAAAAAAAAAAAAATACCATGGAGGGACTGACAGAGGAAGCAGATCAAAAAAAACCCATCCAAGCCAGCCAAGACCCACCACAGTCACAGCTGGAGCCCGTGTTTCTGCACCACTGACAGCACTGGGAGCCTCATTAACCACTTCTCCTCAGCCTGTGCAAGGGAGGCTAGGGAGCTAAGAAAGGCCTCCTGCAGGCTCCTGGCCAAATGTGAGAAGGGATTAGGGCCTCCTCAGGCTGCTGCCCTGAAGGGAAATGCAATCTGAAGAGAGTTTTCTTTGCAGCTCTTCCCAGCAGCAGTGCAGAGCTGCAGATGCTCCTCTCAGCAGCCACAGCCGGGTTCCCCCTCGAGAGCAGCATCCTGGTGAGGGGTCACTGCCTCACCCCTCTGCTTCTGCTCCCCAGCACCATCCTGATAAAAGGGCAGCACACACTTTTTAAATTCACCTCCTGAATGCCATTGCTGAGTGAACAGGGGCACAGCTAACAGCAGATGCTCTTATAGATTAAAACCCTTGCAATTACAAGGCAAATGTGATGCCCCAGCACATTCACAGAGGGCATCAATCTCACCCTGTGGCTCTGGTTCTGAGCTGCTCTTCTGGCAGTTTCTTCATTTCCCCACAGGGTTGGGGGAAAAGGGGAATCTGTCTCCTTTCAACTGTTTCAAACCTGTTTAACTCTCCTAGGGTTTGCCTGTAAAGCTGAAAGCTGTCATGGACCACTGGCCTAAAAAAATTTAAAGTACTTGATTTATATCAAGTATTTAAAGACAAACACGCCTCACTTTTAGCTTCCTTTACCACCAAGTTTGGGAATGTGTAGGACACATGGCTACTTGGCTGTAATAGAGGTTACATCAGTTAAAAGGAGGAGGTGTTTGCCCCACTGTGTCCTAATAGGATTTTTCATTAGTTGCTTTGCTTTCCCATGACATACACATCATATCCACTAGAAATCAATGCATTTTATAGGTAATTTAATACACACACAGCCTGCCTTCAGAGATCCTTTTATCCTGCTCATGAGATCAGTGCTGGTGGGATTCCTCGAGTTCCTGCACTGATATTCATTCATTCAGCAATTCTTCTGAACCACAGAAATTGATTTTTCAGGAAAGTTCCCAGGGTTCTCTTAGAGGTTCTGCCTGCACTTATGTCATGGCTATATTTAAAGAAGGAATCCCACTAAAGTGGTTTATAACATGCTCTGGCAGGACAGTGTAGACAGAGCTAAATCCTATTAAGCTACTTACGTTGCTTTCCCCCCTCTGAAGTCATCTGTCAAATGCTGGTCCTAGACATAGCAGCTATCAAACTAGCTTATCAAGAGCCATGCTTAAAACACCAGACAAAACTATAAAATGCAATCATCACACACATGAGGAAGAGAAACTGGGGCAGTGTGCTGCTCCAGTAACCTCCTGGGATCCCAGAGGGTGGAGAAGGCTGGTGATTAGCTTTTCATTACAGTTAGATTGTGACCCACTTGCACACCCCTGGACTTTATTAAAGAGGAAATAAGAATGACTGTCTTTAATGTTAGCCTTGACTCTTCTGAAAGGACTGCATGGACAATACACGAATGTGAAGCATGCTTTTAAAACAGAGATCACACCAACAGGGCAGGAGGGGGTACCTGGGAAAACAAAGCACCATTCAGTCTTAACTCAGCACCCCACAGAGAAGGGGGAAAGCAGCATTCATGGTTATTTCATCTCCTTTCCCAGTAACTCAAAAATAGGCACCACAGAGCCCTGAAAGGTTAATTCCCATAAATGTTAAATGTCCACAGTTAAAGCTCCAGCTTTATAGCATTCACTCCACTGTGTCACATGTCACTGCTGCTGTGGCAACATGCTACTGAGATTTCAGAGACAAAGCTCAATTCCACACATTCCATACAACAGTAGCAAACAATAGGCTGGAAAAGACCTCTGGAGGTCACTGTAGTGCAACCTGCTGCTTAAAGTAGTCTAATTTAATAGATGGGGCTGCTCAGAGTCTTGCCTGGGCAAGTTCTAAGTGTCTCTAATGCTCGAGTTCCCAAAGCTTCCCTCAGCCCCTGCTCCAGCACTATAGAGAAAAATGCTCATAAGTGACAGCATCCATGTTCCATTTCCCATTTCAGCTTGAGGTTGTTGTCACTTGTCCTTTTGCTGGGCACCTCTGAGAAGAGCCTGGAACCATCTTCTCCAAGACCCTCCCTCAGGAATGCAAAGGCTGCCCACAGATCTGTCATTTCTCCTTCTCCTCTCCAGGCTGAATGGTCCCAAATCTCCCAGCCTCCCTTCACAGGTCAGGCTCTGACCATCTCAGTGTTCTTCCCCTAGACATGCTCCAGCTCATCAGCCCCTCTCCTGCCCCAGGGCCCCCAAACCACAAGGCATTACACAGCATTTATGCTGGCACACAACTGGAGAAGAGCCCATGCATGTAAAATGGCTGATGACCCCATTTTAGGGCTACTCTCAGCTTACTTACAGGGCTGGGCAAAGCACAAGCCTTCAGAGCTTGGGTTTGCCTCCAGCTGCATGACCCACCCCACCTGGTATGGTCACCAAGCACCAAGAGGTGACAGATTTGCCCCACACTGGGCAGTCTCTGACACAGCAAGCACCACCAGAGTCTGAGAGAGACTCAACAGCATGCACAGTATTCCTCAAACCAATACAATGAGACAGCTGAGGGGAGAGAAGGGAAAAGGCAGGGACAGGGGAAAAGCAGCAGTAGAGCAGTTACATGCTTCAGACTGAAAACAAGGCGCCTGGGGAAGGCCAGTGCAGGGATGCTCCTGTGTGCCACTGGCTGCAGCCTTGGCAGCAAGGAGCCCAGAGATGGGAGGCTACCAGCCTGCAGGAGGTCCCTGCTCAGCCCCTCTCTGCATCCCAGAGCGCTCCCAGCTCATCCCAGCATCAACTGTCTATCCCAAACCCAGGTCAGCCAGGGACACGGCCAAAGGAGACAGGAGCTTGGTTAAACCAGAGAGCAGCCACAGCACATTATCACAGCAAGAATATGGGATAATCACATGCTCTATCTTCGTCCACAGCTCAGGTTTTCCTGGACAAACAGGAGGGCAGAACTGCAGAAATAAGGAGGGGGTGGAGGGGAAGGGGTAAGGTGTGCAGCTGTGCTTGTGCCTGGCACAGCTCAGAGAAGTGCTGACACCCAAAAGGGATTAATTCTCTGCAAAGGCAGCACTACACAGCACGAGTGCTGCTTCTGTAGGTGTTTCACCCCATTAATTCAGGAAAGTAAGGGAGGAAGTGGTCTCTACAGAGCAAGCTGCCCAGCCTCAGCTTCCCTATGAAAGAGCTCCAATCCCAGGGTCCCAGACCACACCAAAGTTTACAATAGAAGATGAGAATTCTCAAAGAGCAAGCAGGAGAGAGCACAGAAACTGGCACCATGTGGGAAAGCAGCTGATCCAGCTGTTGGGCTCACCACCAGCACAGCCACAGAGCAGGTCAGGAAGGCTGCTGGGATGTGGAGGAGCAAAGCCAGTTCTAGTGCCTGAGCAGCACAGGTCACAGCAGGAGAGCTTGTTACAGCTTCCCTCTTGCACAACAACCTAAACCAAATCCCCAACAGATCCAAGCAAAAATTAGTCTAAGACACAGAACTCGAATGCAATGATTTGCAGGCTCTAGCACAATAAATGTCTTGAATTCTCTCCATCCAGACCCCAAGTCGTTATCTTCCAGGAACACTTAGAGCTAAGAAAAGAATGAACTCCTCTGCCCTATTTCCCAGTCTGTGCAGGAGCAGCTCATCTTCTGAGCACTCACTATTGATCAGGTGCATCTTCTCAGACAGTGAAGTCCCACAGAGCTCACTCTGAGCTTGCCCCACTCAGTGACCTGGGGAGGGGAAAGCAGCAGCACCCCTCCCTGTTTGCCATTACACAACTGCACTTACAGCAGCTGTTCATGCAGCCAGGAACACCTACCTGCTTCCCACTATGTACAAACCAAAACCACTGCAGAAACAGCTGTGGTTTGTGTCACTGCCTGCCCCAAACTGCCTGCCCCCAGCTGATCAAACAGCACCCAGGCAGATGAGAAGCACTGGCATGAAGTCAAATAGATAAGCTTGGCTCCTGATGATCCAGCTCTGCACTGAAATGGGAGCCCCTGAAGCAAAATCCATGCTGCCAGCTCTGTTGGGGACAGAACAAAGAGCAGATTTAATATCTTAAAGACAAAACCCACAGATTTCCTGCATGCAAACACACACACCCATTGCTGCTATGGTTGTCTCAAACAGGGAAAAGCTCCAAGAAATACTGCACCTTCATACACTTTCTTGTCAGAGAGGAGTAGATCCTGCCACCCTACTAAGTATTAAAACAATTTAAAAGTTTTTAGGGACTAGGTGTACAAATTAATTTGAAAATCTGTCACATGCACTGTTGGTTGCTTTGAGCAAAACTACTTGTAAGGACATTTGACAAGCAGACAGCTAAGTATTACATTTCTTTATTACTTGGCAGTAGCCAAAAAGGTCTGTAATCAGTTATATGGGCAGAGTTCTCAAGCTTATAAATTACTGTTATTTCTGAATCAACTTACTTTTACTTCAACAAGAAAAGAAAAAAAGAGGTAAAAAGCATAGCTTTAGTAAGTGAGATTTCCCCAGTTTTGACAAAGCACTACTTTCCTCATTAACAGCTCCCACTACACATGAAGGTGTCAGACTTTTTTCTTCTTTCTCTTCTCCAACATCACAGCTGAACATTTAGCAAGGGAAGAAAAACAAGAAAGCCACCATGAAAAGTTGTGACACCTGAGCCTGTGAGGGGTAGTGTGGCTCTCCCTGGGCTCAAGCAGTCACTCACCACATCACTGGTGTGGTCTGAGCTGGAGACAATGCCACTCTTACAAGAACAGCCAGGAAAAGGAAACAGTAGGTAGCACAGCTGCTTCCAAAACCTGTCATTTACCCCACCCACAGAGGGTAGAGATCCAGGTTTTCCTCTATTTTCTTCTCCTCTAACAAAAAAAGGCTGTAAATCCCTATGTCCTCAAGTGAGACTGACTTTGATACCCACTGCACAAATACCAAGCTGTGTGGTTTGGGTGAACTACCCAGAGGTCATCCTCTCCCACCTGACCTGCTGCAGCAGTGAAGCACAGCAGACACAGCTGCACACTAACAAGCAAAGCTATTTCTGCTGCTGTGACTGGTGATCAAAGCTTTCCCCTAAATAATAAGACCCCAGGGTCTCCAAGACCAGTTTGGTAACAGCCAAGATGGGAAGAAGAACCTTCCCTATCAGGAAGAAAACACCACACAAGCTTTGTGTTAAACTGATGCACAGCAGCAAGATCACCTTATTAAAACCTGCAACTAACTTAATCAAGGAATTCTAATATTCATAACTGAACTTAAAAGCACTACCCTCTGGGATACCAGAGAATTTCCCCTCAAAGACTGTTCACCTCATTGACAGTCATGTTGCTTTTCATAATCTTGTTCACAAATTCAATCAGGCTCCAGATAAAATCTAATCAAGTTGGACAAGCTGAATTGCAAGGGATGTCGTTTCAAGTCCTTTAACAAGAGGTCAGCTCAAAGTAAGCCTCTGATGTCCCAGGACTTGAGCAGGATTATTCCATGTAGTTCATTGCTGTATGCACCAAAGATCATTTTAGCTCCCCAAACTATTTTTAATACTCACTCTAGTGGAGCATTTCATCTCTAGACAAGCTAGGTTTAGTCTTTTGCCCAAATCCTCAGTGATTTCTCCAGGCACAAAAGTGGCTCTCTCAGGTACAGAAAAGAACAGCTATTCACAGAACTTCATTATTATAATTGCTCTTCAACTCAAGTTTGTCCCTCTGGAAAACATCACAATTCCTGAGAACTACTGCTAGTCTGGAGATCCTGACCATTCCAAAGCAAATATAAAAGCACCCAGACTGCCAGGGCAAAGCATTAAGGAAGACCTCATCGTTCACACTTAAGACATGCTGGTCACTTCAGTCTGCCTCTGGAGACACCCTTTTCCTTTTCCTCTCAAATGAAAAAACAAAATTTAAGCCATAGTCAAGATTTAAATCCTTTGGCTATTCCCCAGCAGACAGGCATTAGGAAAAATTTACTTCCACAATAATTAAATGAGAGAAGAAGCCCTTTCATAATTATTCAATCCAGACTAAAAGATTCAAAAGCATGAAGGTAACTTATGATCTTGAAAACAAAACTCTTAACTCTTTTGAATGCATGCTGATATTGTAAGAAAAAAACAATTCAAGTGGTCCTTGGTTCTAAAGTTACTTTAAATTCCATCCATGGAGCCCAGGAATCAGTGGATAACACTTAAATACCATACATGACAGTGTGACATTGCAAACCAGTGTGACCAGGGCTAAAGCATGTCCAGCCATATCCCACGTGTGGCTGTCACCTGCTGCCTTCCTTCTCTTCACCAGGCACGTAAGAATCCTTATCCACACTGACAGATCTGATGCAGATTCAAGGCAACTCTCTCTATGACAGTGGTGTTGATGAAAAAAATCCTTTCAATAACAATATCAGTCACAAACTTTATTATAACTAAAATTTTAAGAGGACAACACCACTTTTTCCCATCATCATACTTCTGTGGATAACAAGACAATGAATGGTCCTGTTAGCCAAATTCTAAACACTTGAAGAGTAATTATTTCTCAGCTACTGAACAGATAAACAGAACTACCAAGTTTCCAGCCAGCAAGCCACTCCCCTTCTTCCTCTTGTTCAGCTCAGGTCATTTCCCATTTTGATTCCAGCAGGAAGAGCTTTTTTCAGTCAGTGCCCAGAAATAAGAAACTCAGAAACCCAGACTCACTGGCTGCACTGCATTAAAAAAGCACTTGGAAAAAAGGCCACTGATTAAAGGGAGGCTGCCTTTATCTCCAATACACCAAACATCTGAAAGGATGTTCCCTCCCAGACACTTCCATGTATCAATCTTGGTTCCCTTCCTTTCCTTTTTTTAAAATAAAGTCTCTATAAAATAAAAGAAAGTGTTTGTTCATTTAACTGTTTATCCAGCCAGCTTCAAAATTAAAATATTTCTGCCCTGTCTCCAATCCAGGTGGGTCCCTGGTGACTATCTCCAGTATTTTACATAACAAATGTCTTTCTAGAGACTAAGCTCTAGGGAAAATGAAGAACTAAGGAAGCTCCAGCTTATTTATCAGGCTTGACACTTCCTATCGGAATGCAGCACTGGAAAACCATTTCCCTGACAAATGGATGGGCCTGAACTGAGTTGCCCAGCCTGTATCTCGTTTTCTCATCACTCTTCTAAAGAGGTACAACTCTGAAGAGGGCTTCCAAATGCAGATGGACTTGCAGGAGGGGAGCTTGCAGGGAAGGTGGGGCTGGAGCCACCTTACAGACACCAGGTGAGCTCCAGGGCTCTGGGGAAGAGTCACCTGTGCCAGGTGTGCCAGCTCAGACCCTGTCACACAGAAGAGCCACGTCCCATGGCACAGGTCACATCCAGAGCTTTCAAGCACACTGGGGAGGAGCAGATGCACACACACCACCAAGGACAGCATCACATCACAGATCATCTACTGCTACAGAAGGGAAAAATTCATCACCTGCTCACAGGGCAACAAGAATGGCTCAAGACTGTTCAAGTGATGGAGAGTGTGGTCTTAAGGGCAGAGAAAAACAGAGAAAGAATCAGCTCTGAAAAGGATGGGTTGATGTTAGCACTTTAGGAGGAATATTCCCTGCTCAAGTTGCAAATTAACCAGAAATAAAATGCTATTACAGACCCTTTCACCAGCAGCCCAGTGGGTTGTTCTATTTGCTCTCAGCATTGTTTCCAACTCCAAACCAGAAAGAAGCCATAAAGGGCAGGAAACAGCTCATCTATAGGCCAAAACCAGAAGTGTGGTTTTTTCCATGATGGTTTTAAAAAAGCTATAGTTTATGAAAGCCTATGGGGTCACATGAAGACAGAAATCAGCCAGCAACCTTTTATCTGCTTCTTCATTCCACAAGCAACAATATGGCACAAAAGGCAGATTCAACACAAAGCCTGCCACATCCCACACTTTTCCACCCGACTCCTGGTGCTGAAGCACTGTGAAGCACAGGGACTTTGTTTCTATGCCAGGTTTGTGCCAGGCCAGGGCTACAACAATTCATCAGCCATGAATATCCAGTGTTTCATGCCTGGATCAGATGTTCAGTCTGGTTCACTGGGCAGCTGCTCAAACACCCTGGCCCTGGCTAGCAGGGCTGCTCCTGTGCATACCAGGCCTAGTTAGAACCAGACCTACCTCTGAGCTGGTGTGAAAACCTGTTTCCAGCCTGGGCAGTTCCTCCATTGAATCACTGAGCAGCCCCAGAGTGCAAAATGTTCCAGCCACCCTCCTAGACCATGACCTCAGGAACCACAAACTTCCACTTCATACAGGTGTGGTTAAAAGCTCCAAAGCTGCAAATTTTATTAGGGATGGAAGAGTCACATCAGTATTAGAATTCCCCAATGCAGTACCTCAGATTTAGGTGCCACTTACACAAACAAAAACTCAGTGTTGAAACCACAATTTTGCACAATTTCTCTGCTGAGGTACTGCCTGTAGGTGCCCATGTTCACAGCCCAAATCTAATTTTAAATTGTGCTCAGTATGTTAGAATATAGTACTATCCATTTCTTTATCTTGTTCAACAAGCAGTGTAAATGTATTTATTCCAAATGCATGCTGGATGCAGTTCCACCAACACATAGAAGTCTTGGCACTGCAACACTGATACAGCAGTGCCATTCCATGGGTAATCCAGACCAAAAAAAAGTCTTTAATGTCATTTAAAAATAAAGGAGACTTTGAGCACACAGTTACAGACGATGCCAGAAAGCACTGGTCAGAATCTCCCTCCCCCCATAATGTTTAAAAAAGAGATTTGCAACTCTGTAGAGAAACAGACTTTTTTCCAAAGATTCAGATCACCAGTACAAACCTTGCAGCAAAATTTGGGCTCCATACAACTATGGGATTTCCTGGGGTTTCAATGTACACACAGACACACCTAAAGTCAATTTGTTTCATGGATTTCTACCACATAAAGATGTTTGGGTTTGATTGTTTGGAGGTTTTAAAACCAACTTCAAAACTCTCATCTAACTTGTAAGGAAAGTGCCAACACTAAGTTTTCTCCTGGGCTCCTGAGTATATCTAAGCACCTGCATGTTGCAAAAAGAACCTAAAAAAAAAACCACAAGCAACAACAAAACACTCAAACCACACAGGACTTGAGAACATACAGTTTATCTGGGTTATTAGAAAAAACAGTCTTTGCAAACACAGCACAAGGGAGGAAATATTTTTGCAGTGCTCCACAGTTCCCAGAGGAGTGACCTCTTCTAGCATCAGCCTGTGCACTGCAGACTTGGACAGCACCAAATCCTTCTGCACTTTGGAGATGCTGAAGAGGAAGTAGTGACACTTCAGGCAGCCAAAGCTTTCCTTTTAAGTCCAGGATTGACAAAAGTGCAAGACAGCAGAATTATAAGTTGCTCGATCATAATTCTCGAAGGAAACACTCTGCTCTTATCAGCATTGCTTCAAACCACCCTTGTTATGCTAATCCAGGACTTTGGAACGCTGAAGCGCCCTTGATAGAGGACCATTGTGAGAAAATAGTCCTTCAACATTTGTTTTCACAGCAGCTACATCGGGGGAAGAAATTACTGCAAAGCTCTACCTCTCAGCAGAACACTGCTTGGATGGGTTTGAGAGGCAGGAATGCCAAATCCTCACATCCTGTGGAAGCTTCAGCTGCTCAGAGCTTCACAGACCCACACCTTGGGAATAAGTGCAGCCCCTGCACTGAGCCTGTGTCACCTGGGCACAGCACTGGGCAGAGCTGGGTACTTGGGATTGCTGCTCCAGTCTGGCCAGAGCACCAGTGTTAGCACAGCAAGCAGCTCCCTGCTCACCTGAGGAAAGCCTTCATCCATCCCCAGGCACCTCCAGCTGTTCTGCAAGGACCATTCCCTGCACAGCTCACATAATGCGTGAGGTGCACCAAACACAACTTTTGCCTTATAAGAAAGTGAGCCCCACAAGCTGAAAGCAAAAGTTGTGACTTCTACAGAAGGCACTGACTGCAATTTGATTTCTCTGCTTGTGATAAACTTACCCTTTGCAACTTTTCACTGTATTTCACTGGGAAATTTAAGCCACTTTGGACACTTGCTGTTGATAATGGAGATTTCCCCTACTTCTCCACCCACTGAAAGACAATTCATCTCACAACTGCAGTTCTGCATTCTGAAAGCATCACATCCTCCCAACCAAGAGAGCCTCAGCACTTAGCAGTCCTGGGCCTTTGACCTTGAAAACTTTAAACACGCTGAAGCCTTCCTTCAGAGAGGCCACAGCACTACTCACTGAGGCCAAAACTATAAAGAAGGAGAAGCAGGAAGTACATTTTCTTTCACATCCCAAAGTGGCTGATAGTTCCCCCTCTCTCTCAGTGTAATCCTGAGCTGTTCTTGCCACCAGCTCCTTTTTCTCTTGTCTCTCCCTAGGTATGCTGAGATTACTGTATCCATCATGTATTTCTGTGTCTTGCTGCTACCTTTGGATTCATAACCAGTGCTTTCTATCCATGAAGAATCCCAACAAAGCAGAAGAGCTTGACAAGCCAAGCCCAAGGTGTTGCAGAACCACCCAACAAACCTCAAGGAGAGGCTTCTTCAGTCCAATCAGCTGCTGTGGTCACAGCCCTGACTTGGCACCTGCAGCAGGGCAGCCACCAGAGGAGGATTCACCAGCACCTGCTGAAGAGCAGGCTCCAGTGCTCCTGCCCACCAGATCCTCACTTGGCCCTGGGAGAGATTTGCACTTCTAACCCACAAACCAGGTTCTTTTTCATTCCCTGATATGTTCACAACTACTGACTGGCAAATTTTGGGTCACAGTGCCTTTCAGAATGAAAACCAAGGAGCACAGGCTCTTCGGTCTGCTGTTTTAATCCTCACATCTCAGGTTAGAAACACAGCCCACAGCATTCAAACTGGAAGTAGAGGAGGGATCCAGCAGAGGAAGAAGAAATACAATGGACAACAGCCAGCTGCCTCCTCCACTTACTACTCTGCACTCATCTACTGCAGCTCTTTGAAGCAACACGGAGTCAGGAGAGAGTCCCAGCCTGAAAATTCTTGGGAAGGATTATTTAATCCAGCCTCCCATACAACATTCAGGCCACAGCCATTGATAGCTGAGCAATGGGTCATTCCTGCTGTGAACCATCCCTGTGGTTGCTCTTTTAGCCTATCATTCAACACACACCTTGTGTTGCCTTAAAATGACTTTTGTGTGTTTGCAACATCGCCAAGGTTGGCCACTTCCACTAACAACAGCACAAACAGCATTTATCAGTCCTGCAGAGAGTACCTCCACAAACTTAAAAATTAAATTAGGCTACTTAAAAGCAGCTGTTAGTGCCAGATCAGCATTCTCAGTGAGAGGCTCCAGAATAAGTGCAGAAATGCATGATATCACCCTTTCTTGCTGCTGTGGTTCCTGGAACACATTCTGCCAAATCTACACCAGGAACTGGTGCTTAGTTACTTATTTGCTATTTGCCTGCTGTGTTTACTTTTATTTCAGAGTCTTTCAGTTCACTGCAGCAGCTGCATGGACTTTCAGCCACCATATCTTGACCAGTGAGCCACATTCCTTGGCTTTACAGCAACCTTCAGCACTGGTACCTACAGTTACCTTCATGGCTAACTTGGCATTTGCAAACCGCTTTTCTGAAGCACCAGATACCTTGTTACATGTGCAGATCAGCGATTTGCCCGTTTGGAACATTATCCCAAAGTGGGATTCACCAGTGTGTAAAGCAAAAAAAAAAAAAACCCAGGCTATGTATGAACTCTCCCATAAAGGTTGCCACAAAAGGGAGCCAGGTGTATCACTTCCCATGAGTAATTCTACACATAATTTTACGCCAGGCTACACCATACATTCAACTTGCAGTTGAAATATCTCAGGCTTGAGATCCTCCCTTCCCTAAAAGTAATTTTTCTTTCTACTCTTTATAGACAGGTATTTTAAGCCTCATTTGTGAATATATTTTGGGTGAGCATCCTAATCAGGAACAAAAAAAACCCTACTTGCCCCAGTGCAGGACTCACAGTATTTCTTACTGAAGCTTATTCTCTAATCGGGTGGGGCTGTCAGACCTCACTGATTGCAGGACCAGCAGAAAAAATACAATAAAAAGAAGAAGAGTCATGTCCTCCTCAGCAATTTTGTATCACTACTAGTGATCAGGATCGCTTTCCACAAACTCAGCTCTCTAAAAACACCGTCACTACAAAAAGTGGTTCAGGCAACAATAGAGAGTTAGAGCTGCTCTGACCGAGCCCGTTCGATTAGTGGGGAACATTATCTTGACTCCCAACCTGGACAGAAAGCTGGATCTTTGACAAGAGACTTTTCACAGCACTTAAGGGCTGGCAGCAGTTGCCCAGAATTTTTCACCCTTTCAGCAGGTGTTAAAGCTCCTGGGAGAGAGCCAAGCAGTACTTTTGACTGACTGAAGCAATCCAGTCATTCATTACATCACCCAAACGCTGGGAAGACTGAGAGCAATTCACTAGAAAGAAGTTTTGACCAGCCTCATGATAAGATACCCTGAAGCCACAGACCGAATATCTGCAATAACTCCCGTGTTTTCATGCTGCCTTTTATTGAATGAAAGCAAGTGGTGCATAAACTGCAGAACAAAGTAGAGCAGAGCAGCTGCTCAAACACTCCTACAAAGCACTCAGTAACTGTTCTCACTTAAATCTATGCAGCATAAAACCAGCTACAATACCACTGGCAGTAACTGTGTGCAAGTAAAGTAGTTCTCTTTCCTTTATGGGTCTGCAGAAGAACATTACGTGACACTGTTTGTCTTCTCTGCAGAAGGAGCTAATGACAGAAGCTTTTGATTTTGCTGGCTCGTCCCATCATCTTTGACAATAAAACAGCTCAAGTTTATACTAAAAGAGAGTGCAAGCTTGAATGTGTATTGAGAAAGTATTTTAATTTAACTCTCAGCATAAGTGGGAAAAAGTGCAGTACTTTATAGCAGACAAACCTTACTCCCTACAGACTGGAGGATACGAGTGTCCATGACTGGGAAGTGGAAAAAAGGAAGGCAAGAGATGGCTACAAGTGTCCCTGGTGCCTTCAGGGGTTTAATCTCATTAGCTGAGACAATGCAGCCTGGTGCACTTGCCCCTTGAGATCAGTAACAGGCTCTCTGTAGGCTTTACCTTGCCTTGCTAACAACACAGATTCACCTTCCCAAGGCTTTGTCACATTAGTTTAATGACACACCACACAGTGAATCTGTGCCCTTCCTCCTCCCCTGTTCTCTGTGACACAGTCCCTGGGTGCCACACACGTGTCACTTCTACCCTGCTTTGCTCCATGATGATGAAGGGGGCACTTCCTTTCTGAATTCTTTGTGCCTCCGTCCTGTCTGGGTGCCATAATCCTGTTTATGACATGCTGGTTGCCATGGAAGTGATTGTGCTGTCACTAGATTATGCCCTCAGGTAGAAAACACGTAAGGGAAGGCACAAGAACAGGTTTTTGCATACATTTAAAGACATGATAGCGCAATCCCACATGTAAAGACTAGCAGCTTTAGCAGTAGCTTCCAGACACAGAATATGATCATGAGGGATAGCACAGCGTCAAGTTTTCATTTGGTTTTCTCCTAAAAAGTGAGATATTTTCATTTTCCTGTCGCTGGCTGCCACTATTTAATTTGAGACAGTGCCCTACAGCCGAACAGTAGTCCCAGCCACTTTCCCAGGCTCCTGAAAATACTTCTGCACTCAAAACACTGTCTCTGAAGATCAGGGTGAAAGAAGTGACGAGATCATGTAGCCAGGCTCCACAACTCCCACTGCCCTTTTGTTGATTGCTGCCTTTTACAGAGCACGGATTTGGAGAGCAGAAGCAGGAGAGACAGATCGTCTCAGATCTGACACGCCTGGTGAGACGCATGACTAACTCAGCCTGAGCCAGGACGTGCCTGGAATGTGTAACCCCACTTGGAAGCCTTTCCACCAGGGGCACAAGCTTGGGGGGTTATCTGGCTGCTGCCTGGATGGTAAATACATGATAGCAAGGCGTGCAACATGAACAGCCTAAAGACCCTGTTCCTGTGAGCAGCTGGGAATCACAAGAGATGCTTTCCTACCTACTTCGACCCCATTCAGCAGCACTGGAAGAGTTCTAGATCTTCACAGCCAGGACTGTGCAAGAACCAGCACCCAAGTGCAGCATTGATGGCCACCTGCAGTGGCCAGCACCATTCCCCCAGCTGATGGTGTGTGTACACACGTGAACTCTTCCTCCAGCCATCAGCTCACTCATCTACATCAGCACAAACACTGCCCTGGAACACCAAGAGCCACACAGGCCAAACCACAGGTGTGCCAAGAACAAGATTCTTATCCCAGTATAATTAATGTTTTGACCACAAAAATAATATACAACTTGTATTTAACAGCAAACTTTTCACCATGTAGTACTTCCTTACTGCAGCGTTGGAACAGCACTGCACACGTGTCCTGCTTTTAACAGGAAAAAAATATTCCTCACTGAGAATAAAGCCGAGGACAACAGCAGTTTCCAGAAGCTCTCAGCCCTGTTTACAGTTAGCCAAATTCATAGCACAAGGCCATGGCCAAGCACTGACCAAGGGCTGAGTGCAGCTACACAGAAAATACTCAGGATCTCTATTTTCCCAGGAGACGTGACCAGTGACTTGCTGGAAGGCAACAGCATGTCAAAGGCTAGTTGAACACAAGTCAAGGATAAAAGCCTAGCTGATCACATTCTCAAGGATGACAGCCTTGTAGGACTAGCTTTAGTATCAAAGAAATGCTGATGGATGTGTTTGTGAGTGGGAAGTAAAGAACTAAACTGCTGGTGAAACCCAGCTGAAGGCACAGATGTTAGAAAGGAAGCTCAACATTCACTACATCTGACAAAGCAGCAAATTTCACTTTGCCAGAGAAAAAAAAAAGACACACCTGGTTTGAACTTGAACCTTGACAAGCATTCAAAGTTTATCCTGGAAACTGGTTCTTTCTTAGGAACCTCATGTTTAATTTATTGCATCATGCAATCAAGACCACTCTTGCTGGAGCCAGCACATGTAAACCAAACCGAATAATTAAGTTAGTGATGAGGGTCCAGCCCATAGGTTACACCTGCAGAACTACATTTCACCAGTGGTATTTGTCACTGCTGTGGTCCAAGAGGTACATCTCCTCCCATCAGCAGAGGGTGATTCAGATCTATCCACAAAAATGAACTTGGATCTGCAGAGGACATCAAGAGGTGGGTCAACCACAGGCAGAAGATGTCATATCTAGCAAATAGCTAGGAAATGTATTTAGGACAGGAATAAGAAAGCAGCCATATCTCAGAGTAACATTTTCATGAGAACAAAATTAACAGCGATGAAATACTACAGCAGGCAACTGAATTTTAATAGCTGCAACAAAATCCACACAAAAAAGGTTGAAAGGGCACTGCAGTGAGACACACATGACCCAGCAAGCAGCTGCCTCAGTAAGAATTTCAGCCATAAGATACAAGTACAGAGACAAGAAGAATTAACATGCCAAGGGGGGATTAGGGTAACCAGATGCCCATACCTTCTCATCATCCTCTGCTGGGAGAGGAGGCAACTTCACAGCTTGTCCCTTCCTCCCGCTCCCATAACCTCCACATCACCCAAGGCAAAAGCCAAGCTGCACTAATAAAAACAGCAGAGCCAGCATCAACTGTCCAACCTTGTTATTTACACCTCAGCAGAACGCTCCCAGCATCCACCATCGTTTCCACGGCTCCTCCAAGACCTTGGAAGCACCTCCCAGAGCCCTCTTGTCCACACTGAGAATTCTGTCAACAGCACCTGACGTGTTTCATATTCATCATCTTCAGTTTGCCATTTAATATTGGAGCATTTGAAATGCTGAAGAGCTTGTGTTTGAAGAGATTTTCACTTTGCAGCAGGTCAGGCTGAGAAAGCTCAAAAAATCCCCAACCTCTGCAGTGATCAAGAGGTTCTCTGCTAAAGTATAAAACCTGCCCCAGAACATGGTCTACGAGACCAGCCAAGAACCTCAGCAGGATATTTACCAAGTTGTACTTATGAGACTGAAAGGCAATTTTAACTTTAATTTGCTGCTGCAGCTAATTTGTCTACTCAGGATGATCCAACGTTTGTTGTCTAACCTGTAGGAATTTTAAATATATACAGAAATAAGGAAAGGCCCGTGCATCCAGCATTTTTGACCTCAGAGGCCAGGGATGAAGCCCAATCCTACCCAAGTTCCAGGCACTACTCAGTCTCATAACCCAACAATAACTCAGACTGTGTGGGGAGGGGATGGGAAGGACAAACAGAAGACAGCAGCCACATACTGTAATACAAAAAGGCACACAAGAAGTGTTGTACAGTGGTTTTAAAATAGCACCCTCATCAGAAGTAAAGACTTCTGTTTAGCTACACAAGTGTCAAGCAAATCATTCCATCATCACTGGATGTACTATCTGTGCTTTCCACTAAATCCAGACAGAAAAAGACCCAAAACACAGCTGATCCATTTTTTCCTGCCACCTACTCCAATTGAAACAGTCTCCTTCTTAAGGGAACATGAACATTAATACTTGCCATTGCCTAGCAGTACCTCTGATCTGCTCTTGTGCAATACCTCCCATTTTTCAAACCCAAAGTGTTCATTCTAAGCTAACTCAAGTTAAAAATCCTAAGGAAAAGAATATTAAAAAAGGAAACTTATCTCTTCAATCATCTCTGTCTAAGCCCAGTGGCAGCCAGCTATCTCCATCTCTAGCCTTTTCCTAGGTCTGTGCCTTTCCCTGGATTGCTTGCACTTGACAGCCTGTCAGTCCAATGCTAAAAGGAGATTATATTATCAGGGTCTACCATGACAGTCACAAGGATCAGAACTACAAGCAGAGATGCAATAGGGTAGAAATAACAAGTCCTTCCCTGAAATCCTTTCAGCCTTCCCTCTAGTTCTTCTTCTGCAAAAGAAAAAAACCCAGAAGCATTTCAGAGGTACCAGAAGCAGCACAAGCTTCTCTCAGAAGACCCAAATCATCTGTGGCTGGGGGTCAGCTGCACAAATTAGTTCTGAAAAATACCTTGTTTCCCATTTCAGAAACAAGAAGGGACTACAAAATAATAGAAGTTCACTATTGATTTTCTTCCCCCAGAAGACTAAAAAAAAGTACCTGGTACTTTTCATTGTAGAACACCCGGCTATTCTCTAACTTCCAAAAAGCAAAACGGGTGCTGCGTGCAATGTCTGCAACTGTTGTTGTTACATTTACTCCAAAAGTGTAATTCCCTTGGGTGCCAAAGGTTTTATACAATATTCCATATTAAGATAATATTTTCATTAGGTTCTCCTTCCTCTTTAGTCTCTTTGAAATTTACATTATTACACCTCGCAATGAAAAAAGAAAAAATATTTATAAGCAGGACAACTCCACCCTTTCCTCTCAGTTCAACACCACAAGGCAAGACTCAGCCAGAGGTCAGTCACAACACACACTCAGCTGCTTCTTTCATTTCTATGCCCTTGCATGTTCCTCACCAAAAACCAGACCAGAGAAGAGTTCATCATATCCGCATTTGCCAAAAATCCATGATTCCTGCAATTGATTCAGCACAGCTTATTACAGCTGCAAACGTTCCCGGGCTCTGATAATTACAAGCCCATGGCTGGGTGTCTAATTAAAGGAGGAATGAATTAATGAGTTTTACCAAAGGCTTTTGAGTCACCATTATAATTCTCACCCTTAATCGGCTGCAGGACACTCAAAGGACACCGTGAGCAGGATCAAGAGCAGAGGGGGGGATGAACCACCCCCAGCTGATGCTTCGCCCATCACGCTCCTCTCCAACATGTCACTGTCATTCAGACCCCGACAGCCAGATCAAACCCAGCAGGAAAACGCCTGGGCTTTTTGGCCAGCTGAATACAAAAAAAAAAAGCTTCCTGAAGCTGCCACAAAGCGCTCGGCAGCCTTTGAATGCCGAGAGCGGCGAGAGGCTCCGCAGAGCGCTGACTCCGGCACTTCCATTCACGCCGGCCCCAGCCCCCACCCAGCGCCCACAATTCCAGCTCGCTCTCAGGCTCCCGAGGAGGCAGGAATTGAAAACACGTTTTCATTGAAGCACAGCTTGAATTTCATGAATTCCATTACTCGCGACTTTCTCAGCATTTCCTGGAGTGAACACTGTAAAAGCGGGGAGGAAGGGGATGGGGCGGGCCATAGGTAAGGCAGCAATTCTGGGTCACCCCTGTGACCACGCCAGCCCAAAAACCGACTGGAAGCTCTTGTAGTGAGGATGCAACAAAGATATTCCTAAACTAGAGAAAATAAGTGTATACTAACCACAAGTTTAAGGAGGAAATAAAGTAGCAAACTGCCGGAGGCCTCGGAACAGTAACAGCTCCAGGCACAGCCCTAGTGAGAAGCATTACAATTTCAGCAAGCAGCAAAAGCATCTCTCTGCCAGACTCAGGCATTCTCAGCTCCTGCAGCAAGTGTCAAAATTACCAGTTTATCAGCTACAGGAACTTGAGCACACTGCTGAACTTCAAGAAAGCTCACCCCAGGGAAAAAGCGATTATAATCAGAGAAAACAGGTAGCACGGAGCAGTTTTTCCACATGTACAGCTGTAACACAATCAACTTTGGAATTATTCAGGCGTGCTAATTAACACCCTATGGATAGCTTTGATACCATTAGCAATACTTTTAATGGCTCTGTCGCTGACACCATCCTCCCTTTTTCCCCAACCCCAGCCTGGGCCTTATCTTAAGGAGCATTACATCACCTACTGCACCAAGGCCTCCTTGTAACAGACACTATTATGCAACTGAAGTGCCTCCATTTGGATTTCGGCGTTATTTTGAATTTCGGCGTTGAATAGAAGGCTTGTTTAAATTCCCTACATGAACAGCAGCATTTTACAGCCTGAAAAGGGTGTCCGTGCACAGGCACCAACACTGGCATAACAACGCGTCTGAATGTGTTACACATTTGTGAAACATCCATTCCCCACATTCCCTTTTCCCCTCGCCCAGGAATAAGTCCTGCATTGTTAGGGCTGATTAACAATATCTTTCATCCCTAATTTCACACTACAAAGGGCTTTCATGCACGTGCACGTGTGGCACCATTCTGAGCCATATCAGCCAGAAAAAGCATTTAGTAGTGACCGAGGAAATCGCAATCCGAGGGCGCAGCTCCAGTTTAAGCAGAGGTGAAGGGGAGTGTCAGCTCTTTCCCTGGATGGTTTCAATGCCGCTCTCAGCATTGACCAAAAACCACTCACTTGTTAAAATAATAACTAAAAAGAGGGCTGGCACACATTACATCTGCTGAAGCAAGCAGCCTGATAAGCATGTGAAAGCACACGTTATTGCAAATGTTACCCTCATATCCCAGTGCTTGGAGAAGGGAATGGCACAAGTATCGTGGCTGAGCCAAACCAACTGCTGCGGCCGTGGATTGCACGCTAACCTACTTTTCTTTTTTCTTCCAAGAGAATAGCCTTGCAGCCTTAGCACACAAATGACTACTTTGCAAAAACGTGCACACTTGCAGCTTACCAAACCCTAAAGCTCACAATTACAAGATCAGACTCAAAAACTCTAAGTGGCTCATTACGCAGAAATCTAAAAAAAAAAAAAAGTTTGAAATGAAAGCTTTTGCAACATGAAAGTGCTCTGTGTTTTGCTCTTTCCTAGTTTATCTAATATAAAAAAAAAAAAAAAGAAACAACATCAGCATGGCTCTGCCCCACAGCCACTATTCACTAGATAGCTGGAGACCCTTTGGCCACGCAGCAAAAATAATTTCTGGTTTGAGAATAAATGTGATTCCTAGTTTTTCACCACTGCAACACAACAGTCACCCGTTGAAGAGGAGGAAAGGAGAGGATTCCTAACAGTGATGACTTCTTTAAGTGACTGTTGTATGACTGCATCCCCAGGATCAGAAGTCTTGCATGAGCTGGATCCTCCTTGATTTTAGCTCATCTGCCTTGTTAATCATTGTCATCAGCTAAAACAAAGAATGGTAGGATGACATACCCAGAAAGTGCAGCAGCCTTGCCAAGAGAGGAGCAAAGTTACTGGGCCTGGATATTATTATATTATTTCCTCAGCATACATTAATAAGTCCCTGAGTATTATGAGTCTTATTCATGTCTCAAAAGTGAGAATTGAGGTTCAGTACAATAGGTAACCCTGATATATTCCAAAGTTACTCAGGTCTCATCTGAATCTTAGAGCAAATAAACTCCCAGACATCACATCCCTTCCCTCAGCTATGGGAATCACATTCAGCTGAAAACAAGCCAAGTTCTCCTACTCACTCGAGGGGAATGGGAAATCTCACCAGAACTGGTGGAAAAGTTACTACTGAAAATTAAAGCAGAAACAGGATGAGAACTGACAGCCACCAAGAGGTTAATGCAAACGAGGTGCTGACTCCCCTCCACCCTGAGAAAATTAAGAGTGAGCACCACCTTACTCACTGCTTGCTTGCTGCCACCCAAGCAAATTCACTTGACATCAAAGACTGAAAGAATGACTTCAGGAGAAGCTTTGGCCACCACTGCTGGGCCTTCAGCACACCCATCCTCACAGGGACAGGAGTGTCCCCTGGAAGGGGTCACACCAGGGTGACCACGGCAGAGTCCTACAACACAAACGTCACCAACTCTGGATTCACCCTCTGCATCAGTAAGGGCTGGTGGGGACAGGGGAGCAGGAGAAGAGGTGTAAAATTAGCCTTGTCCTAAAACAAAAAGGAGAGGGAAAAAAACCCAACCAAATGATACAGAAAGAACAGAAGAAAAAAGACAGGAATTCCAGGGGATTGGAGGGTGCTTGTTCCTCTGACTGATTGCTCTGAAGACACATGGCAGAAACCTGATGAGACACAGGCCCATCACTTTCCTCTCTCTCATACTCAATGGACAGGCTTTGTTTACAGGTTCCAAAATAAATATAATCCCAAAATACAAGAGATCAAGAAGACTTGTGCCACAGCCCCTTAATCCAGAGCCTTGGGATTAAGTCATAGAAAGCACCTGACTTCTTACCCTTAATCTCCAGAGTCATGCCTAATGGGATATGTTCTTCTGGGTGAGAATTTCTCACTTTCCCCAATAGCAAAAAATAAAGAACACTAAAAATCCACACCAACATCTGCTTTAAGCACTGCTTGCTTTGTTGGATCAACATTTAAACAAAGGCTCTTTGTCAACCTGGAGACCACAGATGTTCCTCTGCTCAGAAAGGCATGAAGGGGAAAAGAACAAAAAGAGACAACACACAGTAAGACTGAACTGAATTTGCTTACCCCTTTCTCCAGACTGCTAGAGATCAGGTTTTGCAGGCCAGGAGTCACATGGTGTTACACTCATGTGGGTGAAAATGGAGCATTCTCAGGAAGACAAATGTTGTGTAGGTGCAGAAGCACCACCGGGCCACCACAACCAGACACGTTTTAAACTCTGGTTCTACCCTCCCAGCTGAGACCAGCATGGCACCTTCAGAGCACCACATGCTCCATAAATGTGTCTTAAGACTGGGAAGCTCACCAGGCTGGGCCCCAGCATCTTCTCTGGGCAGGATGAATACTTTTAGGCTCCTACCCAGAGGAAACGAGCATGGTTTACATCTTTGCACACTCACCTGCATCTCCTCTCCTCCATGCACCACAAGGTGTTTCACATTTCTCCAATGTGACACCTTTTACCCCTGGGTACTCTGCTAAAACCATGTGTTTAGAACAGGGTTTTTTCGCCTGGAGTAAGGTAATTACAGCCAGCATTTCCAGAAACTGTGAATTCTCTGTAGACCATCTGAAAACGTGGCAGCACAGCATGGGTCAGCAAAACAAAGCAAGGCTGCAGACAGAAAGCTGGCAAAGGTGGACTTTTTTCCTCCCTGCATACCATATGCTGCTGCATGACTGGATGAATGGTCAACAAAAACCATTTTATGTCTACCTTTGGTAAAAATCAGCCATTGAAAATTGCCTTGGTTCTACATTTTTGGTTATTCATTGTGGTGCAGCTCCCCAGGCAAGGCTCTTCCAGATCAAAGACAGAAGAGTCAGAGCACAGCACCAGTTTGCTGATAGGAGGCTTTACTGCATGGTTACTCATGCAGCCGACACTGGTGAGTAAAGGGAAGAGGGAATTTACCAGCAGTTCTTAAAAAAATAAAAACAACTTCAATTTCATTGGAAAACATTGGATTCTACTAACAGGGGTCACTTAACCTTTCTGGAAATATGAGCAAACTGGTGCTACAGCAGGATAGCTGATCAGACCTTGGAAGAGGTCCATCTATTCTTGAAAGAAAGAAACCTTCAGTCCAAGGCCTTTAAGAAAGACACATTACCCTCTGACTCTGAGCCAACTAGACAAAAACACGTCATCCAATTTAACTAATACACATGTTTCCAATTTACAGAAAGACTCTTGGTTTCAAAATTGAAATAAGATGCCAGTACAGTAGAGGAAGTTCTAAAACAATCTCCATAATCCAAGTTTTTTGGCAGTTTGGGCTCCATCGTGTTTCTCCAGCCAAGAAATACTTCCAAAGACGACATTAGCTGTTACGTGTAGGGAAACTGCCTCACAGAGCCAGAAAGTACCTGACAGAATTAATTCCATGCTGAACCTCTGGCTATGGGTTCAAACACACATGCCTTGGATTAGAGTCTGCGAGCCAAAAAAAGGGAAGGCTCGTTGGGCTTACACAGCACCTTTCCCTGCTGGATCCCTTCTCAGCACACGTACAGAGGGAGAAAAAGAACATTATGACACGAAAGCACTG
This sequence comes from Dicaeum eximium, assembly GCA_013396995.1. Lineage (NCBI taxonomy): Eukaryota > Metazoa > Chordata > Aves > Passeriformes > Dicaeidae > Dicaeum > Dicaeum eximium. Next base: position 899,631 of record VWZP01009288.1, read on the forward strand.
ACAGATGTAGGATAGGAAACTCCTGGGTGACAACACTGAAGAGAGCATCTCAAAGCCAAGGACTAGAGCATGTCCCTGCTCTTATCACCGCTTCCTTCAGCACGACTCTGCATCTTAATTGGTGTGAATCAATCATCAGTCATCTTCCAAAGCACCAACAGCTGCCATTACACCTACTAACCATGCATCTGCAGCTCTGACTCGCACTGAGAAGACACGAACCAGTGCAAGGGATGAGTGTCAAAGATGCTGGAGAATTTTTCTTCACTCTAGCCTGACTCACACATAACCTATGCGTTTACATAGGTTTGTGTCAACATCGCCAGTTTCCAGCGATGAAGAAAAGGCAGAAACTCCAAAGTGCTCCGTGGCTTAGCTTTTACAGCCTCTTTTCTCCTTCACTGTTCACAGAGCACTTCTCAGCCCACAGACTGCAGAGATAAAATGCTGTAGTCTCCTTTTCTGTCAGTGTACAGACAGCCTGACTGGAGCAGATATCCCATTACCTGTTGTTGTGCTGTATTACAAAGCTATTCAGCTTCTTTATTTCTTTCCAGCACGTGACCTCCACACTACCTCAAGGCTCTTAACCAACTCTACCCTGAGAAAGAAAGTGAATTCAACACCATGCAGCTAAGTCAGTCACAAGTAGGAGCACTTACATTGCTAAATAAATAGTGACAGCAGCAGTCTCAGGACTGTCTCACTGGGCCAGCCAACTGAACTGGACAGTAAGTGGACAGTACTGGTAAGATCATCGTGATTTGATCAGCAGCAAAAGGCAGGGAGACCAGAACTGGTATTACCATGATGCTGTCAGGAGGAACAGGAGCTCTGCTCCATTTTTACATTCCCTTCACTCTAGAATTTGTGACTCACTACACAATGAAAAGGCTTTGCAGAGCACTGCAGTATGACTCAGATGAGAATACAGCCAGAACAAAGCTGTTCATATCAAGATATTTTCAACCCCAATGATTCATGGGAGGATTAGGAATAGAACTGGTCTGATAAGATCCTCTGTAGGGAGGACTACGGAGCAAGTCCTGCAAGCAGCACACCAAGGCAGCTCTGATAGGACTCACCAGCATGCCAAACCCCTGAGAAGAAGGATCCCAACCCCAGCTCATTCTACATGGAGATTCACCTCAATTGCCCCAGAAAAAGAAAACAACTGGCTGTACTGCTTGTTGTGGCAGAAGCAGAGCATCTGAAGGACATCAGGATACACATACATTTTTAAACAAGCTAGTCCAGAGGGGAAGGATCTGTTCTGCTCCTCCACACTCACACACATTGTGCTAACCTAATGCAACAAGATCTGCTGTGGAAGAAGATAAGGAGTAAAGTAATACCAAGAGAGAGTGTTTTAGAGCCCGACTCAGGTGAAGAAGGTATGCAGCCAAAACCTGCAGCTGCACTGATCTCAGCCCTTGGCAGCAGCACTGCCAGGAGCATTTCTCATGCTCTCAGACAAAAGGAGGAAGCCCCAGCAGGTTGGTGCACAATGGCTGCAGCCGCCTTGAGACAGCCCAGCGCACAGCGGGCGTCCCTGCTGCTCCGGCCAAGGGACTCCTTGGGACAGAACAGCCACTGGATCTACATCCTGCTGGACATTCCCCATCACCCAGGGTCCCAGAAGACCTAACAAAGACCTAGACTTCAAAGACTGGCAGTGTGTGCTTATCTGCCTGCCTTCAGAGAGGTTTCAGGGCACAACCACTCGGCTGCTGCTTCAGGGAATAGCAGCTTGGCATTACACTAATCCTGCAGGCAGAGGTGCAAAGCCTCTCCAGGCAGCAGCCTCCTCACCTGCAGCAGCACGTGGCACTGCAACAAGTGACAGGATGACATGCAAGCCCAAGCCACTGCATTCCCCTTCTGGCTGGAGTGGAATGTTCAGTCAATGCAGTTTCAAAGCCCATCATCAAAATAGGAGTACAGGGAACAGGTGGGTATTCACTAAATGGTTACTAAAGAAAAGAGTTTTATAAGGAAAGTGCTGCTTTCCCGTGGTCATGGGTTGGGAAATCTTTTCTAGAGAAGCAGTGAAGAATCACAAAGGGTACATTGCTTCCTTCCTCAAAACACGTCAGAATGGGACTGGACACTGAGCCCAGCTGTATGGCTATTTATGACAACAGTCCAGCTACCTGATGAATTGGAGCCATGTAGTTTAGCAAAGGTAATCCTTCTTTATTGAGCTAGGGACACCCTGCCCTTAGCTGCCCCCATAAACTTCATCTAGCATCCCACCCACTGACATCTCCTCAGCCCCTGGGGAAACCAAACACAAAGTGTAGTTTAACAGCTCATGTTTAAGAATCAGAGTATCAATCACTAGAGAACAAAAATATACACAATTTGTGCCAGTGAGACCCACAAAGGAAAGAAAAATAAGCCTATGTTACAATTAAAAAATAGACTTCCTAATTTTGAGGATGTATATGATCTCACCTGTCAAATATGAAAGCTTCCTAAGATAAAGGAAGACAATGCTAGAACAGGCTGCAAACAGAGCGAGAGGCGCAAATTAATAATAAAAAAAAATCTAGAATTCAAACCAAGAGGCTTCCAGAAGCATTTAAAGCACAAGAGAGCATTTAGCATTACAGCTCCCAGTCCTGGATTAAGTTTCCCTGTTTCACTGCATTAGAATTAATCTATGTGCCTAGGAACTCCAGAGCCAACTTGCAGAGCCACAGCGGCGTCGTTACATAACCACGGCACTGATAACACAGCCTGCAGTGCTGGAGCCTGCTCCTACCCCTCACCAACACCAAAACCAGCAAAGCTGCTGCTGCTCAAATCATTCTCGTGACGACAGACGCCTAAGTAATCCAGACATTCGAGTTGGGATTTGATAAGATGTTTCCTTGCGAGCTGATGTTAAGACTTAAAAGGCCATCGACTGCTGTGCAAGAAGTCCTTAATGTCATCAGGGGAGGGGAGGCAGCTACACAGGAGGAGAACAGCAGAAGGCTTTAAGTGGGAATATGATTACTGTAGAAAAATTATCTGACAAACAAACACAACCTCAGATTATTGCTAGGAATGCTTTTAAGCAATTTAAGTGAGAACTGGTACATCTGCTGTCTATTCAAAAGGTCACCGAGTGCTTATTTCATGATAACACACTCCCAGGAAGATCTTTCAATGAACTCTTTACTTCTGATCTCCAGGATCACACATCCCTTGTTTTAAAGGCAGCTACCCTCTGAGGTCATGGAAATACAGTTCAGCTGCTGTGCAGTGTTACATCTGCATGTGGCCATCTTGAACTCTGCTAAGCCAGGGGAACTAAAACAAATTAACAAATTGAAGCCTCAAAATACAAAGTCAGCTCAAAAGTCCCTTTGATTTACTGGTATAAAGATGTTTCTTTGCATCTATCCATGGCTCTTTAAATACATCTCACACATTTTACTCTAGCTTTAGTCCTCAGATCTGTTCATCTGTTTAGAACAAAAAGCCAAAACATACTGCTTCCTAAAGTATTTCCAATACCTTCCACTTCTAGGATAAACAAGAACTGCTTAGATGCTTTAGCCTTCATGCCTGTGTGCATCATAGCGGGCTGTGTATATAGGACACTGCAAGTATGTTCAGAAAAGCAAAATGGTGTTTTCAAAACCAGAGACCGTGGCAAAACGAGGCAGCAGAGTCACTGCAGCTCTGTTCCAAGATGACAGCAGAGAACACAGATGTTGGAGCACACAGATTCACTCCACAATCATTTTAATTACATGCCTAGCCAACCAAGCACAGGATGCAGGCTAAGCAGCATTAAAAAAAAAAAAAAAAAAAAAAAAAAAAAAAAAAAAAAGCCGCACACAAGTATTCAGCGAGCATCCTCCTGTGCACTTGATGCTAACGCCACTCTCGTGCATTAAGTCATCTCTTTTCCAGCAGGCAGGCATCCGGTTTTGGAAAGGCACTGCTGGCCTGGCTGCGGGGCCGGCGGCATCAATGGGGATGTGAGCGGAGCCTGCACGGGGCTGTCACAGCCCACGGTGACCTGCGGGCAGCCCGGGGCCACCAGGCCGGGCCGGTGCCTTCGCCCGGGCAGCGCCGGGACCGGCCGGAGCCCCCAGCAGAGCCGGCTCCTGCCCCGTGCCGGGGCCACCTCGCCATGTGGGTCAGTGGGCACGGTGGCATCCGGCCCAAGGCTGAGCTCACCGATCTCGGAGGGCTTTTCCAACCTCAGTGATTTTATCCGTCCATAATTTCACCTTCTCCCAAGAAGAACTCGGGCTCCGGGCAGGCTGCGGGCAGCTGGGGGTCGCTGCCCATCCCGCCGGGGGTGCCGACCTCCCGACCCCGCCTGCCCTTGCCCGGCCACGCACCTCCCGGAGCAGGGGGGACACGGCACCCACGGCCACCCACCGGGGAGCGCCAGCGGGGGCCGCACGCCCCCTTCTCCTCCTCCTCCTCCGGTCGGGCCGAGCCCCGCACGGCCGGGGCTGCGCACCCCGCACGGCCCCGCGGACCCACCTGCTGGTACTCGGCGTCGTGCGGTCGGAAGTCGGCGGCGGTGAGCTCCCAGCGCAGGCTGAGGTGCGGCAGGCGGTGCAGCAGGCTCACCCACCAGGGCGGCGAGTAGCTCACGCCCGCCATGCCCGCGCCTGCCTCACCCCGAGCCGCCGGCCATGGAGCGNTGGCGCCGCCGCCGCCGCCCCGCCCCGGCCCGGCCCCGCTCGGCTCCCCCGGGAACGGGGGTCGCTGCCGGGCCCCGGCCCCCGCCGCAGCGCTGGGGTTGTTTTCCGGCACATTTCCTGTTGCCGTGAGTCTCACGCGGCCCTGCGGTTCTAACAGCGGAAGGTGTGTTGGGGTTTAGCCTAAAAGCCAGCGCGGTAAAAGCAGTTTGTGCCACACCGAGAGGTAAAGGCAGTCATAAAGTCACTTATTGTTAGTTCCTCTCGAGTCCGTCTGAACGTCCGAAGATCCGGAGGCAGAAAGTTTGCCCTTCCTGGATTCACAGTTCTCAGAGGCAGAATGTTATCCAGCGCTCCCTCGGCTGGGCACACACATGGCAATGGCAGCAATGGGAGCACAGGTGAACATTAAAGAGATGCCTCTCACTGTGACAGCATGAGGGGGAAAATAATAAAATAATAATTTGAACAAAGTCTTGGAATCTCTCAGAATACCTCGAAGAATGCGTGGATATGGCACTTGAGGACATGGTTTGGTAGTGAACATGGTCGTGGTGCCGGGTTGATGGTTGGACTTGGTGATCTCGGAGGTCTTTTCCAACCTTAATGACTCTGTGACTCTGTGGTGCTGGGCACAGGGCCACGTGTGGCAGAGGGTGGGTGTCCACCCCCAGCATCAAACCACATCCCCACCCCTCACACCAACACCTCTCCCTCCAAAGTAACCCCAAAGTAACCCCAAAGTGGCCCCAACCACTCTGCACATTCCAGCCCCTGATGACACCAATGCCTCCACGCCAGCTGATGAACTTGTTCCCCAGCACTGACTGCCCCAGCCTGGCTGGGTTTGCCCAAAACTCGAGGAGAGATCTCTAGAGGTACCCAGGTGTCCAGAGAGATGGATGAGCCTCTTGTGTGATTTCCAAGCCTGCCCTCCACTGTTCCATGGAGACCTGCAGTGCTCTGGCTCAGCTTTCACCCTTCTCTCCACAGGCAAAGGCTTGGCCTCATCCAAACCCTGACCCAAAACCAGAGTGTTGCTCCATCAGCTTGAAGGGACCTACAACTCTCAGCTTATTTTGATGACATCATAAATCAGAGCCATGAATCAGACACCTGAATATTTCAGCAATGACAGCATCTAACTGCATAACACCAGAGCTGTGCATGGGGTGGGCTCCCCACAGAGCCACTCACACACCACTTTCCCAAGGATCAGACTCTGACCCAATGGGAAAGGCTCTTCATTTCTTTCTAAACAGAACAGAAAATATTTTTAGGTAAAAGGAAAAAAAGATGAGTATACCTTCTCAGCGGATCAGGTCAGAAACAAGTAAGTACATAAATATTCTGGACAATGCTAGGATAGGTAAAACAGAAAAGATAACAATAAGCAGGAGCAATCCCAAATTAATTCACTTTATAACAAAGATTGTACTGCTCCTGTTGCAACTGAAATGTATAAAAATGTTTCTGCTTTCTTTTAAAAGTAATAGAAAGAATAATTTAATTCTTGCTGTAAGTATGCAGTGTGGCCCAGCATTAATGCAGGAGCTCCTAAACTTGGCTGGTCTATTCAGAGCATCTCCCCCATCTCCCAGACCTTGTCTCTCCATCTCTGTGTCCCCATCCCAGCCCTGCTGCAGCACACCTCACCCACTGCTGACTGCTCAAAGCATTGTCTTTTAAACACCACTCAACATAATTTGGAGTTGGAAAGGGAAGAAAGGACCATCCAGTCCTCAAAAAGACTTCAGGCAAATGATTTCCAGGTCTTGCAGGCTTGAGAAACTCTCATCTGTTTAGAATTAGAAGCTGTGATGGGCCATGAAAACTTAGAAAATGTTGGAGCGCTGTGTATCCCACTGGGAAAAAAAAGGGTAACACCAACAGTTTTTTTCTCCTAAAGGGTGACAGATCAGTAGACATTATGGAGACACCTCTTTTGCAAGTATGATTTTATTCCTTCTCCCAAATGCAGCCAGGATTTTGTGCTTTACATTGTCTTGACTGATGCATTTCATAAATAAGGAGACCAAAAATGCTAAAATGGGCCATTTAACCCCTTAGAAGCAAATGAACACATTTCTGCTGATGTTCTGAAATATGACATCAACTTCAATAGCTTTTGACTAGGATGGGATTTTCCTATGAGTATTATCAACACAGCTAAAAAGAAATCTTATCACTCACAAATAGCATTAGGATGCACGTCAGAGGGTTTAGAGCCACGCGCTGTGTGCACAAGTACAAGATATACAAGGGTACAAGATATAAGACCTCAACTCCCTCCAGCTTTCTCCAAGAAAAGGGTTTCTTTTTCTGCAAGGGGACAGCTGAACATCAGCCAATTTTATTTTCTTCCTTATTATTTTCATGTTTTTCACAGTGCCGGCAACGATGGATGGATGGAAAAGGAATTATTTCAAGGGCCAACAGTCCAACATATTTCACCTCCAGTTCTAAAAACCCAAAGACAAGGAGCAGAGAGACCTCGCTGGGAGCAAGACATCTCTGCCTAAGCCCCTTCTGACACAGAGTTTATGAAATTTGGCACTAGAACGCTCAAGGCTGGAATCTGTCCTGCAGATGTAACCACAGCCATGGGCCTCTGGATGGACACAAAAGCCCCACCAGGCTGCAAGTCCAAGCACCTCAGTCAGCATGTGGTGGGCAGGGGATGGAAGATGCAGCCAGGACGCCACACTGAGATCTTGTTTGATGGGGCTGACGTAAATCAAACTGCACAGAACGTTTTGGAATAAACGACAGGGAAAGCTGGATGCTGCTCCATGGGGGTGGGTGTTTGAGGCACTCCTCGGGGCTGGGGGTGAGGGGAAAGGGAGCAGCTCAGCAGTGCTGGTGTGCATGCCTCCCCTCAGCCTCCTGCTGCCCAGACAACTGGATTAAATTAGAGTAGAAGGAGGACTGGGGATTACAGAGAAACAGAGGCATCAACAGTTTTCATTTCTCCCCCACAATTATTTATAATGATATGGGAAAATGAAGAGCAGAATGGAGTCAGCAAACGAGGAATAAGAGACAAACCGCAGGATCCAGCACTAGCCAGACTTTCCATGGCACTTCAGCCCGTTGTACATCACAAAGAAATATCTGCAACTCTTGGATGTCTAGCATCTCTCATTTGATCTTATTCAGGTAACTCTTGATTACATGACAAGACAGTTATCAAGGCTCTCATGTTTAGATTACAGCAGCCTTTTTTTCCTTCCCACACAAATAGGTACACTTTGTTTTGCCAAAGCCAAATGAACAGATGAGACACTGTCGTGACATCCCAGGAATAAAATCTAACAGTAAATCACCCTTGCATGGAAAGCAGTTCTACAGTCGAGCAAAGCAAACTGCAAATGTCAGCTTGTTCACTGGTAATCCTGCTGAAAAGTAACCCAAAGAGCAGTATTAATGTTTGCTAACTTGCTCTGACAGTGGCTTTGCTAAAGAATTACTGGACAAAATAGGCAGATGAGAAACATTAAAGACAGCAAAGATAAAAAGACTGGTTTAAACCTCCAAAATAAGGCAGCCAGTGCTGTCTCTTGAGACCTCTTGATCCTCTTGAGACCACCAGGCAGTCTGCAGAGCCCTCCAAGAAATGTAGCATTTTTCACTCTTCACAAGCTCCTGATTCCAGACATCCCTACTGCTGAAGTGGTATTGGCAACGAGAGCACCTTTAAAAACAGCAATCTCCTACCCCTGGCTTTTCTGATTCACTATGAAATTAAATAATTTAGCTTTTAATATACCGTGGAGCAAGGAGCCTTCCCCTGACTGCCAAACCTAGTATGTGCTACAAAAGGTTTTAGCCCAACAATACATATTAAAAAAAAAAAAANCAGTCCAAGTGCCAGCAGATGGATGAGTTACCCTCTTGAGACGGGGACTAAATTACAGCTGGTCATGGGGAGGTCAGTGAGACAAGCGTGCCTCGGCACTCGGCTGCCACTGCGGGGCCACACCTCTGCCTCTGCCGCTCCATAAACTCTGCCCTTACATCCAGCCCTGCCTCCTTCCCGCTGAGCTGAACTGTGCCTCCATTAAAATTACCCTTCCTCTCCTCCCAGGGCTTCCTCTGTAATTTTCTGCTCAAAGTCAAAGGAAATAACAAAGCCAGGGCTGCCCGCTCCATGACAGCTTGGGTCCAGGCTCGGCTCTCCCGGCAAAGCCAGGATCTTCCCAGCTTCTCCTGACTTCTTTTCTGACTTCTCCTCCCAGCTGGAAGGACTTCCCCAAGTGGAGGCATCTGCAGGCAGGAACATACCTTTGGGTTTTCATGGCCTTCCTCTCATGTCCTACCAAGGACTTGCAGGTTTACACAAAGAATAGCCACTACCAGGGCCAGTAAAAAAAGCTTTCAGCCAACTGAAAGAAATAATAATAGGTTAATTCTCTAATTTCCAGTCCTGAGGCTATATTCTCTCTCATGTTTTACTGGTCTTTTTAAACTGAGTTCTAGGGAAATGGGTGGAAGATGTGGAAATCCTATTGCAAAAGCACCTGCCTGCTCTTTTCCCCAGAGAGCCACACAGAGAACATTCTATTATTTAGTTAATTGCAAAGAAACAATTACAAAGGAACTTGGCAAACTCTCTCTAATCACAGCAAGACCCAATGCAGTCCAATAAGTTCAGCAAATTAGCAAATAAGTGAACATAAAAAGGAAAGAATAACACAGCTCAAATTGCACTTTGTTCGTTTGTTTTGTCACTCTTCGTTTCTATTTAATTATTTAAGGTATTTCTTCATAACATTCTGGTACATTTTCTACAATAATGAAGGTTTACTAGCATGGAAATGCAATACGTGGCTATTAAATATCTGCCGAGAGAGGAAGAAAAGTGCCAATTCTCTGAGTAGATTATAAAGAGCCTGTTCAGGAAAAAATCCCAGGTTAGATAAATAGAAGGTTCTGCCACAATTTGTTTAAGTTCCAAATAAAGATTATTATTGCTCTATAATGGCAATGCAAAGCAATGTTTGTGCAGAACTTTGTACCTTGTACTACAGGCACTCATGGTCAATCCCATTTATTAAAAGTTCTTCTAATTTTCCATGCATTTACCTAGAAGCTATTCAAACACAGCCTTTTTTTGCAGCAGCACTGTAACCAAATGACAGATTTTACAGTATTTCATCCCTAAAGTCGTAGTACAGCAAAGACTTTCCAGCTGTGTTACATTGCTGAGGCAGAGGCTCAGCTCTGCAAAGCAGATGGGCTGAGGAGGGGAGAGGAGTGAGATCCAAACCTTTTTGAGCACCAAGGTTTTATGACACCTCTGTTCACACTACCAGCAATAGAAGCCCTACAGGGGTTTATGTGGTGCCCAGTGCAGTCTGTGAGGCACAGCCCTCCCAAAGAGAGGGGAGCTGGCACAGCCTGAGCTGGGACATTGGCTCAGCCACAGCTCTGGTGAGGGAACAACACAAACACTGTCCTGGAGAGCAGGGGGAGTCCAAATGCTCAGGTTTGAAAAGGGTCGTTGGGAGAGCCAGGCAAGGAGGGGCGAGGGGAGCAGGGTGCAGCTTCATCAGTGGACTAGAGCAGTGTAATTGCTGAGAACACAGCAACCTGCTGTTCAAGGCTATTTCCTGAGCACAAGGAGTGGTCCCTGAACACCACGTGTAACCAGTGTGCCAAACACACCAAAACCAGGGCAGCACTGCGAGGGGATGTCAGCCCTGCCTCCACCAGAGAGCAGAACTTCAGCAAACAGCAGGAAACATCAGAGGAACTAATGAAGAACCTGACCACCAAACATGCCTGAAAATCCTTCCCTAAAAACCTGGAGTCCAACATGGAAATTTTGCTCTTTTCAGGTCTCAATGATACCCATTGAATTAAACTTTTTTTTCCCTTAAAAAGTTTGTATGAGGAAAGCAACTCATCAGCTGACAAACCTACCATAGAGAGATGCTGCAAAGCTTGCAAGAGTCAAGGGCATTCCAACTTCAGCTGCAGACAAATTATGGCTTAATATAACTAAGTGTGAATGTTTAATTGCTTTCAACTGAATTCAAGACGAGTCTGCTCCAAGAAATAATACCAAATTTTTCCATTCATGCCTCATGGATTACCTCTGGTGTTTAGGATTTAAAAATGAAGTTTCTCACAAGAAATCCAGAGACTATGCCAGTAGAGCTGAGAAGGAAGATTTTTAAAAAGAGTGAAATTTAATTAATATAATCATCCAACTAAGATTGTCTCATCTTGTACTCTCATAGCTGTTGTAGTGCTACACCAAGGACACTGCTTGACAGGAGGATGACTGCAGAATTCCCGTGTTTTCACAGCAGTTAACAGGGTCTTCTATTGCCAGAAATCAGCATAAGGCTTCTTTAGGGAGTCCTTAAAGGCTTTTTCAGTGGGCCTGGAAAGGAATGCACATGTCCTAGCTCCTTCCAGAGCTTCACAAACAGCAACAATAACCCAGGTGAGGGGATAGACTGTCAGTGAACTCTTGAACTCTCTCCTGCTCTCCCTCAGCTGCTGCCAGACCAGTTTTTTTAAAGCAAAAAACCATCAGCTCTTTCAGTTCCATCAGGTTTTGGTCACAACACTGCTCATTCCTGATGGGACAACCTTGAACCTGCACTTGAAGAAAGAAGAAATTTCACACCCTACATATTTCAGTTATCTTGGTACTGTCCATGCAGGAAATAAGGGATAAAAGGTCAGCCCAGGTGCAAAGAGAAAACAGGAATGTGCAGCAGAGGCCAGAGGGGCAATGAAAATACAGCAGTAGCAGAAGAAACACATCAACATTTGGTTATAAACTTTATTTCAAAATTTAACAGTTCAAAAAAATTCATTGCAATTGTTTTAGCTTTTCAAAGATCCCAAAATAAATTATATAAAATACTTGCACAGTTCTAAATATTAAAAAGATCATAAAAATTAATGGTGCTCTCATATGCCAAGATTAATCCTTTTCCATTCTGACTACATTAGAAGATGCCTGTGCAGGGATTATTTTTAGAGCTATGCAGGAAACAATACAGTTTTCAGGTCTTGATGCCTCAGTAAAGATTTACAGGCAAAGGCACTTAAGGGCAAAAAGAGATCAAGAGAGATAACATCCCATTAAAGTCAGATCTCTGCACTCACACACAATCTCCAACACACACTGCTGCAAACTGCAGATGGTTTTAAGTCAGAAACATTATTCCATATTGACAGAATGGAAAGTGTGCTTTTAGATTACACAGGATACAGGGGAGTTTCATTTTAATTCAAGACCTCGACACACCCACAAGGTTTCCAGGGCTTTCTACAGAGGTGTTTTTCAGAAACAATGTGTTTGTATTGGGCCTATCTTGGCAGGGTTGAGCCACACTGATTTTTACTGTCCTTGCTCCCTGTTGAGGAAAAATGCCATTTATTAAAAAATTAACTTTTTCTTCCTTCTTTGTGCCACAGTTCTTCCCAGATTTATGGGTGCTGGCATTCAGCTAGATAACTACAGAAGCAAACCTAGTGCCAATCACTACTCCCTCCAACACATTCCATCACTATGTACAACAGAATAATATGTAAGGCTAATACTGTGTAGGTTTCTCTTTCTACCTACAACACCAAACCAAACTTCTGACATGTAGTGAACACATAATTATCTTCCAAAGTAGGATATGAGTTTGAAGGCCATCTCAAGGTTAGTATCAGATCTTGGGTAGCTGAGAGATGGAACCCCCAAATTTAAAAAGTTTTAGACACATTTTGACTCACCCCAGAAAACACTTGTTCCTTTTCACCCTGGTTTCTGCCTGTGGCTGGGTCATCCCAAGGTCCTGTCTCCCATTTATCCCAGAATGTGTTTATTGACAGTGCTGCTGCTGGCCACATGCTCAGCTCAAACACAAGCCCTTCTGCTCTGTATCAACCTCCTAATACTGTCATATTGCTCATTACAGCACAGTAAAGTAAAAGAATGTTTTCTTTATTGCATTTGCTGCCCCAGTATTTCCCTGTAGGATGACAGCCAGGCAGGTATTTGGTATCAGCCTTGGTCCTGACACATTACACACTCTCCCTTTCATGTGTCAGACCTCATCTCTGGTTACTCTCTGGAGAGATCCATGACAGAGTCACAGTTACAGACCTGAAATATTATACACAACAACTCAGTACAGCACTGCTTCCATTTAGCAAAATGACCCTTCTTCTTAATGTGACTTCCAGAAAAAGAAGGAAACAGATCTCAGCTCTACCAGAAGGATCCTATCCCTTTTTTAATGTATATTTTTTTATCCTTCCTGCAGATGACAGTCAGGTGACCAAAGCACCAGTAGGAAAAATTTCCCCAGTGGGAGTGCAAATGACATTCTTCAGACTGCTTTGGGTATGGAGAGCTCCCAAAACTGCCTTTGGAAATAGCACAGGCAGCATTTCCACCGATGGGATTAAATTAAATCAGCTGCATTGTGCTGCAGCCATCCAGTCTCCTCTTTGGTTGTAAGAACTGGCAAAAACTATGATAAGCCTCAGATAGAGCTTCATTGAAATCACAGAACTGAGACAGCCTGACTTATTGGTATTCTGAGAAACAGTGGTGACTGATTTTTAATTTAGAAAAGGTGATAAAAATCTTATATTTAAGAGTGTGCTTTCTGTTTACAGGAGACTTTATTGCTCTTTGATGACAAAGAAACCATTAGTGTTTCCAGAAAACCTTCACCATGTGCTTGTAAAATTAATTTCCCTTTGCAATAAGTATCATGATTTATCTAGTTCACCTTAAAAAACCCACACACATTTCAATGTCTTGGAAGGATGTTGCTGCAACTGCAGGAACTCTCCAGTCAAAAAGTACAGTCTGGAAAGACCCCCTCTGATGAAATCCTCAGCAGCTCATCAGGCCTTTGGGCTTTCCATGGATAATTACATTGTGAGGGCTTTTCCTGAATGCAGTCCTAATTTCTGTTACAATCCAACCTACCACTTCTGCTCCCAAACAAAACTGCCTGGATTAGATATGAGCACTGTAGTCAGGTGAACATTCCAGACAGTTCTATCTCCTATGTCAAGTATTTTTACACATTCAAGAGTTGACCCTGCAAAATACACATAATTTGTGACTTTTTAAGCAGAAAAAACACTCACAAGGGTATCCCTTCACAGCACACTCCTGCTATGACACACCTGCCCTGACAAATCCCAAAAGCTGATTATGTCATCATACATTTCAGCACAAAACAGTACTACACACATCATTATACACACAGGAAAAGGTCAATAAATAAGAAAACCCAGCTGATACAGTGGGCCTAGAATAGCCCTATGTCAAAGAAATGGCTTTCTAAAAGCCTTCACAAGGTCTGCATAGACTGTAAATGTTCAATATAAAAATAAACAAAAAAGATATTAAAATATGATACAGTAAAAATTTTAAATAGTGAAGCACAGATAAGAAATATCAGTTTTACCCGTTTGCATACACAGGCTAAAAACTGGAGTTATGTCATTTACCACTTTCAGATTAAACAAATTATTTTAGTTGACCTGAAACAAAACTTTGTTTGGCATTAAATATCTTAAGGCTTTATTGCTTTCATTTAAATTTGGCAACTGAACTTATAATCTGTGAAGCAAAACATTAAAGTGTTTTGGCTGAGTTTTTAAATCCAAACTCTCTGTGTACCAGGAGGGTAAGGTTAACAGTCAGTCAGTGGCTTTTAGCCATAAAGTCTGCAGAGACAACATATCAAAGAATTACTCCTTTGTGGCTGAAATCACATGAACTGTCATTAAAAAGGGGCTGATTTTTCCATCTTTGATATGCTTGATCTCAGTACACAGTTTTACCAAACCTTAGAAGTGGGTGTAGCTTTTCTTCACCTGCAGGAAGGGAGGGCCAACAACAACATCATCGGAGTCGTCGGAGTGAGCCTCGTCCAGGGGCACGCAGGGAGCAGAGCAGGGCCTGCCTGAAATCAGCCCAGCAAACAAGGTCATCAACAAACAGCACTGCCCAAAACAAACCCTTGGGGCAAGTGGGGTATTCTCTGAGCCACCAAGTTTCCAAGCTTACCTTGATCTTTTTGTGCACGGAGCTATTTCTGCTTCTCTTTAATGAAGCGGAGTGCACAGCAAGGGTTGGGCTGACACACTGACCATGCATGACCATTATTGCCTTTAAATCTTTGCAAGGGGTTACACACACCAAGCAAAGCCATTGGATACTGAAGGCATCACAGGTCAAAACCAAATATTTATTAAATGGCCACAAAAGGAGAAACTGACCCAAGCTCAAACTACACAGAGAGGTCACAATGAGAACTTGACTCAGATATTGATGGAACAAAGGGAAATAGATGCAACAAAAAGGTAGAAGCTCTCAGTCACTGTCTTTAACCCTTATACATGTAAAACACCCAAAATACTGTTCACATGCTGTTCTACTGTAATGACAATAAAAATAGTGACCACACCATTGGGCTTTTCCCTATATTTTGTTTCTTCGCAATTTTCCTAGATGTGTTTCTATGCATCTCAACCATTTCAATATTTGAAGAAGTTCAGATTGTGAACAGATATTCCTGATGATTCCAGTAAACACTGGAGAATCAGAGGCATGAAATGGGTATGTACAAAGTCCCTGACACAAGAAGAGCAGAACCAGCAGCTTATAACCCCTGTGCAAGAGATGTAGGAACTAAATGATGACTGCTATTAATACCTTCCAGCACAATATCCTCCCCTCAGCTATTAATACCTTCTAGCACAATATTTTTCCCTCAGCTCCACTTCTTTTTCAGTTTCAAACATAAATTCTCTGAAATGACTCTCCCAGAGAAGAAAACAAATCAAGACAACCTGTGGTAGAAAGAGGAAACAGGCAAGAAGCCACAGTCTGAGGTTTTGACCTGAACTGGAGGGCATACAGAATATTATCCAGGGAGAACAGACCTGCCATGGGTCTTGTAGTGAAATAAGAGATTCCTGACACAGGAAAAAAAAAATCCTGGTATGGAAGAGCAGGCATAGACAGAAAGTGGAACATGGAATAAAGAAAAGGGACCATGACTGGCCCAGGAATAGGAAAAGAGTGACAGACAGAGCCTGTGAATGGCAAGGGGGATGCAGGGAGGCCATTACATCACACTGACCTCGGCCTAAAAAGCCAGGAAATATGATTTTCTAGTTAAGTGAAAATCTTCTCTGCACCAGTCAACAAATAATGTCAGAGTTTTTCAGGGAAATTTATGAGACAGTAACACTGGTAATATGGAGGAGCAAAGGGAACTGCCAAAACCAGGCATGATAACCAGAGGAACTCTAAGAATAAACATATTATACATGAAATAGCTTAATATTATCCAAATCAGTCTTGATTATATCCTGCTCCTGACATATGAGATTTTCTTGTCCTCATTTTCAGTTTGATATCAACTTTATCTTGGTGCTTGTGAAGGCTAAGCACTGATAAGAGTTAAGGGTTGTATGTAAATTCATTATGATTCCAAAAAAGCCTGAAACGAAGTTAACAGTTGCAGCCAGAGTGGTCAGTAATATACAAAGAGAAACACTGCCCTTAATCAGGATTGCTGTGCATGTACAGAACATATTCTTCCTTCCTGTCACTCCCCTGACAGAACAAAACAAAACACAACACCAAGTTTCACAGGCTGAATCATTAATATCTGTTTCATTTCATGGGAAACAGCAGAAATGGCTTTATAAAATCTCCGGGTCCTGAAGACAAGCAAAGCAGCACTGAATAATACACTTTTAAAAAAATTATTTCCTTTCCTAGAAAATACAGAGACATCTAACCTGATGCAAACAATGAATTATAAGTCTGCAATGCTACACCAGGATTATATACATTCATTCTAGCAGATGTATTTTTTAGGTTTTTAAAACATATTTTCATCTTTCCCATTGTTCTTAAAACAATGCCAAAAGGGTAGTGAATTGAAATGATTTATTGCAATACAGATATTGACTGAAAGCTGAAGATCATTTTTAAGACCTAGAGGTCATGAAATGCAAGTCTAGACTTGGGACAAATGAAGAAAGAACTTGTTCAACAGCTGCATGATTTACAGCTGTAAGAATTTGATTGCTTTTAAATCACTCAGCTGCTCAACAAGCTCCTTGTCTCATGTCCTTTCCAAGCTGCAGGATGACCACTGAAATCCCAAATTACCACCAAACCCTCATTTTGCCAGTGGATTTTTCTATCAGTCATGAGCTCAGAATGGCAGGGGTGGACTTTTAGCACACTTTAGTTTAAGCTAGATAAATCCACATGGCAAAAAACCAAACCACTGAGGGGTTGCATGTACACCAGGATGCTCTCCTTCCTTTAGGAGGTTTTTCCCAGTTCATCTCTTGGGAGATTTTGGTTAAACACTCCCATGCACCAGGACCTAATACTTAGAGAGCTCAGTGCCAGGTAGTCTTTTGGGCAGCTGTGCAGTTACAGAAGCACATCCCCAGTGTGCCTCTGCACAAACCACCTGGATATATTCTGTCCTCATCCCAGAGCTCGAAAACACCTCCCACATTCACAAAACCAGCAGCAAACAGAACTTGCTCTGCTCCCAGTCACTCCCTTTTGATATTCACCAGGAAAGGACTGCAAGGAAGAAAGTCTGAAAGTATGGTTTCCTTTCTCTCTCTTCCAGTATAAACTATTCCAGAACTTCTTCACTCATCAACTTGTCATCATGATCTGCAATAAAACTTAGCTTAGGAGACTTCATAGCTAGACAATGTCTGTGCTCTGCTGGTATTCATATGACTGTGTTTACTGGACTTGCCTCATCTTACACTCCTCTTTGGGTTTTAGAAGGATTAAGCATTTAAGGGTTTCTTTCTCTTTGAGTAGAATTTCACAACTGATTTATCCTGGCTTTAGAGTGAGCACACCAATAATGACTACTGCAATAGAGCTCAGGTAAAACAAGGTGCTGCAGCACTATTTTTTTTCATGGATACTATCACTAGACATAATTAAAGTCACTCAAAACTCAAACATCTTCAGAAGCAAGTACTACCTCCTCCTTCAAAAAGTAGAACATGCCTCTGAATATGGAAGACAGTGAAGTTTCCTAAACACATTTTCTTCCACTGAAGTGTCACCTCTGTTTTCACAAGCCCTGCAAATCTGGCTTATTCCCCACCTCCTATCTTAGAGAAACAGCCTCACTGCTTACAGCATCCTCTGTCTCTGAGCAAGCCTGCAGGGACTGAGAGCTTTTCATTGACAAAAAAATCAAGTCAGTGTTTCTCAAGTCACACTCAAAGTTGCTCCTTTTTTCCCCAGCTGGTTCAACAAAAGCCTAAAATACCCCACTCTGGACAGAACCAGCCCTTTTCAATTTAACTCCTTTGAAGCTGCATGTCTAAGGCTGTCTCATCTGCACCATTATTTTGCCTTTCTTACTCAGTACTTCTAGCATTCTCCTAAAAGCCTCTTTGGCTTCAACCCCATCTTCTCACAAACAGCAATAAAGAATCCAAGAAGAAAACCAAATGGCACAAGAGCCATAAAAGAGACAAATTTTCTCAGTTTGTATTACAGTAGTACTTGATGGCAAGGTTATCCAGGACTTCATTTTTCCCCTTACTGCAGCAATGGAAGACTGCTGAAAACACCATGACCATGGCTGCCTAGGATGGCTCCTTTTAGCAGATGTCTGTCTGTCTTCTGCAGAAATGAAGTCAGGGTGGTGGAAATGCTCTCAGCCTGTCATGGCTAAGGGCCCAAAAAGTGATGGGAAGTACCATACCCTAGCTACAGGGCTGAAAAGGAAGCAGAGAGGCAATACAAAGGAACATCACGTTCCCTCAAAAATTACCACTAACACCAGAGAGACCTTCCAAACCACAGCTGGGATAAACAGACAAAGCACTGTGAAGAAGCTGGTGCTGAGACTGTCAGAGCTTTCATTTTTTATGTAGGCAACTGCACGTGCCAGTAGAAGCAACATGTCACCAAATGAAGCCACACACATGGAGCACAAGGATGCACATGTGTGTGCACATGCAGATGTTCTCTATAAAACTGTGCATGCACCCACTCAAAACACCCAGACTTTTGAACACTGGGGAGGGAGATTACCAGGAAGAGGAGATGTGAGGACTGAAGGTCTCTGGAGTGCTGCTGAGCCTGGTTTCTTCTCTGTGCTGTGAACTGCAGGATCTGCTTTCCCACTGGGGGCACTGGGCTCAGAGGGCCTGCAAAGAGACACACTCAGAGCACGAGGCACAGAACAGTGTTTGCAGTCTCCCTTCACAGGCTGTGCTGAAAAGTTTCTTGTGTTGCTGCTTTATCACCTGCAGAAGTGAACCCAGACACTAAACAGAGGTGACAGCCATGTAACTTGTAACCATGGCAGCTAACATTAAAAACTTTCAGAGCAGTAAACCCTGGAGAGAAAGGAAGCATTTTTCAAGACAAGTCACCATAAATCTAAGCAGTAATCAAATCCCTGCACCCTGCCTGAGCTAAGTGACTTGATGGCATTCTAGCTTCTCCCTCTTCTTCCTCCACATAACCCTTCACCTGCACATGCCAGGCCTTCAGATTCACACATTAAGCAAATGTATCAGCAATCTGTGTGATAACAACAGTAACCTTTCTGTTCCAAAGAGTAATTACTTCACTTTACTTTTACTCACTGCTATGGAAGAGAACATGCAGCAGGATATGGGAAGACTCCTGCTGCCACAAAGCTCCTTTTAGTTGCACATCTTTTGAATCTTCTCAGGAACAAGCTCTCCCTTGTCTTTTTTGTAACAATGGCCTTGTTCTCCTTCTCTGCCAAGGAACCCACACTAAATTCTATTAAAAAAATACTCCTCTCCTGCAATAAAAATGATTTTGCTATTGCATGTTGCAGAAGTATCTACTCCTTGCTTACCTCTCCTGAAGCAGTCCTGTACGTGCCAAGTGAGCCCTGAAAATGGACTGGATGAATGTCACAATCTCATCTCCCTCCTTGCAATCAGAAGGAAAGCTCAAGGAGTCTGACATGGAAGACAGGCAGGAGTTCTGCAAAGCAATCAGATTAAAGGAAACTGACCTTTTACAGATTGCACAGAAGCTTGACAGAACCTTTCACAATCTTCTTGATTGTGAAACTGGCAGTAGAACAAACATCCCCATCTTTTGGTCTGCAGTTTTTAAGGTTCTGTAAGACTAAATCAGCAGGAAATGCAAATCTGATCATCATATAAGCTTTGAAGCATCAGCATTCAATTAATGAAAGAGCAGACACCTGCAAGGAAAGTTCATTTATTTTCCAAGAAGGAAACCTTTTGAAGATTAAGGAGGTAAGACAACATTCATAATGGATTTATTTTCTGCTTGTATCAAGCCAAGTATTCAGTCTTCCTACACTGGGCCAGTTCACCAGAATCAAAGAGCATGGAAAGTGCAATCAGATGGACAAACTGGATGGAGAATTACAAATTAACTATAGCCTGCTAAAGGTCCAAAGGATATTTACATAACCTGGCAAATGATTTACAGAAATTGAATGTTTAATTGGTAAGGAAATGTTTTCATATTCAGAACTAAATAATCTGGAGCAAACTGGACATAATAGAGGACACCAAGTCTTGGGCTAAGCATGGCTCACCAAGACTCCTTTACTTTTCAATCCAATAAAAGATGTTTTCCAGATTCTTATTGCTGAACTTTAGTGGAAAAAGTTTATCTATTACCCCAGTGATTGAGTAGTGAACCCTTGAAAGCAGGTAAAGTTTTGAACACCACTGCAAATTAAATAGTTAAAGGGTGTGCTATCTGATGGGAGAACCAGGGAAAAAAGAAAAGAGTTAGAGTCTTACAGGCCATGAGGCTGAGAAGTTACAGCTTTACTTTTAAGAAAAAAGTGTGAACTACAGAAAGTAAGAAGGGAAGCCAGGGAATGAGCTCAGTATCTTTCTAGAATTACACTGGTGTTGCCAAGCAGCACATTAAAACAATCACCAGGTGATTCAACAAATTAAGCCTGGAAGTAAAGTCCTTTACACTGCAAGACAAGCACAGGGTGATGCTGGGATACCCATCTGTCCCCCCCATTACCTCAGTGTGAGACTTTGCATCAGGCACCCCAGTACCCAGCAGCTCTTTCTGTCGAGATAAATGTCCTCTGAAGGCTGCCTGGAGCAGAACAACTGCCTGGCATGGAGAGAAGTGGCCATTAGCTCCTCTGAAAGATAACCCACACACATTACACCCCCAGGGGCAGCTCTGGGGTTGAAATTCCATCTGGGAGGTGTTCAGGACTGATCCTATCAAATGCAGTGAAGTTCTAGATGCTAGCACCAGTCTGTATTTCACCACCTCAGCCCCATGCTGCCATTCCCACGTGAGATTCTGGCTGCCCAGAGGGCTCTGAGATGCTCTGCTGCAATCAGAAACCAAGGCAAGCCTGGCAGACCTTGTGGTGGTTACACTGGATGCAAGGCCTTCCACCCCTCTCAGAGATTTTACTGGGTTATAACCAACAAAAAGCATTTAGAACAGCATGTTTGTGTCACGTGGTTAGAATTAGTTCTAATTTCTGAAAGTGGGATTCTTAATGCTCTGGAAGAAACAAAGGTAAGATGTACATTGTGCTATTTGAAAAAAAACAGTTTAATTAAAACCTTTCTGCAAAACATTCATCAAGAAGTGACTTTGTGTGACAAACTTGTCAATATCTTCATAATTCCCACAGACATTTCTCCTTAGCAAAAGCTTCAAATCCTGTTTCAAATCTTTCTGAAGATTCATCATAATGAAAATGAAATCAGGATTAGAATTATCTCATTCAGAAAAGCTTTCCTGTCTGCTGGTATCAGATTTTGTTCAGAATTTTCAGAAGCTTGCACCTTGCAGAAGGTATCAACTATGGAAAATCTGAGACCAAAATTTGAGACCACTGACAAAATACATGAAACAAAATCAGGATGTCAGAAGGAAGATAATAGTCAGCCTGAAGAACACATATTGTCTTGGCTGTTTGCCCTTTGATATAAATTAAATCTGTTGTACTGTTTTGTTGAGTGTCATAAACACACTCACCTCATGCAGAGAAATTTCTTCTTTCTGAAATGAAAAATGCCCATGTTAATGCCACAAATATATACAAGTTTTAGCTAATAAAGATTTAATTATTGGGAAAATTTGGCAAAAGACACAGAAAACACCTATCCCAACCCTTACCAAACTCAAACAACACAATCTTTCAAGAGAGATGCTAAAAGAAGAGTAAGATTCAGAGGGGGATGTCCTTGCTGTTCCCTGACAGAGAATCTCACCTTGGTTTTGTACATCTTCCAGTATCTCTGGATAATTTTGGCTGCTTGCTCTTCCCTGTGATTTTCTTTGCCTGTAACTGTGCAAACTGGTAGAGCCTGCAAAGGAGAATCTCTAAGTTAGCACAGTAAAGACACAGAACTATGAGGGAACAGATCAAATGACTCAGGAAAATCAGCACCAGAGCTCATCCTGCCTGCAGGGCAGAAGGAAGTTCAAGAGGAAACTCTTAGTTCTGAACTCTGCTTGTGTTCAAACTGTTCATGGAGATGACTCTGAGAGTGAAACACATCCCTGCCCCCTCTCAGCCCCCAGCAGGGCACGGGAATGGAAAAGTTTCCATTTGCCATACTCATATTTTTCTGTGCATTGCTAAGCATTGCTAACCTGCTCCTTTGTTGCTCAGAAATTATTTGTATGTTATCAACAGACTGAGAACAAAAATGAGCTTATCTGATTTTGCTGTTTTTCTCCAGGACAAGTATTAATTAATCAGGGAGGTCTCTTATGCCTCATCCTGGCAACTGTGGCTCCATAAACATCTCTTTAAGCTTACTGAGAGCTGGCCATTGTATGACACCAAGCTTGTGTAAGTTGGCATAAATCTACTCTTCTATCTTAATGAAATTAATTAGAGGAAAAAGGAAGAAACCAAGAATAAAAAAAGATTTTGTTCCAGTAATTTCTCCCAAGGTGTGGTTGCATATTCCACCTCTTACCACTTGATCCTTTTGATCCCTAATTATCCCACCCTACTTGTCATACCTCACACACCAAACAAAAGTTTACTGCAAGTTTAAAAGACTAATTTAATTTGTTGGTGTAAAATTTTAACTAGAGGAACAAGAGCTTTTATAGACTCTGAAAAAAACCTCTTGATTTTGTGAAAAGAATTTATTTATAACCTAAAACCACCGAGCTCCAGGCTTAAGTTTAGCAAATGGATCATGTCATATTAAAAATGACAACCTACTATTAAAATGAGAAATTGGTAGGAACTTAGTGATAATTACAAATAATGGGAACATTTCAATAAATGGATGGTTACTGGCCAAGAATATATATAGTCTGCAGAGGGAAAAAAGGAGCTGTTTGTTGGCTGTTTTTAAAGACTCCAGTTATTTGGTATTCAAAACATCCTCTAGCATCCATGAGTCTGTAATACACAGAAAAGAATCTACAGAATGGCACAGTATATCAGAAACCAGAACCCTCTTAAGCCACTGGACACTTTTATTAGTATTTTTTACTACGTGTATTTCAGGGTCTATTTATTTTTAAGGGCAAATCAAAATCCTCAGTAATAATTTCCAAGTAGTATTTAGTGAAATGAGATTAACATGGCCACAGTGCCTCTGCAAGCAGCTCTGCCAGTGTCCATCCATCTCTACTGGCCAATTACCTCACCTGGACAGAAGATTGCAGAGATATCAGGTTCAGACAGTTCACAAAACCCCAAACTGATTCCACAGCCACACTTAAGACTGTCCAGGATTAACAGATACACAAATATATTTATTAGGTATGAGAAAAAAAGAAAGAAGAGGTTATGAATACCTCAACTCTAGGAAAGCTTCACTTGAAGGTGAAGTTCACTGATTTTGTTGTATTGACATCTTTCTTAATTCTTGACTCAAATATTATGTTCCACCAGCAGCAGAATTCAAACCCCCTCAATTTCCATGATAATTAGTGTTCTACATCCTGTAAATCTCTCCATGAAAAAGCACCTCACTTCCATCCTAACAGAAAAGCAAGTGAGTATTTTCTGACTGGACAGCTCTTGTGCCCTAAGTGACCACCTGGCCAGCAGAAAAAACACTGAAAAGGGATTTTTATCTTTTGCCAGTCTGCCAATGAGCACATTTACCTGTCTCCATCCTTTATCTAACTGTCAACAAAACCTCCCTCCCTCTACAAAATCAGACTCCAATAAGGCAGTGGCCTCAGATACTGTAAGAAGACAAAAGTAACCATGATTTTTTTAAGTATTGGGAAAAGCCCCAAAAACTTAAGATTTAAGACTTTTGCAACACTACACTGAACAAGAGAAAAAGCAACAGCAATGCAAAACAGCTTCAAAAAACTCCCCAAGTTGCAGTGTTAATTATTGAAATAACTTATTTCCAACAAATATTGGGAGTTAACCATCATTATCTCTATGACAAGACTTAATGCATCTCTGAAAAAACACAACTAGCAGCTCTTTAGACTACCAGCTCCATTTGAAATCTCTATCAGGCACAATGGAAATGGAAAAAGAAAAATACAAACAAAAATGTGGCTGTACCTTATTAAACCTTTCCACTGTATCTTCTGTCATTTGTCTTTTCTCTTCCTTCAGTTTTAACTCCAGCTCCCCTACTTTCTGTGTCAGGTTCTGGATTTCCTCACTATAGTTGGAAAAGCAAAGATATTTATAACTGATAGAAATTTTCTGTTGACCCTGCTTCAAAAATACTGAACTTATTTCATAACACTTGGTTGCTTTGGGTTTGTTTTTTCTAAAAGCACTCTATAGAAGTCTTCCTCTAGTAACTTACTCCATCCCTCCAAAACTTCTGCTTAAAAGAATCCCCAGCTTCTCGCAGTTCAGATGAACTCCTATAGAATTTGAGCCACTTCAAAAGAGAATTATACTTCAGAAGGTTTTTTTTTTTGAGTTCCAAAAGGATCTATTAATACAAAATGCTTTACCTTAAAGTCTGTTCTTCTGTACTTTTTTCTTCCATCTGATTCTGCCACTTCTGCAGCTCCAGCTCCATTTCAGCCTTGGCCTGCAGTAACTGCTTGATATCTAATCTACAAAGGTACAAGAAAATCTAAGTGATACCTAAGACATCCATACTTCCACAAAGTAGTTATTTTTTCTTTAAACTTCTAAATCAGTTGGGTTTTCACAGATTTGTAAAGTAACTGAATGTTTAATTTTTCCTTTTAAAAAACTGAGTGCAAGCACCCGTTGCTGAGGAGGAAGAGGCCTCCTCACGTGCTCTCACTGTGCATTTTTGTTCAGAGGTGACACAGGAGGCAGTGTCACCAACACACCTCCCTGTGGGCATGCTCCTGCTCACAGTGCTCAGATTAACCTGCCCCGAGGCCCTGACACACCAGACAGCCCAGGCAATACAAACTGCAAATCCATCATTTATGAGGAGAAAAGAAGCCACAGAGCATCCCAGGGCAGAAGGCAGGTTAAATGGAGAAAGTGGGAGATCAGGACAAAACATGTTGGAAAAAAAAAACCCACAAAAATTTTTACAGCACAATACAAACAAGAAGTGCTGCATGAACATATAACCCTTTAAAGGGTTTTCAGTGTGGTTGGCATAAAAATAAGCCTTGAAAAGGGTGCTAAAAACAAGCAGAAATTCTCATTTTCCATCCTCTGGCTTTTTTTCTGCAATGTACTTTTATGAATCAAGTAGGATTAGAAAGAAGCTTCTCAAATAAAAACTGAAGTGATTCTCAAAATTAATTTTCTAGCTGAAAATGTGAAGTACCTATTACATCATTTCATAACAGGATCAGAAATTATGAGATATTTCACACCTACAGAAGAATATCCCAGACAAGAGTCACACTTACTCTTTACTGAGCAGGATATCCTGAAGTGCCTTCCTATCACCCTTCAGTTTCTTCACCAGCCTTTGGAGGCGACAGCATTCCTCACTGAGGTCTAAATCTTGGGATGCTGGATGATCCAGGTCCACAGAATGTGCAGATGACACAGCAAGCACTTGTGATGCCTCACTATCAGCTAAGGACACCCTGCTGCTCTCCATGGCACTCACTTTCTAAGCAGGGTAAATTTACATGGAAAACACACACACAAAAAAAGAAAATTAAATTTAGCATGAAATGACTTTATTTAGGCCATGAGAAAGGATCAAATGGAGGTTAATTCTAAAATGTGCATGTATATCTAACAAGTGGGATGGAAGAAAAGAGGGAGGGAGGGCTCATGCTACAGGCAGAGGTTATGTGTAAGAGGCAGAATGCACAAGGCTGAGACATTGAAGAACAAGAGCACAAGCCAGTGGTTCTGCATTTTCTGCTCCCAGACAGGTAAGAAAGCCACTTAACTATGATCACTTACTTTTTCTAGATCCAAAATCCTCCTCACCAGCCTCTGTCTGGTCCACTCACTATAATCTAAATACAATAACAAAGCTTTAAACATGTAATTACATCCATGGGGCAACATTGTTCTTGCTTTTTGAAACTTCTGGGCATATCAAAAGACCACTTAAAGATCTCTGAATGCCAACTTTAAATATCTACCAATGAAATGGGCTTAAAATATCTGATATCTGACTTCTAAACCAATTAGCTCTGAAATTAACATAAGCCACTTATGTTCACCAGTTTTCAGCTATTGAAAAAGTTTCCTCTACCAGTTCCAGTTTAGAATTCTCAGGGACAATAACAGAGGAAACACAGAACTGACTGGAGAAATCAGAGACTCCCAAAAGAAAGTTCTCATTCCAACTTTGCCACTCCTGCATCTTCACTTTTGTAATAACTCCCTTATTCCTACCTTTGTAGGGCCCCTCTGTCACACATCTTTCAGATGTACCCAAATCCCTTGCCCCACATTCACTGATTTTCTAGCACATACTTTTAGTTTTACTGTGAGGAGGGGAACTGCTCAGCACATGACCCAGATCTTCCTTCAGCCTCTGATTCTCAGCCTGCAAATCCTTGATGTTCCTGGACAGCCTCAGCACAGCAGCATTCAGTGCCTTCAGTCGTTTCTGGGTGTCTCTGCCCTCTGCACTGGGAAAAGGGATCAGACCCAGAAAGTTCACTTAAAAGCAGAGAACAAAGCAGCAGCATTAAAAAGAGTGGAGCAGCTTCACTATTCAGTCAGATGGCTGAGTTGACAGCCTCAGTTTCCCCATAGTAATGTTTCTCAATTTTTTTTTACTTGGGGAGTTATCTATTCTTTTCTGAAAAAGCAAGCAAAGATCATCTTGCTCAACACTACCACAATTGTTTTAATTTGCATCAAAAAATTTGAAACATTGAGAATTCATTTATTACTTTTACTTCCTCCCCCACTCTGTTCCATTTAGGCACAAACAAGGGCACTTGTATGAATGTTATTTATCTTATTTTCTGTTTGTTTTGTTAACCAACCTTATAATGCTTTACCAGCACTCTGTGAACCTCTGATTTAAAAAATGCTTCAGCCAGCTGTGAGACTCCTCTAAAAAACTGTTCAGCACAGAGAGCCAACGTGCAGGCTCTGAATGGCTTTTGCTCACTAACAAACAATGGGATTGGGGGAGAGAGAGAAAGGGATAGATAGAGATGGAATAACTCTCAAAGAAATCCAACACCCAAGTGTATTTTCAGTAACTGGGAATGGTGCTCTACTGTTAAAGAAATTATCCTTGTGTCTATAAACCCCAGAGAGATCTGAAACAGATTTGAAGAACACAGCTAATGTGGAAATGAAAAGCATCAGAAATGGGAAAGCCTGTTATGTGTTAAAATTACTTTAAACATACTACAGGGATTTTTAATTTTTTTTCTAATAAAGGAGGGAAGAAATCTGAGCTTCTAGATGTGCAAGGTTTAACGTTTGTTCATAAAACAGATTTTTTGTGAAATGAAATATATTTTCTTTATTGCTATGAGAAAATTCTTAAAAACTTACTTCTGGAAATAAAGGCCTGAAGTAACTGATGGACTTAGTTTTGCACAAATGCCACTGACAGTGACAATCACAGAGGAGTTTGTGAAGGAATCTTAAATCCCATCCACTGGAATAATTACAAGGTAAAAGGAGAGACAGCCTACAGTAGACATATCAGAGTGAAAAGGCTGAATTTTTAGCTGATCTCCTTTTTAAAAATGAAAAGGAAATTAAGAAATAACCAAACAAACCAAACATGTCCAGATGTCATGGATAACTATTCACACAGCTGTCCCAGGCAGGAGGGAAAAAAACCAGTAAAAACCAAAACACACCATCAAAATGGGGTAGTGACAGGAATTATAGAAATTATAACCATCCCACTCTGTGATATTATTTTAGGCTCATCTAAACCTAAACAAAAAAAAATCTATTTCAGTCCATTTTGAGGGCTTGAAAAGTTAGTTTCTAGCTACAACTGGATAATACAGCTTCACATACAAATGACCATGCTTCAGTATTAACACTGAAAAAAAGAAGCCAAATGCCATTCACTTCAGCCAGAACTAATGGAGACAAGCATCATGAAAGAAATACTCTCAAACAACTCTTTCAATATGCCAGAGCCCTGACCTTCAACATGATTTATTATTTCAGTGCTCAGCCTCTCTAGCAGAGACTGACAGTCACGTAATGGAGAGCGACTGCCCTGACCACCACTTTTTGAAGCTATGAATAAATGAGGACAAGGAAGAGACCTGATGACTCATTTTCACCTGTAAATAAATTAGGTGTGATGGCTTAGAGCCTCAAGAGGCTGGTCACTGCAGGCCTGAGCCAAAAGTTTGTTGTTTTTTTTTAAAGTGACAAAACAGATTGCAGTTTTTAATCTAAAAGTGACTTAGGGAACACAAGCAGTATAAATAATGACCCTAAAGAGTTCTCACATGTTTCTATCAATCTAAAGAATTACACTCAGTGTTAAGACAGTTGTCTGGACTTAACACTAGGAGGTCAAGTATATTTTGAAGTGGTGTGGTAACCAATTTTACTGTCCTACAAGACACTGTTACCCTTTTTTCAGCTCAAATAACACACACTTGCAGTGATGCTTTTAATTTGCTCTCTTAGTGGAGCTTTGTCTTCTGCCTTTGTGCTCTGGCTGTTCTTGCCTCTACAAACTGCTCACCCTCACCACCATGCCCACACTTGCACACCAGTGACAAGCACTGGTACTAGCTTCTCTGACACAATTTACTAGCCTGTGTCTTTGTACCAAAGGAAAATAATGTTTACTCTAAGAACATTTTCTTTGCAGCACACACTCTAGAGCAAGATGCAGAACTGACTCAAGTGTGAAATGCCAAACATCCAAGGAGTTTGTTTCAATTACCAGTGATGCCAGATTGGGTGTGATTATGAGGGAAGATGTAATAGAGATAAATTTTCAGCACTACCACATACTTTTTAAATAGCTCTGGTATTTTTCCACATCCACAAAATTATTTATCTACAAGCAAAAAAAAGTGACTAAGACATACTTCAAGGCTGTGAAGCCAACCAAAGCAGTATCAAAAAGCAAATCCAGCAATCTAAATGACAAAAACTGCTCCCATGTAGTAGTTTTCCATCAGTTGGAGTAGGACACAAGTGATGTATCAAACACATGCATGCAAACATTTCCATCAGAAGAATTAAACATACTTTTTCCTCATAGTCTCAGACTTGGCCAGGAGGAGCTGGAGGCGATGAACCTGTGAAATACAGATTCCATTAAGGAGCATTAGCAATGTCAGCTTCCAGAGCAACACATTTGTTCATTAGGTGAAAATCAGAACAAGACTCTTCGGGTAGTGGCAGAACTAATGATGCCATCACTGAAATTCGAGGCGACTAGAAACTGAAAAAAAGGCGACTGTGAAATTTGCTTCCATCTCAACATTACACTTATGGATGTACAGTGGGTTCTTTATTTGCTCTTTTTCATTAACACACTCAACTTATTGAAGAAAAACATTTTTTCAGTACGTACAGCTGGAGCTACGAGAATAACTATGAAAACCTGCCACCAATGACAGGTGCTGTTAAGGTACAAAATACCTATCTTAAACATTCCATTTACACTTTGACTCAACAACTGCACACCGAAGGACCTGCCAGACATACCTCTTCATAGTAGGTTTCCATGGCTAACCTCACTTCTTCCAAACTGCTGGTCTTCATGTCTGCCTGGAATTCACTGAAAATAGAATAATAAAAAAAAGAATTCAGTCAGATCAGCAAAGACACTGAAACCTGGTGGCTCATAATTTTTTGGTTTATAATTGCCAATACATTCATGGGAGTTTATTAAAATGTCTTAAGGAATAGAACACAAATGAAAAATAACATGGATTTCCAATTCTCCTTATTAGCTCATCCAATACAAGCCTCTACTCCCTGCCCCCTCAAAGTCATACTTAGTAGTGTTGTCTTTCTCCTTGCACTGCTCTTCGAGCTTGACAATCTTCTGCTTTAATCCAGTAACCACCTACAGAAAGAACAAAGAGCTCATGAGTCCTTGAATAATCTGTCTCTTCACAGAAGGTCTATTCCTGTCTGCCCTGTCTTTATAAATTGTACCTAATCAGATATACTTATTTCTACATATTTCAGTACTTAGTAAATCATACACATCTGCTGCCCTGTGAAAAAGAGAGCACTGATGAAATCAGATGCCTGATTTCATAATGAGCTTAAGATACACAACCACATGGATACACAACCATAAAATAAAAACAACATTGCCCATTACCTTGCCAATATCAAAGCAGCAACCAATAGGGAGAATACTCTCTAAACAGACCCAAGACAATGACAAAGCAAGCTCCTCAAAATAAGGTTAATTCTAGATCTTTGCTACTGACTCCTTACCTACCAACAGAGATACAGGTTATATGATTCCCTAACTGATTATTTTTTCTGACCTAATTTTATTTTTCAGTAGTTTCACCTTAGCAAGAGGAAAAAGGACAGATGAAATCAGGAAGTGATGAAGACACTCTTACCCATCCATTATCAGTCTTCTTGTCTGACAAAGCTCGTGCCAGCTCAGAGGCCTGCACCATAACACAGAAAAACCAAGTGACCAACTCTGCTAATTTATTCTACAGCTGGCTCTTTCCACAGAATTTTCCAACTTGCTCAACTCCACAGTCACTTCACAGTCCAACAGCTGAAATTCTGAACTCCCTATGCCCATAGCTTTCTATTAGCACATTTCTCCCAAGATGTAGGTCTGCACACAGTGACAGCCACAAGAAATTCAGTAAGATTCAAGTCTGACCATAACCACGAATGTTTCTTGCCAGGGCCTGACAAGGCTGCTCTTCTGCCTCCTGCTCAGGTCTCAGGACTGCATGAACCCATCACTCTGCAATAGGTTAACTCCCTTCTACTCTCAGGCAAAATATTCAGAAAGTCGGCTCCTAATGAGACAGCATTTTTATTTTACTTTCAGAAATTTAAGGTATTAGTGCTAAATGAACTTATCTGTAGTGCATGGCATCATCTTCCTTTGAACTGGGCTGGACTGCTGATATGAGATGCACGGACCAGAAATCCCTTCACACCACCTCTTGTGTTCCAGCTCATCACTCCTAGGAGTCACCACATTACAAACTCCTACCCTCAAAAGAAATACCCACTCTGGAAGGATCCAGCAGTTGTTCAATTTGTTTATCCTTTCTACTGTTCTCCTCCTCCATTCGACGGAGCTTTGTCTTCATTCGGTTTCCCTCATTCTTCTGAGCTTGTATTGTCTAAAAGAGGGGAGAAGAATCTTAAGCACATTTCAGAAATAGGAAAATGTAGAGTTTTCACATGGAATCACATTTTGATGTCAAAACAAATCCAATTACGATGGTAAAGATGACATGGAAAAAGAGGAAAAAACAGCCAAAACACAAAACCATCACACTTGACCAGGGCAGACACCAGGACAGGACAGCTTAGGGAGGAGACAGAGAGAAGATAAAAGGAAAAGGTCTAACAGAAAGGCAACTTTACACAAATGATCAACCACAGCCAAGGTATGTATCTACAGGCAACCCTAGAGTTCAACAAGCCCAGGTCTCACCCTTCATACAGAGCAGTAACCTCTACAGAAAACCCACTCTAACCATATCACCACAGTGAAATTGTCTCAGACAGGCACAAGTTTTAGTTTAGCCCTACATTACAAATGCAAAAAATGTGATGGATGTTCCAAGTTGTAGAAACCAAAGTATTCTGGATCATTAAGCCCAGGACATGTACAGGATGGAGCAATGCCATGACTTCTTCTGTAACTATCAGAGAAACTGTACCTTTTTCAGTTCTATAATTTCATCATACATATCTTCTTTCTCTTTGTAGTCAGGAGTTCCAGGAATGTAGCCTACAGAAAAGGGTATGTAGAATAAGTAGATTTAAAAGAGGTATTTTTAACCAACCAGAAACCTTGCACTTAAAGAGGAATATCTAGAACAGCACCAAAGTAGAAACTAGGCTTTTTTTATTTCCTCGAAGAGAAAAATCAGCAAGGGAACTAATTTTAAAAATGGAGGTGAAATGTTACTGTATGAAACTTCTGCCAGATTTTGCAGCCAATTTTTTCCTAATTATTTCTCTTCTCTGGTGCTATATTAAAATATCCATCTCAAGAAAGATATAAACTTCACAGAAGACTGAAGTCCTCTCCTCCCAATAAATCCATTATTCACAAAAGGTTTCTAAAAGATGTCTAGAATACATTTTTCTGTTTATGCTTAACATGCACAAATACACCATCCTGTAAAGTTGCCAGAAACTGTGTATCACCAGTAAAAGTACAGGTGTCATTTTAAACGGAAGTGGAATTTTAAAGTTTACAGTTCTCCTTTAAGAAAATCAGAATAAAGCTTTGAAAGTTTGCTCTTCTAAAAAACTCATTTGATTTTAATGTCACAACCACATGATAAAACACTTTCTAGAGGAGAAGTAAAAGGAGTCAATTACATAGAATTTCAGGCAAGCAGATGGTTTCTATCAATGGTTCCTAAACTATGTTTTGAAGTCACAATAAATTGTCTACAGCTGTCCCATTGAACCATATTATATTTGCAACGTTTTCAGCTGCAAATGCATGGCAATTTGCAAAAGTTTTGAAAGCTAATAGTGATTCATTGCTCAAAAAAATTGGAAATCCCTGCCTTAACCAATTCAGGAATCTCAAAAAGTATCTCATGGATCATATTTTGACACATATATTTTAGTAAATTAAAATGCCTCTTGCTTTTCTTAAGCAATGTGTGTTTTTAGAGGGGGAAAAAACCATTCACTTTTATGTACCACACCATTACAGAGTTTACCATTACTGGAAGAACGAGAATGTTTTGGCTTTTTCATTCCTAGAGCTTCCTTCAAATATTCTGGAGTGCTACTGGAAACGTTAGCTCGCATATGCCCCGTGTCAACATCTGATGTCAGAGCATGGCTTATTCCTGCCAAGAGAAATGGAACAAAAATGCAAAAATCAGGGATAATTGTGAATTAAATTTGTGGAATTATTCTGAGCAAATGCAACATAGAAAGCTCCAGATGCTGTTAATTATTCCCTCTATAAATGCCAATGCTCGAGATCAGATAATTCCAACCACCCAAATAAAAAACAGTGAAATTAATTCCTATGTAACCTTTAACCAAATACAAATCTACTTTTAATAGTTTATATGTTAAGCTGTCCACAACAATGAATTTGATCCATACATGCAAACAACATTTCTATACTAATACCTTGTTTCAGAAGTCCCAGCCATATCTGCCTTGGGTTTTCAACAGCTGCATTCTCAAAACCAGCACTGCCCGTTCCCTGCAGGGATCGCCAAGCTGCAGCTTTTTTAGGATACAGGTGTGTGCTGGAGCTGTAGGGAGACTCTACAGCAAAAGAAAATATCTCAGTGCTGCCTGCAAAGCTCAAGCTCACTAAAATTCTTGTTGTCTTGCTCTTCAAAGTTGCCAGACTCAATCCTATTACTTGTAAAAATAGAATTTAACAGCATATTCCATACTGGCGTATACGGAACAATTGGACAGTCGCATTAAAAAAACCCACCAAAACCCAAAAAACTCCACTATAAATAAAAAATTCCAAAAAATGAAGAGGCTTAGAAAAAGGCAGAGTGACAGTAGTATGACTCCACACACGTGGAAATATTTATGTGTACAGTTTGGATTAGGCATCCTTAAGATACCTGCACATCTAAATGTTGTTATTAACAACACTTTAGGGTAAAGTCCTCTTTGAAACATTCACTAGAAGCCTATGAAGGAAGGTAAATGGAAAAGTATAGCAAAAAACATAAACCCCCCCAAAAAAAGGACAAACCCAATTTTAAAATTGCAGATTTAATAATAACAACAACATTGTACTGTGAAAAAAACCAAAATAACCCATCACAACAAATGAAACAAAGAACTACTAAATCTACACACAGAGAGCTATGACTGGATGGTGAGAGCTCCAGTAATTCCAGAGTTTCTCTACACAATAAGTATCAGCATTTCTCCAAAAAGACAAGGAGAAAACCAAATTCAGAATGGTTGCCATCAGAAGGCATAACATGAGAAAAAAGTAGTTTATGCTGGATAATCAAGATTTACAACCAATCCATAAAAGTCAATATTTTAGTCAATTCAAGTTGGACTTCACAGGTCACAGAACAGATGTCAAAGAGGTGTGTTCTGCACAGTGAATAATTCTGAAGAGAATAACAAGATGTTATCTCAAGTAAAGCTCCCAGTTCCTGTATCCCACAAACCTATCTGATTTTGCAATTTTTTGCAGAACAAAAAGTTTTGGAACACTTACTTGGTGACTTTGGAGGCTTGTGAAAAATCTTCTTCTTTAATTTCTGGAAGAGAAATGGGTTTTTTATGTATTGAAAATATTCAGCTCTTAAGATTTCATCATATAATCTCAAAATTGCCTTCAATCTCCATCTTCTATGAAGATCTTTTGTTCTAATAATTCTTTTCTATAGAAAAGAAAACCAGCAGCATTAAGCACATGCAGATTTGGGCACAGCAATGGTCACCAGAATTAAGGTGGTGCCAACTGAAGTCTGATTACACAGATAAATTGTCAAGTCTTGCTCAGAACCTAAGACCCTTCCCATCAATACAAATATGAGTAGCAAATTCAAGATTAGAGTAGAGGCTGATCTGTAGCACCCTTTAGCTAAAGGAGTTATTCAATTCCATTAAAACTCTCTAGAAGGATTATTTAAGCCCACAACTTGATAGAACAGCAAAATAAAGCCAAACATCATTTGCAGCCCCAGTGCTGAGAATCTGGAAGGCAGAATTTCATCTGAAATTAGAGGTTTGTGACTCAAGGCCATCGCAGTGCCACTGCTCACTCTCCTCTCTGAGGGGGGCTTGGTGAGCAGGAGGCACCACAGATGAGCAGGAGCTTGAGAGGCCTTTGGGGCATTAATCAAAACTCACCATGGCTGTGTCTGACTCACAGGTTATCACAGACAGGCTGTCATCTCCCTGGGAAACACAGACAGGACATTTGCTACTGAACAACTGCTTGTAATACACATCCAGAAAACTTTTACAACTCAACAAAGCTGGAGCGCAATAAATTCAAACAGTAAACGCTGTGACCAAAGCCTCTGTTTCTCTTCCATTGCACCACTAAAATATCAATTGTTTAAGATAAAAACAAGCCATTTTTCAAAAACACTAAAGCCACTGAAAGATGGTGGGGCTCTTACTGCCAAAGCCAGCATCATTTGCTCTAATACAAATAGTTTTGGGATATTGTGAAAGTCACTTCAGACATGAACCATCACAGAATGCTTTGGGTTGGAAGGGGCCTTAAAGATCATCCAGTTTCAACCCCTGTGCCATGAGCAGGGACACTTTGCACCTGAGTCCCGAGATCTGGCACTGCAGTGCACAGCATTACACCAGCTGAACCTTCAGAAATCCATTCACCTTCAGAAATTCATTCACCTGCATGAATTTCTCCACCATTTAAGCTGCAACTCACTCAGCTTTTCCCTTCCTCCCTGGCCTGTGCTAGCCCTGCTGTGCTATGGGATTGTCCAGCTCCTGTATGGAAATGGAGAAGTGCTCAGGCTGAGGGAAAAAACCTCAAACACAAGGACAAGTTTCCCTCCCTCTCAAATGCAAGCATATCCACAGCTGAAGGAAAATTTCCACTTAGCTTTCAAATTATCTGGATGCTGCCCTCACAGAAAGACCTTTCCCACTTGCTGCTGACTCTGTGGCACTCAGCACCAGTCTTTGGACAGATGCTGATCTGTGCCTGTAAGAGGCAGGGGAGGTGATGAAATATTTTTGGAAACCCTGGCTGGCAGAAGAGGAGCAGGGATTGACAACAGAGCAGGCTGAAGAGCCTGCCATGCTGGCTGAGAGCAGGCATGGGTGTGTCCTCACACACCAGGCCATGGAGTTTTTCATTTCCTGAGGCAATGCTCCTTGCAGCACACGGATTAATTTTGTTATTTTAAAGCGTCTCATTCTGAAATCTCTCTCTCCCTATCTGCAGCTATCGCGTTTGGAATCACACAACGTGCAGGGTGCTCAGCTTTGATAAATGGTAACAACAAAGCATTGGCCAGGCTACAAACGTGCAGTAACAACTGATGGTAATCACCACAGCCCCTTGGCTCCTGCACAACTGCCCCAACCAGAGCCACCTCCAGCAGCCAACAACAGAACGTGGGGGCTCCCAGAGGGGCTCAAAACCTCCACATGGCTGCTGAGGAGGTGGGAAACAAACGCCAACAGAATCACAGAATTATTTACGTTGGAAAAGCCCTCCGAGATCATCGAGCCCAACCTGTGACCAACAGCACCTTGCCAACCAGACCATGGCACTGAGACTGAGTGCCACGTCCAGGCTCCCTTTAAACACCTCCAGAGACGGCAAATCCACCACTTCCCTGGGCAACCCATTCCAATATCTAATCACCCTTCCTGTGGAGAAATTCTCCCTGATGTCCAACCTAAACCTTCCTTAGCACATCTTGAGTCTTTGTCACGCCTGTGCCGTGCTGCGGGGCACTCAGGGAGACACAGGCAGAGCCCCGAGTCCCGCGGGCTGGAGACGGCAGAAGCCATCCCACTCCCGCTCCAGCCACCGTCTCGCCGGCCTGGCAAGCCCGGGGGTGCTCCAAGGTTTTGTGCCGGCCTCGCGGGAGCGTTTCCTGAGCCGAGCCCGGCCCGAAGTAGGCCTAGACACGGGGCCCTCGCCTCCTCCCCGCCGCTTACTCCTTACCAGCTCCCCCTCCGCGGCCGCCTCGCCGGCCCCCCGGGCCATGGTGGGAGAGCGGCGGGAAGGCCTCACGGGGCGGCGGGGCCGCGGGGGCCCCCTCGGGCCGCGGCTGCCAGCGCGGGGCTGGGGGCGGCCATCGTCCCCCGGCGGCACTTCCGGGTCGCCGTAACCATGGCAACCCCTCGCGGCCTGGCCAAGTGACGCATGCGCAGAGCCGCAGCGCGCCTGCGAGCGGTGCCAGGGGCGGGCTGGGCCCGACCGCGGAGCGCGGGTGACACCAAGCGGCCCCGCGGAGAGCGAAACCCCGGCGGGCGGCGGAGCGGCCCCTGAGAGGGCCCCGCTCCACTGCCGGGCGCGGAGCTTCTGCCCGTGAGCGCCGGGAAAACTGCGGGCAGGGCGCAAGTCCATCCCGCGCAGCACGGGTACCGTCCCGCACCCACCGCCTGCCCCGCAGCGCCCGGGTCACGCCCCCTGACCGGCCGCTGGCCACGCCCCCTTTGCGACACTCGCGGTGCGGCCGGGCCAGGGCGGGCCGGTGCCGGTGTCGGTGTCGCTGTCGGTGCCGGTGTTGGTGTCGCTGTCGCTGTCGGTGGCCCCGGCCATGTGCGACCCCCAGTCCCGCTTCGTGGCCCGCTCCCGCCGCCGCTTCGCCATGACCCGCGAGTGCGCCGCGCTCCTGCCCGGCGTCTGCGCCGCCCTGGCCGACCCGCGGCTGCCCGGCCTCGACGACACCTGCCTGGAGAAGCTGCTGGACTGGTTCCGCAGCCTGACGTGGTTCGGTGAGTGCCGGGGGCCGGCAGGGGCTGGTCCGAGGGGAGCGGAGGCCCGTCACGGAACCGCAGAATAGTTCGGGTTAGAAGGGAGCTCTGGAGATCATCCAGTGCCAAGGCAGGGTGACCTGGAGCAGGTGACACGGGAACAGGTGTCCGGGTGGGATTTGAATGTCTCCACATCTCTGAGGAGCTGTGACACCTGAAAATGCTGTGGGTGAACCCGAATGGGTCAGTTCTAGCAGCTGGCAGGGCTTCCCTCAGCTCAGGGAACACTTCAGTGAGACAGGAGGGTCCTGCAGTGACCTGCTGTTTTCTGGGCCATCCCGGGCAGATCCCTCCGTGGAGCTGGTGCAGCACAACCCGTGTCTGACAGAGCTCATCACCTCCGTGCTGGCCCTGGCGGAGCCCAGCCCCGCCGTCCTGTCCTTCACCCTGCAGCTGGCCGGGATCCTCGCCTCCTCCGAGAGCCGCTTCCAGCTCCTGCAGGTGAGCCGGCCACCAGGTACTGCTGCTGTGTGTCTGTCTGCTCCTTCTCTATGAACGACCCCTAAAAATGTGCACGTTCTGCTTGGTGAATTTGTGCCTTACATGGAACAACTCGCAGAGACCCACAATCACCGTTCTCATTCAATCCTCGTGTAAAGCTGCTTCTCCCTTCTGTCTCACCACAGCAGGACCGTGAATGCTGATGTGTAGTGCTTCCATTTTTAGGTCAAAAGAGTGTATGGGGTAACACTGCTTCACAGCAGTCATTGCACAGTGCTGTATCCCAGGACAGATCCTGTAGATTTAAACTGCACTAACAGATGTCGTTTTCCCTCCATAGTAGGTTGACAGGAAGTTTTTGATTCCCTGCAAAAACGAGGGAGCTTTTTAAAGCTGTGCTTTCTACAACAGGATACATTTTAGTACAAAACCCAAAAGGCTTCATTCAGGGAGGAATGTGTACAGGTGTGTAAAGCACTCTGATGGAAGTGATACACATAAGCTGTCCCTTAGCCCCTGAAAACAAAGCAGTTTTGGTTTTGAATACTCTAGTTTGGCCACATGTTGCCTTAAGCATGAGATTCTGGAAGTTGCCCATTTTAGTGATACTTGTAGCAAGGGGAGGTTTCACTACAGCTCTGGTACTCTTGACTCTGCCAGGGCAGCCCCTCTGCTGCTGCTGACTCTGTGTTCTGCCCTGCCTCAGCAGGAGGAGCTGCTGGCGAGGCTCTTTGGGCAGGAGGGGCCCCGGGGCGGCGCGGCGTGGGACGAGGCGTCGGTGCGCAGCGCCTGGCTGAAGGCTGTGCACAGCATGGTGCACCACCAGCCTGCCCTGCTCTTCCTCTGCTCCTCGGGTGAGTGCTGCTGCCCCTGCCACCTCCCCAGGCCTGCTGTGGCCCTGCCAGTCCTGCCTGCTGCTCAGGTGTCAAATGAGCAGGATGGAGTCTTTGTTCGTTTAAGATTAAAGTAAGCCGTTTGTCAAAAAAAAAGAATTTTTAAAAAAATGTTGGTTAAGTTAGCTAAGCATTAAGTTAGCTTTTGTTAAGTTAGTTATGGATTTGTTTTTTTCCTCCAAACACTGAAGGTGGTGCTCTTTTTAGAGGGGAAAGAATCTTAGAAAATTGCCCTTATAAAATTAAGAGCTATCTGCATTCTTATTTGTAACTCCTACTAAAGAGTACATTTCAGCTTGATTTTAGTGCAGAAAAACTAAGCAGAGGCTCATTTATCTCTTTGTGCTTGCACACATTTGCAAACCTGTTGTTGTTATGGAGGAAAATGTGGCGGAAAATGTGATGTCCATGTGATGGAAAAGTGGTACTGATACTGCTGTTCATGTTTTTCCCACTGGTTATGCCCAGAGATGGTACAGGCTCTGTCCATAAATACACATCGAGTGTGCTGTCAACTCTCCTAATGTTACTGATGATAACATCATTGCAGTCTGATCCTGAGGAGCTGAAAACAATTTTATTTTCTTCTTCTGTTTGTTTGCTCTTAAGGACTGGCTGACTTTGAGTAGAGACTACAAAATAAAGTATAAGAAAACCCCACCACCACCATTTAAAGCTGTGTGGTACCTGAATTAGAGCCATAAATGGTTGTTTGTTCCTCCAGTGACTTGTTTCATTTTCCCACAGGAGGCATGGATGTGATCTTCACTCTGCAAGGGGATCCCAGCCTGTTTGTGGCTTCAGCTGCCAGCCAGCTCCTGGTGCACCTGCTCACCTTCTCCCTGGAGTGTGAAACATCAAAAGCTCTCAGTACAAAGGACTGTGACTGGCCAGTGTGTGCCCAGATGATTGTAAAGCACATCCAAGAGTCGCTCCAGTCCAGCTCTGCCTCTCACATCGAGCAGTCACTGAAGCTGTTGAGCAGCTTGTTTGGCAGTTGTTTTGGCAGTTGTTATGCTGCATGGACTGAAGTCCTTTGGTTGGACATAGCAAAGCAAATAGAATCCTTTCTGCTGGAGGAGACTGTTCAAGCACAGCCCGTGCTGGCAAATCTTTTGCTTAACGTGGCACGGTAAAAATCTTCTGGCACCTTGGGGCCAGTGCTGAGATACATCTGTTTGCCACCATGGGACATGTTACACTTACACTTCTCTCTTCTCAGATCCCCTGCGTTTTGTGGCACTGAAGGCAGCTTTTGGGCATTAGTAACTTCTGCTCTGGAACACTTAACCCCAGTACAAGCAGTTCCTCTGGCAGTGGGACTTTTGAAGCTCTGCAAATGGTAGGACTTAATGCAATGAAATTTCTGCACTATGCAGGTGTTTCTGCTCCATAATTCCTCTTTAAGTAGTGAAAAAGCAGCAGGAAATCATCAGATGAATACAGCACATATAGATACTGATTTACAGGCTAAGTAACACTCTTTTGGTGACAAGATATGCCTCTCTCCCAGCCTCTTTACATAGGATCCCACTCTCTATTTGCATAGCTTGATAAATCTGCTTCTGAATTCCAGAGCCATTTCTCCTCTGCTTTCAGTTAGCAAGGGGACTTTGGAAGAAGGCTCAGATTGTGATACTGCTGTTGTTGTTCTGTCATTGCTGGCTTGTTTAAAAGCCTGCATGAAAATCATTATCCTGCTCAGCATTTGGGTGCAGGTCTTTGGGAAGGAATTGAAGTTTACTTGTGTTGGTAACTGCTGTTTCCTCCTTGAAGCCCACAAGATGTCAGGATTCAGGCACTGACTGTTCTGCTTCAGCCAATGGACTGTATTTTGAGAGCAGCCTCCCAGCCTCTGGAATGTGCAGGTACAGTTGTGACAGAAAAGTTGGAGGCCAATATGCTTGCCAGTATTTTAAGTGCCTGCTGCAGACAAAACTGGAGGGAAAAGAGTAGCAGAAGTCAAGGACAGTATCAGTGTTTGTGGTAAATCCTACTGCCAGTTGCATTTGTAGTATGATATTCATACTACATCACCTGAATATCTTGGTTAACTTGAAAAATCACAGCCTTTTCTATTCTTTGATGTCCTCAGCTCTTCCCTTCTTTGGTCCTCTAGGTTTGCTGGACGAGTCTGTCAGTGATCCTGTCACTGTTGAAAGTCTTCTGTCCTCCAAGACATCTTGTGCTGGTCTCCTGTGTCAGACCCTCACTCACCTGGAGAAGCTGCTGTCTCTGGTAACATTTAGAGAGGGGAAAAAAGAGCCTGGGAATCAAACTGGTCCTTGAAAGACAGTGTTAGGATGGTTGCAAACTTTTGCAGTAGAGCATAACAGAATGTGGAGAGGAGTTGGCCGTGAGAGTTTCCATAGTTTAAGGAAATTTAGCACATTAGGCTGTAAACAGGAAAACAGAGGCATACTGAGACTCTTAAAGAGGGACTGCACTTAAGTTTTAAATTTGTCTTGATGAGCTTTGTTACCATACCTTACTTGTATTGCAATTATTGATCCTGAGAAGAAACACAAATTGAACTGCTTTCCCAAGCAGTCAGAAGAATCTCCCTCCATCTATGCAATAGTTCTTGGAAGAAAGAAAGATAATTTATTTGCAGTTATTGACATTGTGGTGCCTCAAGAACCCACTAGAAGTTGCAGGTTTTGCTGCCTTCTGACCTAAAACTGCTCTGTACTTGAGAATGTTGCTGGAAACTCATTTCTTTTCTTTCTCACCCACTAGAAACATTTAAAAGTGGATTTACCCTGTGTGTCTTTGCTGCACTCTCTCATGACAATATTACAATTCTGCAATGGCTTCCTGAGCCCAGCTTCTCCTCTGGGAAGCACAATAAGCCGGAATTTGATCAATTGCTTCAGGGTGCAAAAGTCAGCTCTTGATGTCCTTGCAGCACTCTCAGATAAAAAAGGTAAGTTAATCTTTGCTTTCTTATCCAAAAGAATTTTACAGTTTTGTGTCTTTCTGCATTTCAGCAGGGATTTGGCTGCTCCATCTCTCAGTATTGGTCCTTTGGGTTTGTTTTCTCTGTTTCAGACTGTGACACTCTCATAGGAAGTCTGTTTGATGTCCTTCTGGCATATCTGCAGAGTCCAAACACCAACCCTACTGTGAGTATAGAACTAGGGAGAGATCCAGGGCTGTTAGCTTGCCCCTGTGGGGTGTAATTCTGATAAGGGTCTGACTGCAGTTGTTTCTTAGCACACTTTATTAGAATACATAGGACACTTGTCCTGGGTGGCTTGCATAAAATAGCTAAAATTGTAATGAGCAAGTAACTGACCAGTACATTGAGAGTTCTAGAGAAAACAGGAGCCATTATGTCTAAGAGTAGCACTGACATACCCAACTTGACATGGTCATGAAGTATTGTATTATTTTTATTAAAGGGATTTGGTTTTTTGCTTTGTTTTGTTTGAATTACTCTGATGGCAGCTGCAAATCCAAAGCTAGAGGTACTAGAACTTTGTAATACTAAGCTGAACACAGGGGTTTTCTACATGTTTGTTAGAAATTATATTTAAGCACCATTTATTTGTGGCTAGCTTCTTAGTAAGGAGGCATATGCAGTTGTTTATCCTGAGAATTTCTCTGTAAGTCTGAGGCTAAAACCAGTTTTACCTTTAAAGGCATAAGGGCAACAGCGCCTCTTCCTGTATTAAAGTCAATCTGCTTTACATTGCTTCAGGTTCTAAAGAAAACCTTTCAAGCTACATCCAAGTGGTTGGTGCACTTGCAGGAGCTGTCCTCCTCCAACAGTCAGTGGCAGCAAACTGAGAAGATTTTGGAAGGTAACGAAGCTGTTCCAGCTGGGACAAACAGCAGCTGGTGGCACACATGAAATATGCTCCTGCCTACCTTGCCTGCTCAAAGCACTGGATTCACTTACTCACAGTTATGATGAATTTAAGTTTAGCTGCCCAAACAGTGCTTTGCAGAACGCTGGGAGAAGCACCCAGCAGCAGCAAAAGGAATTGCATTAGATGAAATGATGTAGAGGTTGTACAGTGAGTGCTTCAGTAAGGCTTGTTGCCTTTCTTGTCCGTTCAGGTTTGTCACTTGCCTTTTACAGACGTGTTTGTGGTGCTGCAGAAACGTTTGTGCAGTCCTTGCTGGGAAGTAAGAGATTCTTCCCTGGAGTTCCTCACTGCCATGGTTAAGTGCTTGAGAGGTAGGTGCAAAGATTTACCAGTTCAGATTTGAGGTGTATTTCTTTTAATGCTGTGAAAGTCAGGCTGGTGGAGCATCTTCTGACCTGTAACTGGAGGGCTGAGACAAGAAGGAAGTGTCGAGATTTTTACTCTTAGATCATGATCAAAACCTGACAAATATATTAATAAACTTACCCTGCTTTTTCTGTTGAACTCAGATTGCTGTACCTGCCTTAATGGCAGTTTTGGTGAGTTAAGCTGAGGGGTGTTGAGACATGTCTGTCAAGGCAGGTGACAGTGCTTAATGGCAGATAATACTTTCTGCTTTTCAGTTTGCTCTGGAGTCTGGTTTCTTTCAGCAGGCTGGGGGCTGGGCTTAGGAACCTAAAAGCCTAGACCTGCTTTATATGCTTGGGATTAATTACTGATTTTCTACCTTACTGATAGCTCAGGCTTTGCAGCAAGTAGCACTGAGGCAATGCTAATTTTCCCAGGGGTAGCTCTGTGATGTTGGAAGGGAGGGGAATGTTTTCAACTGCTGCTGTCCCCAGGTCACAAAGGAAGTATCCAGCACACTCAGCTGCATTAGCACTTTACCCTGCAGCCCATCTCAGTGCTGCAGTTACTTTTGTTTTCTCTGCCCTATGCCTGACAACAGGAAAGGGAGACTGGTTTTTCCTCCTTTAAGCAAAGGCATAAATTTGATGAGGCTGGAACCGTGTCCCCACTTGCCTGCAGAAAGTTTTTTCTTGCTGCTGAAACAACTCTTAAGTGCAATTTTCCAAGTTCCAGTGTCTGTTAGGGCTTGTCTAGAAGCTGCTGGGAGAGGGGGAGCCTGACACAGAACATCTGCCTGGTCCCTGCAGCAGCTCCTCTCCCTGGCAGCTGTCCCTGCAGGCAGCAGCCATCCTTGTATGAGGCAAAGGGCTGTTTGCATTGGAAACAGCTTCATGCTCGGAGGGAATAAAGTCCCACTTCTTTGGATTGCTGTCTTGTTTACAGACCAGAAGGAGTTCAGGCAGTGTCTCCTGTCCTCAGAGGTGCTGAGGCTCACAGAAAACCTGCTGGAGGACCCAGAGAGCTACGTGCGAGCGAGCGCCGTCACTGCCGTGGGACACCTGGCCCCCATTACTTACTTTGCTCCAGAGTCACCTGTCACAGGCAATCAATATAACAGAGAGGTAGGATAACCTTTTCTGCATGAGCAGAATTCCCATCAGTTTACTGCTGTACTGCTTATAATTTTCTTCACAAGTTATCTGTTCATGCAGGC
This sequence comes from Dicaeum eximium, assembly GCA_013396995.1. Taxonomy (NCBI): domain Eukaryota; kingdom Metazoa; phylum Chordata; class Aves; order Passeriformes; family Dicaeidae; genus Dicaeum; species Dicaeum eximium. The sequence goes on from VWZP01009288.1 coordinate 944,109, forward strand.
AGATTGCACAACCAGTAATGACAAGATTTTTCACCTCTGCTGTTCTCATTTCTTTGTGTGTTCCTCCCCTCACCGTGCTTTCTCTTTTGTCTTTTTGCATCTAGAGCATTGTAGCAAAGCTTCAGGAAATCTTATCAACAGACTCAGAGGGCTTTCCTAGGAGAGCTGTGATCAGCATCTTCACCAAGTGGCTAAGAGAAGGCTGCACAGGTCAGCTGGAAGATACAGAGCAGTTTGTCTCTAGAGTCATCCAGATTGTGGAGCATGACTTAGACTGGGAAGTCAGACTTGGTGGTTTGGAGCTGGTTGAAGTTTTCTGTAGTCAGACCATTTGCCAGCTTTCCCAGTGTCCCTATGCTCCTGTCTCCTCTGCAGTCACAAGTTCCACCCCTCAGAACGAGCTGCTGCAGGTGTTTTGTCGAGCAAAGCTGTTTGGGTTTTTGTTTGGATCTTTGTGTGACTGTGACAAACCCGTGGGGCAGAGAGCCTGTGATGTGCTGGTTGGCTTGAGAGGTCATTTCTACCCCATGAGTACTCTGGAGAACCCACAAGAGATTGAAGATTCACCTGCAGGACGTGGCATTGCCTGGTTACAGAGGACACTAAGACAGGGTTCTCTGGCTCAGAACTTGCCCACGGATGGGGGTGATGGGGTGGATTTCCAAGATCCAGAGAGCATGATGTTAGCTTTGGGTGCAATAGACTTACTGGAGCTGCATGATGAACTAAATAAAAGTAGTGACCATATGGAAGAAAGCCCTCAGTCCCTCTTACAGGACATCCTTGCTGCTGTGGGGATCATAGAGGATAATGAAGTTGACTGTTACTGAACACAGCTGAGGGAGCAGTGCTCAAGCAGTTTTCTTCTGGAGGAGAAGGATGATTTTGTTAGCTGTTAAATGAGTTAGAAAATCTTTGCTTTAATACTGATGATTTTTTTTTTGGTTGAAAAGTGTCCTTTCCAATAAACTGGTGTTTCTTTTTCAAAGTAAAAACATTAAGAATGGCATTTGTTCTTTTTTTTAAGTTGTTGTCTTTTAAGAAAGTACCAGACCATGCCTACATGAGGAAGCATTTAAAAAAAACCAAAAGAATGACTGAAAACAAGCTGTTGCAGGCTCCTTTTAAAGCCAGAGTAGCTAAAACTGATGGAGACTGGTTTTAAGGGACACTAGTTTTGACCTTTCTGTATTTATTCTAAAAACAGAGCTCTTGCCTTCCCTTATGCATTTTGAGGTCTAGAGCAGAAAGTGGCATTTGAGGAGTCAAAAATTGATCATCCTTAGCATTACAAATTTTCTCCTATAGATCACAGACTTGTTTGATCTCAGCAGTGACACCACCATGCTGACTTTGGTTTTAATTGAAGCCAGAAGCAAGTCCATTTTGCTGATTTTTTTTTCAAGTGCTCCTATTTTCCATTCCTGAAGTACTCAGATAATTTCTAACTTTTGTGAGAAACTTACACTTAAAGGTTTTTCAAGTTAAGTTTGATCTGTGATTAGCTTTGCTAACAATTAGAACCAGCAGACACAGTGTGAATGGCAACATGATTTTCTGAGAAAAAAATTGCCATTTTTTTAAAAACTTGAGGAGCAGTGCAGTCTACAACTTGCTCCAGTATCTTGCCAGGTGCTGAGAATCTTTCTGCATCTTAAAAATAACTCCAAACCAAACAGTACCTTTAGCAGTAGATCAAACCATGGTGGGTTCTTTTCCAGCACTGAGGTGCTCCTGAGCATCCTTTATCCTCCTGCAGCCTGTGCAGAGGCAGGAGCATGACACTGATTTTGGGGCAGTGGAGGTTGTAGCATCTAAAGCAGTGAAAGGAGGACTCCTACAAACTCCTCCCTGCAGCAGTACAATGGATTCAGGTGCAGTTTAGATCTCTTGCTGCTGAGGCTGAAGGTTTGCTCTGTGCCTTTTGAGGAAAGCAGCACTCTTTCCTATTGCTCCTGCACTGCTTTATGTGTGACAGAGCCCTTGGGTTTTGTACCAGCAGCTGTTTGTAGGAGAGAATAGCTCTGCTTCTGACACACAATTCTACCTGAGCTGGGTCTACACATGGCAAAAGGCTGGAGACACTAAAATTCAGGCCTTTTCCTGTCACTGCCTTAATCTCAGAAATGGAAAGGGTTAGTGAGAGAGCAGGGATGTGATTTTACAGAAGTGTGCAGTGTTTGTGGAGCTCCAGCAGTCCTGTCTAGGGAAGGCACTGCAGTTCCAAAAGCAGCATTCTGTGTTGACAGTAGGTCAGCTGTGCTCCAGGAGAGGAGGCAGCAGGGTGAACACCTCCCTCCTGTTCAGCACTGGAATTCTTGTCATTTCAGGGCTGTGCCGTTTAGGAGACTCCAAGGAGCTATTCAGATACCAGCAAATTGAAAAAGTGAGTTGTTACAGAAGGAGAACTCACTGCTTATTACCAAGGTCTCTCAGCTCCCAGACCTATTAATTTTTCATAGAACTCTTTTTTCTTTTTAATCATCTGGGGTGAGGGTGACATTATGTTTGCAGCATTTGCCTAATTGCAGTCCAAAATTGTGTTTATACACTTGTACAGTAAAAACCAAACGTACAACAAGCTGGGGGGGCTCCTTTTGAAAGGGTGTTAAGGACTTGTTTCCTCATTCATTAAAAACAGGTCTCCACCTCCAGCAGCTCTGTGACAGTGCTGAGTCTGTATTTCTGTCCTGTCTGAGCTCCCTGCTTTGCCTTTTGTTTTCTCTGCTGCTCTGCCACCGAGGTGCTGGCACTGCCATGCTGCCCCTGACACCTGGGAGAAACAGGAAGGGCCATGGACATCTGGACAGAGTCTGGAACAAATGCCCAGGGCTAGAGAGGTTAATCGAGGTGAAAGCAAACAAAAAACTCCACAATTCTTTCTACAGAAAACAATGGGGTGGGATTTTTGAGCTGGAAATTCAGCTACCAAGTTTCTGAACACACACCAACAGCTACTGGTGTGGATCATCTCTCATGGTGGGATACCCTCTCTAGGATGCCCATCTTCACACACTTTGAGGACTCATACAAGCCTTACCACACTTGCTTACACTCACAACTTATTTTAAACCTACTTCTTACCCACCCAGGCTTTTTTTGCACTTCCACAAGATCCTTATCCCAGCCACAGAGCTTCCTGCTGGGTTAAGAATGACACTCTGTGCTCAGTCTTGCCAAGGAGCCGTGGTCATGCTGCACCTGGGGCGAGGCTGGGCTCAGGAGACAGCCCTGAGCAGCTCTGGCTGCCCCCAGGTGCATCCTGAGCATTCACCTCAGCAAGTGCCATTGGTATTTAACCACTTCACAGCACAACAGCAGCTGTCCCTCCAGAAACTACCACCAGCTCACTCTGTCACACAGCACAGAAAAGGAGGGGGCTGCCTGACCTGCCCTTATGGACATTTTGGGATGGATTTCTCTGGAAACTCCAGTGTTCACCCCATCAGAGCTGTAGCTGTGTTTGGTTCCTGCAGGAAGCAGGCACCACTGAGAGCTTTTCCAACACCCACAGAGCTGATTCTGGCAGAGGCTGTGGCCAGACATGGGCCTCAATGCAAGAGGGCACGAGCTCAGGACTGCCCTTTGTTTTTAAGTAGGCTGTGAATAGCTGGCAGGAGAAATACAGATAGTATTGACAAAAAACATCACAGCTTAAAAAAAATTGTATCTCTGGTGGCTGGTGCTGTGAAAGAAGAAAATTTCAAAGCTCGTTTCAGCTCTTTATCTGCACAGGGGCAATGTTAAGTTGTGTTGTCTGATCTGTACACAGGTAGAAAATTCCTAGAGTTGCTTTCAACACATTTCAACAAAGCTCTGAAGAGAGGATTTATCCTTTAACTGCTCAGCCTCAGACACTAGAGAGAATAAGCATCTTTGGCTCAGCCCTACACGAGCAATGTCTTTATGAAAGCTGCCAAAAGAATGGCTGTTAATTTTCTGGTTTAATACACTAGACATTTACAATACAAAGAATATTCTTTGCCTAATTACACTAATTGCAGAACTTAGTCAAAAATGGGCCATAAATGTCTAGGGCTGTTGCTTCATCTTAGATACACATGATCTGTGATTACAGATCAATTTGTGCACATCCGTGCAATTCCTTCTGTCCTCCTCTGATGAAATTTGCTCTACCTTTCAATACATACTCATCAAGGCTTCTAAAAACTGGCATGCATTAGAGAGGAACTCATCAAAAAGCTTCACTGCAGAAGATCTCACAATTTACAATGGAAATATAGACCAGTAGCAGCAGCTCTATGGTCTGTGTCATTTCCCCTCAGAGCAGTGGGTTTTGTCTTCTGCTGAGAAATAAAGCACCACCTGAGCAGGGCCAGAGCCCAGCCCTGCTGCTCCAGAGGCAGGACAGGCCCTGCCCTTAACCTTGGAGCCAGCACATGGAGAAATGGGATTTGAAGGAGCAGCGTGCTCATCTGGATCAGCCAGAGCAGAGCTGAGGATGTGCACCTGTAAGGAAACACATCCCAGGGGCTCCCCTAAATCCTGCCCCCCATGGAAGGGGGATGAGCAGCCTCACCAAGGGTCCCTGCAGAGCTACAGGTGCAATCACACAGCTTCAGTTAAAGCAAAATGAAATTAAAGAACACTGTGTTTCTATCCGTGGTACCAATACCCACTCTCTGCTCAGAGCACACCAGCTGGAAATGTTTATTTACATAACAATGAACATATAACAGGGCTCCAAAGATACCTTTCACACCTCTGCCTCCAAAAAAACCCCATCCAAACCAAGCTACTCCCCACTTGCCTGGTTGTTAACCTCCGTGCCAGGCAGGAACCCAATGTCTGGCACAGAGGGTGCACCCACCTCTCTGAGAGACATTTCTAAGTTAGATCAGATCACACCAGGTTTAAACCACGACCTTAACCAATTCCTGTAGAGTGTTAGAGCTTGAACTGGCATAGGTCTGACCCTTTTCCCTCATTGGCAATGCAAGACAGGAGGGAATTACCCTCGAGAAACAGAGACCTTCAATCTTCAGTTCTCCCCCCTCATTACTTTCACTCCTCACATTTCCAGTCTCCCCTGACCCCATATTCCCTGAGCTCTCAGGCTGGCTCAGCAGAAGGGAGCAGGGATCTGGTGCTGCTGTGCACAGGGACATCCAGGCTTGCCCAGGCTGGTCCCTCCTTTCTGCACTCACAGCTTTGGCCCCAAAGCAGCTTCTGGGCTGGGCCGTGACCAGCACAAAGGAGCTGCAGAGCCAGGTCTGGCAGATGGTGGATGCAGGCTGTACATCTTGAAACATGACTTGGCCCAGCTAAGCCAGCTCCTAAACAAACCCTTATTATCTGCTTTAGCCATCACATGTGAAATCTTCTGATTTAGCCCTTGTAGGCTGGGGCACAGGTGAGTCCTAAAACACATCACTCTCGATAACAAACACCCTCCATGGGACTGATCTCGTGATTACAACTCTCATTACGTGCCAACAACAAAAAAGCTGCAGTTAAAATACAAATGGCAGTGGTTGCTAAGTGACAACATCCGTCACAGCCCTGAGACAAACAGCTGTGCCTGCACAGCAATCCTGTCTTGTCCATGTAATTGTGGATAAAAATGCTGTTTTCATTACTGTCTAGTAACCTTAACTTTGACCCAACAGAGTATTTTGTGCTTTAGGTTCTGACAAAGAGCCCTGTGAAAACAAGGCTAAATCTTTCACTGAAACCAGCTGAAGTGAATTTGATTAAAAACACCTTTAATATTGCATGCCCTTTCAACATATTTTCTTCCCAGTGAAGTAGTTTGTAAGACAACATGGATTTCTCAGTTAAATGGCTCATTTCTGAAAACAGACAGCAGTGACAGTATTTTCAGTGAGGGTCATGTGAAACAACAACAACAAAATCAACAAAACCCTCACTTGACAGCTTCTAAAGGGAACTTGTGGGCTTTGTTCAACACTGGCGCTTTCTGCAATAATTGGAAAAGACTATAATATTTCAGAGCTGTAAACAACATTTATCCTCATAAATAAAGTATTTAAAGTGTAAATTTAAAATCCCATGAAATGATGGTTTGGTGGTTCAGGAGCCTGAGGTCCAGCAAGGCACAAAGGGGTCGCTTGCTCAGGGAAAGCAAGGGTGGCAGCAAGGTACTTAAATACCTACTTAAATACCGTCCAGGCTGGGTGAAAACCCTTCGAGACGAGACCCTAATTAGCACAACTGGCAGCTCAATGCATCTGAGGAAGATAATTTAGGCCAAAAAGGAGGAGAACCAGCGCTGCCCAGCTGCACACAGCAGTTCGCTCACCCCGCACGCTCCTACAGGCTGCAGTAAAACCTCTTTGGGGCCGTGCTGGCAGCTCAGACAAAGGGACAGATCCGTCACTGTCCTGTGAGCAGATCCGAAGTGACCAGGGGAAGGCACCACGCGGGTGCCCAGCGGAGCGAGAGATGCAGCACCGGGCGTGCCCAGCCCGGCTCACTCTGCTGCCACACCGGGGGCAGAGCCCTGCCAGAGCTCCTGACCTCGGCTACCCCGGGCAGCAGCTCTCAAACACCGCTCTGCCAATTATTGTTACCCTTCACTAATGAATTCCCTTCTGCTCCATCCACGGAAGCCTCAGTTCCCAGTGCCAGCAGTGACAGCCCCTCGGACAGCGCCGAGAACACGCGGGGTTCAAAGCTCACCCGTGGGGATAAAGCCAACTTGGCTGCTGCCCTCGGTCACTGGCTCCGTGTCAGCACAGTGAACACTTCTATTTTGCACATTACACCAGAGTAAAACGTGATGTATTTTTTCCCCTCTACATTTGATCCAGATACACATTTACAAACAGAGCACTTCTCCTGGCTGTTCTCTTTGCTCAGATTGGTTCACCACAGTCAGGAAAACGAGCGTGCCTCGCCCTGGTGTCAAACCCCCGTGTGTCTGTGCCCCCAGTCCTGCAGCACGGGGTGAACACTGCGGTGCACACAAGCTCTGCCTCTCCAGCAGCACTGAATCAGGCACTGCAAGGTGCAGAGTGCCTGGCTGGCTGCATCAAAGGCACGTTCTCCACGTGTGCTGGCAGGCACACAGCTCAACCTCCCTGATGGCATCGGCAGGGGATGAAAAGAGAAGCCTCCTGTCACCCTAATTCCTCTTGAGAACTTCTGCCCCGTAGGGATCAGCCTTGCCTTCCTTCCTAGTTTGGGAGCATCTTCTCCGCCCTTTATTTATTTCAGCGAGATCAAAGATTCATCTCCATGGAAACGTCTGAGCTCCAAGAGTTTCTGCACTACAGCTTTGCATCCTGCACATAGGGTTTGGCACCGTTTTTTTTGAAACAGAAGCTTTGAGATGATCAGCAGCCAGGTCTCTCCAGAAATGGTTTGATGAGGGATAATCAATAACCTGAGCAGCGTGGGGATGTGTGTCACTAACACACACAGCAGAGTGGAACTGCCATTCCACTGTGGAACCTGTGGCCCATGAAGAGCACATGAGGGACACTGACATGATGCTCTGCATTAGCTGGCACTTTGTCCCCGTATCTGATATTTGGTAGGACTGCCAGGAGATCAGAGCCATTTGGGCAGAGCTGCTGCAGCCCAGCACTGCCCACCCTGTGCTGCAGCTCATGCCTCAGAGGAGGCTGCAAAGCTGCTTGGATTTACCCAAAGGAAACAGAGAGTGGCCCAACACCCAGCCCAGCAAAGACCTCATGAATTCTGCATTCAGACTGCTGCCTCTGGGCTGGGACACTGGATCTGTGTCATTCCAGTAATTTCCCCCCCCAGTAGCTCTGGGCTCCAATTCCTCCAGCACAGTCACTCCTACAGCTAGTTCCCATGAGAGGGGAAAATAAAAAAAATTAAATTAAACAGACATGTTTAATGCTATTTTTGTTCCCTTTTCAGCTCACCACATGGCCACACAAACTGTTAAACTGTTGTTCTGGGGGCAGGAGCAACCAGCCAGGAGGAAAACTATTCAGACATCCATGGCAGCTGCTGCTGACAGAAAGGGGCCGTGGAGCTGCAGCCTCGCAGGAAACCCTCAGTTCTACTTAACTCTCACATGAAGAAAAGGAGGACAAAAAGGAGTGAAACAGAACTCATTTACAAGACTCACATTTTCACAGGCGTGTCCCAGGAAGGGTGGGCAGGGAGTAGAGAGCACGTGGGGCTGCATTTGCACTGAGCAGAGCTAACAGCATCCACCTGGAGAGCGTCAGCCAGCACCTGGGGCAGGAGGAAGCCCCTTCTCCCAGCCCTGCTGGGGGCACAGATTCTCCTCTGGAGGAGGTCAGACCACACCTCACTGCCTGCAGCAGTGCAGAGCCCCAAGTTGCCCATATGCAAGCAGAATGTGATTTTTATAATCATATTAAAAAATTTCAGAATAGTAACCATGCAGAGAGCAATCCAGCTGCCAGCATTTAGCCTTATCCTAGGGCACAGGCAGAATACGCCAGCCATGAATTAATTCTGCATTAGCTGCACCATGCTGAGTTTCATGGCTTAATTATAAAAGAGAAAGCAATAATCAAGGGATCTGTAAGGCTAATAAATGTTCTGAGAACACCAAATGTGACACAAGAGCCGCAGCCAGTGCTACAGAACATGAATGCATTTAAGGAGCACGTTAATCACACCCTGTGTATTAATTCCCAGTTGGTTCCCAGTGACAGCACTTGGCCTTCAGCCCCCCCTGTAACGTCACCAGGCGCGAGCTGGGCTGTGGTCAGCTCCTGAGCCAAAAATCACAGCCATGCATCAGCCCAACGAGGCTCAGAGATGAGCTCTGACTCGAGGCTCTGCAGCCCTGTGGTTCTCCTGTGCTTGGTGCTGAGCTGGGTTCAGTGCCCACCCTGTCCTGGCACAGTGATGTGTCACCCGGCTGCCCAGCACGAGTCACCTGGAGGGGCAGCACAAGGGGAAAATCAGCAAATTCTCCAGTCACCTCTGCAGCAAAATACTTGAAAACGCTTCTGTTTCTCAGTGCCTCCAACTATCTCTGCTCTCCATCTCGTGTTTTGTCTCACTGCAGTGTTTTAATTATGCAGACAGAGCCTTGCAGGGCTCTGCCTCCCAGTCCCAGACCTCCCTCCTTCCTTGGGGAGAGCCTGGTTCAGATTACTGACCTCGTGAAATTTGATGTCTCTACATCTCAGGGAAAACTCAGGGAAAACTCTGATAAACCTTAAAACTGGGGTGCCACCAAAAACCTCCCCACCTGCACTGTCACACAGACTGAGGAGCCAATGCAGGACATGACCCAGCCCTGAACTGTTGACATCAGCAGACACTCCCTGAGCTGAAACGCTGCAGGACTCACAGCCAGACAGGCCTGCATATACAGAAACTTGAAATGCTCCCAAACCTCCATTTCTGCCCAATAATTTATTGGAATCAGAAAGTTTCCTATCTGCAAACGTCTCATCCTCTAGCTCTCTACAAAGGGCAGCTCTTCACAGTTCTCTGCCCAAAGATCTATTGTCAAAGATTTATTTCAAAAGAAATAGCTGCCCTTCTTCCCTTACTAATATTCCCAAATTTATCTGTGTCCTTCTTAACACCTCCTCTAAAACCAGGAAGCAAAAAGTTATTTCTGCTGGGCTCAATAAGTGGACTCTGCTGAATCCCAGGGAACCCACAGACCAGATCCCAGGCTAAGTTTAAATCCTGGGATGGATTGCTCAGGCAGCAGCCTCCTCCTTCCTCAGTGTTCCTAAAGCCTAATCAGGAGCCAAGAGGAAGACAGTAATGAAAATAGACAAATACATATTTATTCTGTATATTTCCCAGATTTTCTAAGCCAGCCCAAATTTGTACACTGAAGCTGCATTCTCCTGGCTGTAAAAATACATATCTGCCCCCTCTTCTGCCTCTGCAGCCATCTGGGGACCTGAAATCATGCTTCCTCATGGGAATGAATCATGGAGCAGCCACACCGACTTCCTGCAGAGACACAAAATCAATGGTAAAAAGTGAAGAAGACCCTTAAGTTTTCCTTATATTGGCACAAGACAGACTTGGATCAGCTACACATGTGGGCTGATGTCTCAAGAGTCTCCAACTCCAGACAAAACTCTCAGCTCTGAATAAGCCCATGGTATTAGAAGCTGCCCAGATGCACATGAAGCCTGATCTAGCAACTTATTTGCAAATAAATGGCTCCCTTTCATCCGCCCACACATCTTCTGCCCAGTGTTTTCATCTTCACTCCAGAGCTGTTCTCTTTTTCTCTCTCTTATCTTCTCCTCCAGCATCAGCTGTGGCAGCAGATTGCACTCACTAATCAAAGAGGGGCTGGGCTCTCTCTGTGTGCTCCTTGAAGTCTGTGGCACTCCAGAAACACCAGCCAAACATTTGTTTTCATTAAAGCTCCTCCCCGAGCTGTCCACGGAGCCTGGACTGTGCCAGGACACAGCAGAGAGGGACAATTTTGCTGGTCTGGCTCTGCCTTAGGGACACGGATGCCCCCACTCCATCACCCACCAGAGGGTTCCTGCTGCTCTCTGCTTCTGCAGAGGGAAGGAAGCTGTCCCTCACTACTGCCAATCTCAAGGGAATTTCTCAAGGGAATCGTGGAAATCCGTGAGTGCCACCCTCGGTGCTGCTCGTCCATGCCCCCACGAGGTTTGTCTGTAGGGTTTTTGGGGCAGGGTGACGGATGGGGCACGAGGCAGGCTCACAGGGCATGTCCTGGCACATGGGAGGGCACTGCCCAATGCAGGGCAGCAGCTGGGCAAAGGAGGGGCCTTTCCTCAGCACCAGCACAATGCACTGCATTTTCACGGTATCAGTGGAGGAGACAAGGAACATTTCATCCCCCTTCCACACCCTCTGATGTGTGGCAGGGAGCCAGATCAACTGATTTCAGTGAGGAAGCAAAAACCTCCTGTAGTCTTGTCAGATGAGGTCCCTCAGACTCTCCAGTTCAAGGTGAAATCCTATTTAATAACTCCTCCTCTCCTGCCTCAGACCCTCAACCAGAACCACAGCACCAGAACTTGCAAAGGGAGCAAACCTGACCCCAGACAGGTCTGTGCTCCATCCTCCCAGTGCCCCCCAGGATGGGAACTCTCAATCTCTTGTGCAAACCAGTCTGTCCTGTTTCTCCTCCGTTCCACCACCATTAACAGGTAGGAGATTTCAGCCTTTGATTTTGAGCCTGTTCTTCCTAGCAAATTTTGTACTTCACTCATTTCCATAGAAGCAGCAACATGAGATCAGATTCTTCCTTTTTTTGTGTGGGCATTCCCTAATTCTCCTCCTTGTGCACAGCACAGTCCGAAGGTGAGACAGATGTGGCTGCAATTGCTTTAGGACCAACACCAAAGTAACTGCTGGTAGCTCTACAGTGCTGCCCAAATGTAGGTCAGGGATTTGTGACTGACCAGCAAAGAGACATGAGCTGAACCCACTCTGCTCTCTCTGGGCTGCTGCTGAGGTTCAAACTTTCAGAAAGTTTGCTTGTGTGCGTTTATGCTTTGTGGTAGAAGCACAAACTGAAATTAGGAGCACCATCCAGGAGGGATTTAGAAATCCATGCCAAGAGCACAGCCTTCAATTCATTTCCTGAAATCAAGGTGGGGCCACAAAGTCACCTCTTCACCTTCTCAGAGCAGAGACCACCACATTTCAGCCCATCCTTGCTCTGCTGAACACAGGAACATGTGCTTGGCTGAAGCCCACTTGGGGAAAGGCATCTTATCTTGAACAGAAAACATAGCATGGGAGATTTTCCCTTTCCTCAGTGATTTGTTCCAGCAGCTAATCAACTTCATTCTTTTAAAAATTAATGCCTATTTTCTCATTTCAGTTAGTCTGGCTTCAGCCTGCAGCTGTGGGTTGGGGCTGTCTCTTCTCTCTGGCTTACACAGCTCGTGGGTACCTGCCTTTTCTCTCCATGGAGTTATTTGTGTATTTATACAACTTTCTTCAGCTAAATAGCTGCTGTTGCCTAAATTTCAGTCTCAGGCAGCAGTTTTGGGATTTTTTTCATTCTGCTTCTCCCTGAGGGTGTGCTGCCCCATGAAGCTTCCTGCACTCACCTGCCCAAGGCACACGCCCCTGTATTTTACATCATCCGTGTGGAGGACTCAGACTGAAACACAGCTCTGCATAAACAATTGATCTCAGAGCAGAATGGTGACTGCTGCTGATCGCTGCAGATAAAGGGCACTTGTGGTGAGCATCAGTCTCTGCCTGCCCAGCTCTAGTGGCAGCTGGAATGCTGAGTGCAGCTGTCCCGGCCCCTCCACTCCCTCCACGGCCCCAAATCCCCTCCCCTCTGATTCACTGCTCCCTTCAGCTCCTGGTTGTCTTCTCGTCTGAGTTTTGACCACCTCCTGCTCCCTTTCCCCTTCTTTTCCTACTGATCCTCCCTTAGTAAAACCACCTAAAAAGTAAGAGAGTGACTGTGTGGCTGTTCTCTCATCCCTGTCCCTGTCCCTCACTGCCAGCTCTGCTGGGCAAGGACTGCCCACCTCCTCCTGTGCCTGCCCAGGATAAATGCATCATTATGAGAACCTTTAACAACAACACCATTCCTGCTTACCTATGCTGGTCAGTCAGTGGGCTGGCAGCTAAGCCAACTACTAATTATTAAGTTTACAATAGGTTTAACAAAAAATAATTGTGCGTTTTGGGAGCACACGGTATCAGTGCATCTGGTTTTCCAGTTCACAGCTTCCTCGTGAAGGAGCTGACTCTTTGAGGCTTGTTACTGTTCTAAACATGTTGATGGTGTACTCAGAGCAGCTCATAAATACATAATTTAAGTAATTAATACAAATAAAGTCTCATTACAAGCAGCAACCAATTAAAACAGCACAGAGGGCATCTCCTGTGCTTTGGGTAGCAGCTGAAGTGGAAGAAGATACTATTGCAAGGCCTGAGAATTCCCTCCTGCCCTTCCCACACGCTGAATCTCAGGAAGGTTTCCCACAAGGAAGATTCATGAGCAGTCTCTGCTGCCAGAGGAAGCTGCTGCTTCCCCTTGGCCTGATTATAAGAGCAGCAAATTAGGGCAATTTTTCACCAGTGATGCTGCCAGTGCCTTCAGAGCAGTGCAGGTCTCAGGCAGGCAGGCTGCAGCAGGGATGGTCTCATCCTGGTGCTTGCTAATCCTGCAGCAAGGCACTCAGTGGTCATCTGTCCACTCCCGTGGCCACCATGACTCCAGCAGGACATTCTGCTGGCCCCTGGTTGTGCTGGGTGTGAAGATGGCATTTGGGCTGCAAACAACGCTACAGTTCCTGAGGCTGTAACATTTTCTTTTTTTCCTAATTTCAGTTTGTGTCACTTAGGGACACGCTTGGGTCCCAGCCAAGGTATTCCTTTTTCCTCCCATCCAGGGATGGCAGAAATGAGGGATCAAAGCACTGAAGAGGATCAAGACATGAAAGGCAGAATAAATGAAGCCATGAAGAAATGGGAACAGAGATCCACTCCTTTAATGTAATTAACCTTTCCAAGAGCAGATAATATTCCCGAATCAAAGGACATCGTGGGACACAGAAATGCATCCGGTTCATGTGGGAGCGATGCTGCGAGCGAGGCACCGAGGCGAATACAAACACGGCTCGCAGGGCGGGGATGGCACCAGCCACCGGCACAACCAGTCCCCAGACAGCCGCTCCCGGCCCGGCTCTCATTAGAGCGCACATTAAAGGGTTCCCACCCCCCGGCACCGCTCAGCCCCGGGCTCTTTCGGGACTGCGCCTCCCCAGACGGGGGCTGTCCGCGCTCCGCTGCGCTCCCACGCCGCTCCCGGGCCCCGCGTCCTGTCCCCGCACCCCGTGTCCTGTCCCTGTCCCCGTGTCCCTCCTGCACCCCGCGTCTTGTCCCTGTCCCCGTGTCCCCTCCCGGACCCCCTGTCTGCCACCCGCATCCTGTGTCCTGCTCCCAGTCTCCATCTGCTCCCCACACCCCGTGTCCCCTCCGCACCCCGTGCCCTTCCCGCATCCTGTCCCTCCACCCCGCGTCCTGTCCCTGTCCCCGTATCCCTCCCTCACCCCTTGTCCTGTCCCCGCACCTCGTGTCCTGTCCCTGTCCCTGTCCCTGTCCCTGTTCCTGTCCCTGTCCCTGTCCCTGTCCCNCCGCTGCCGGGCTCCGCTCCGCCTCGCCAGCCCCGAGCCGGGTGCCCCGGCCCTGCCGCTCCTCCGGCCTCCGCAGTCCCGGCCCGGCGGGCGGTGAGTCTTGTCCTGTCCCCCGGGCAGATCGGAGGGGTCGCGGGGTCGCCTCATCGGGGGAGGGCACGGTCAGGCAGGAAGGGGGGTCCGGGCGGCCCCGGCGTGCGGTGGGACCCTCCTGGCAGGCTGGGGCATCTCCCGGGGTGACGGGCATCGCCCGCGGGGTGACGGGCACTGCTCCGCGGGTGAGGGTGGCCGCGCCCGGGGCATCTCCGGGGGTGACGGGCAGCGCTTCCCGGCGACGGCATCGCTCCGCGGGTGAAGCTGGCCGTGTTCGGGGCATCCTCCCCCGCAGGCAGCGGGTCACGCTTTAGGGCATCCCCCTCCGGGAGCTGGTGACCGCGCTCGGGCCATCTCCCGCCGGGGATTAGGGACGGCGCTCCGGGCACCATCCCCACGGGCTCCAGGGGTCCTGCCCGGGCACTCCTGCTGCACCCTCCCGGGGATTTGCGGTGCCGGCGGTGAGCTCGGTGTTCGTGCTTGGTGCAGCGTCCCAGAGTGCCGGGGGACTTGTTCCCTGCCTGCACCCACCCGCGTGATTCCCGCACCGGGACCAGCATCACCAGCCCCGTTCCCACATCAGCGGGGCCGGGGGGTGTTCAGGTGTCCCAGGAGCAGCACCTGCTTCTGCAGCCCTTCCAGAACATGCCTGGCACGCAGCAACCCTCCGGCCGGCAGCGCTGGCTGGTGATCAGGGCGCAGCCGGCCCCTACGGAATCGTGGCTTTGGGCTCTGTCCTTGTCCCCTCCCCGGACACGCTGGCTGTAGTAATACCTTGGAGCCCCTTGCTTCCCCTTGGCTGTGAAATGCCCACAAACATCCCCGACCTGGCGGCACCACTTAAAAAGCACTTGATGTGCCGGGAGGAGGAGGAGGAGGCACCGCGTTCCCGTCCTTTTTACCGCGGGATGAGGCACTTCTGTACCGCCCGTGCTGCAGGGAACACCCGCCCTTAGCCATACCTGTCTGGGAGTTCATCCGTATGGAAAACGCGGCCGCTTTCCTGGCTAACACCGGGGTTGTCTCGCAGAGACCATTTAGTCTGTCTAGACAAGTATGATGAAGAGCAAAGTGCCTGGAGCTGAGTGATGAGAGCTCGGGTATCTCTGCAGTGCTGCGTTTGTTGTACAGCTCTGATAGACGCTGCTCGGTGCTTTTGGGTCTCTGGTTAGCAAGTGCACAGCACACAGACACGGATTATGGAGGATTATTTCATGTCAGAGCCAGGGAAGGAGAACACAGCCAGCCCTTCATCACATGTGTGCACGGGAGAAGCATCACAGGCAGTTGAACCAGACTAAAATGAACAGAGAAAACTCTGAAAATGGTGAATAAAAGGGTGATGAGGGGGAGGAGGGGGGAAGGCACATACTGCCAGCTTACTTTCTGGAGGGTAGCACAGAGAAGTTCATGAATGTTTGTGTGACACTTAGAAAGCCTCAAATAGCAGGCACTGAAAAATAGGGTAGCGCTTTGTACGAGCACAGAATAAGTAAAATCTGTAGAAGAGAAGGCTGAAACGAGGCATAATGTATGTCCTCAGTATGTATTAAAATGAAGCACAGTGTATTGAGAGAGCAGGCTTTAACATAAAACAAAATCAAGGGCAAAGTGAACGTGTATGTGTTCTTAAATATTTAAGAACTCCTAAATAAGAATATCTAAATAAGGACAAAAGGAAGCATCTGCCTCCATCTCAGGTGTTTCATGACCTTTACAAATCTTGTCTTCCACCTTGCAAACCTTTTTTGCATATTGTTGAGCTGTCCATCTAACCTGTCCAGCAGTCCAAGTTAATTAATGAGGCAGATTCCTGGGAGGACAAACTTCCAGGACTGAGTCTTGCAGCAGTAACACATCAATCACAGCTCCAACAGGACTGGCAGATTCTCCTCCTGGTAAATGCACGTGTGAATCCCTGAAGGTTTCCACAGCACCAGAAATGACTCTTCTCCACACCATCTGCTTCTGAGCCACAGACATATTCTAGAGACATTACACACAAATATTATTGGGATCTGGCACTACACGAAGCCAGAAGGCTTTATCTGAGTTTCTGGGCTGGAGCACACACAGATCTGACTCAGTGCTTTGTGGCCACTTAATGCCAAGTGGACAGAGGATGCCAGAGCTCCATGGGGGTGCAAGTAGAGGGCTGGGCAGGTCCAGAGTGGATTTGCTCTGTGAGCAGAGGGGATTGATTCTGAAAACTGCTGAGTATCTCAAGATCAGGTCTGAACCTGGCCAAACAGATTTGGTGGGACCCCAGGAGCCGAGCCTACTTGACAGGCAAAGCCTGGGTCTGTGTGTGGAGATGTGTTGAGGTCTGTGAGGAAGGAGCTGGACTAGTGAGAATTTTATTTGGAGCAGAGCTTCTCAGTCAAGAAAAATCTCTTTCTATACATGTAAACAAATAAATTGAGAAAATTGCTTTGAGGCTGTCATCGCTGCAATACTGAGAAGCACTGGGAAGGAGAGGCTGATCCTGGAGCAGCAGTAGCAGACACCAAGTGCAAATCTCAGGGAAAGAGCTATTAAGCAACCGGAGCATGTGTTGATAATTAGTTATTGCTCGTTATGTTTGCTCTGGGCTTTTCATTTCTGTTGACTGGCGATGAATTTTCTGCACTATCACTGCTTGTTTACAGTACAGCACCTAACCAAGGTGATTAATCAGTGTTAGGAGACCCTGCTAATGTCCCTCTGACATCCAAAGAGCTGGGTTAAGTCAGTTTGCCTCCAAATACTTCATAAGAGCTGAGAGGGGAAGGGAACAGAGGGAATCTCCTTCTGTGCATCTGCAGTGCCTATGGGAGAGTCAGAGCTAGAAATTACTCACAAGTTGGCTTATAAAATAAATAACTTCAGCTTAAAAAAACAATACAATCTCTGCAATGTTAGGGTCAAATTCTGTACACTACCAAATAAATCCATAATGCACCGAGTGCCCTTTCTGGACCTGTACATGGAATTTCTGCACACAAGACTATCCCTGTCTCATTAGAAAATCCCAAATGAACTCACACTGTATGGTATTGCCTTGGCCTTTGGGAATCACCCTGTTACTGTCAGCCCCAGGCATATCTATCCAAGAAAGCAATGTCAATATATTAGAGAATAAATGACATATCGATGAATTACAAACAGAATAATTCATAGGTAATTTTCAATTACAGAGAATAATTTATACATGTCGGATTTGCAAAGAGAATTATTTATGAGTAACCTGAATTGCACATGAAGCACATTACCAGCTTACTGTGGGAATGTGCAGACTGCTCAGGTGTCACGTGCTGAGCCTGGATTTTGGGGTGTTTCTTGTGAAAACACCATGAATAAAATCTGTCAAGCACCATAGTAAACAGATTTGTGTAATGTACCTAGTCTGATCTGAAACCTCCCTGAGTGCTGAAAGCCAGACTCAGGGAGTGTGCTGGAGCTCCTGCCTTGTGGAACACCACCAGCAGAAAGCTGGTCCATAAAATTTTTCTGAAGCATTAATTTTCTCCAATGAAGTATTTTAGAAAAGTTTACTAAAGAGAAGCGATTGTCTTGGATTTGGAGAATGTAATGGTTTGCTGCTGTTCTGTTGGAAGCAAAGCCAGACTCCAGGAGAAGGAGGCACATGTCATTGCAGCCTGAATTCCTGCAGATGCATTCCTGTGCCCGAGCTTTTGAACCACTAAAGAGCTGTCATGGGCACCCTTGGGCATGGGGAACATCACAAAACACCCATGGTCACAGCTGGGAATGTCTGGAGCTGGGTGAATGTCTCCTTTTAGGAAGCCTAGGGAAACAATGTATATCCCATAGCTTTGGGCTCGCACTATATTCTACGAGGGACCCTGGGGGGAACTCTTACCACAAGACTGTGCTCTCATTGTGTTTGCTGTCACATACATCCACTCTTTGCTGCCTCCCATTTAGCTGAGAAAAATCCATTCATTTTCCAACCAGCTCCTCCTCCCCAGACCAACACTCCAGTTGTTGCCCAAAACATTAATGAAAGCAGCTCACGCTTCCAGAAACTTTGAAATTTAAATCCTTTAATGTGATCAGTCTCAACCTGGACCAAGTGCAAAGTCTCTTTCTTGACTTGCACTGGGCAGGCAGCAGCTGAATATTGCTAAGAGTTTCCCAGTGAAAGTTCTGCAATCACCAGGAAAAGGATGCCTGTATTTAAAGGTTGTGCAGAACAAGTGAAATCTTGTCCATTAGGAAAATGCCAATCTTCACCCTAATCCAAGGCAAAACTCTTGGTGACCTGCTGGGGTCAGACTCTCACTTTGTCCTCCCAAATCTGGAAGCGAGTCAGAAACGTAGAGATTTGGGTCACCAAGTGCAGAGAAACCTCACACAAACTCTTGCTGCTCCCTGTAAAAACCAGCTGGAGCAATTTGGACAATTTTGGGCAGTAAGAAGAGCTGAGAAAGTATCACAGATTTTTTTTTTCCTACACTTTCACTAGATTAGGGCCCTTGTAGCACTTCAGATCCCCCGTGCCACCTGCTGTCAGCCTTTAATGTGAGTGAAATACAAAGCTTGCAGAAATGAAAGAAAGCTGCTTATCCACTCCCTCTCCAAGCTACACACCCTTAGAGACAAAAAAAGATCACACTAAATGAGCCCTTTTGAGGACTACCAATACATACACAGCTCTTCCCAAGGGTTAGATGAGAAGGAATGCAGTGTTAATTTTAATGGGCTGCCACTTTCCTCTTACAGTGCAAACCACCTCTGCATAACTGAGGAGAGGCTTTGGCTCATGTTGGTACTACTTTTTTTAAATATTGAATTTTCTTAATCATATTGCTGTCCTCAGGGGCCAAAGAATGCCATGTACCTGGCAGAACTAGGCTGCAGACCTACTTAAATTTAACCAGTTCCTCCTTAAAATATTTAATCACTCTTTTTTTTTTTTTTCCTGTGATTGAATGCTGCTGCTAGAGCAGTGATGGTCAGCAGCTGATGGATTTGATGTCCACCCAGAAAGCTTTTCTGGCTCCTTTTAAGTTACTATGAACTTGCCTAGAAGAAGGTAACACTTATTCCTAGAAACCCTGGGCTTTTGTGCATATATCCCCCAAATTTCTCATTCTGCTGTGAACAGGTGGAGCACTTACCTGTGGTAGGCAAAAAGCCCAAAGCACTGCTCCAAAATGCTCCAGTTCTGCTTGGCATGATCTCCTCACAAAAAAGAAAAATCCAGACATGGATTAGTCACGGGGGCTGTGCCTTGTTTCCTCTTTTTTTCCCTCTCCCCAAGGTGTTCACTGGCACCTGCCCAAGTGCATAAACTGCAATGGGAAATAGGTGCTTGGAATAGGGATAGGGATAGGGATAGGGATAGGGATAGGGATAGGGATAGGAATTCCACAGCTTTGGGGCACGCTGGCCTTAGAAACGACCCTGGAGAGGATATTTCCAGGACGCCCCAAATTAGTTTCTTTGTGCTGCTTTCATTTGCTCTTTATTTACCACTTGACATCATCCCCAGCGTTGCTGATGCTAACACAGTGTGACATGAAGCTGCTCACAAAGGGACATGATGGCAATGGGCCCAAACGTGTCCTGCTAGAGGGACACCACCAGCACACGTGAGCCTTGCACAGCAAGTCCCACCTTGGCTGGGCAAACCTCCCCAAATCCTGCAGCCTGACAACAGCACTGGGAGCCAGCTGGATAATACCTAGGATTAAAAGGTGTTAGAGGAAATTGTCACCAGAGAACAGCTGCTTTCACTGGTGTCAGGTAAGTCAGAAGTTCAGGCTTCTGATCGACAGATAAATACCAATATCAACCTCTTTGGTCCTGACACGGACCTGTTCCAAGGAGTGTGGTTTATCCCAAGCAAATACGAGCACCACCTTTCCACAGCCTACAAGTGCAACCACTTGCACAGCACTCAGAGGTATTTCCCATCTTACTGGGGCTTCAGGACAGAGCACCAAAATACCCTCAAACCTGTCAAGCCATCCAGACGCCCGGCAGCATTTTGGGGCTGTGCATTCTTGAGCACCATCTCCTGGCACAGCGACACTCATGGGGACATGGAGAATCCCGTAACAGGCATGCAGTGTAGGGCCTGGAGCGCAGTGTGCAGTGTTTGTAGGATCCCACCACGCCCTGGAGCCGGGATGTTGGTGTGCGCCGCTGTGAGGCCCAAGCGTGAGGAGGTTTCTCCTGGCCAGGCCAGGTGCTGAGGCCGTGTCCTCCTGCAGGCTGGGCACTGAGGCCATGTCCCTCCCGCAGGCCGGGCGCTATGGCCGTGTCCCTCCCGCAGGCCGGGCGCTGAGGCCATGTCCCTCCTGCAGGCCGGGTGCTGACACCATGTCCCTCCTGCAGGCCAGGCGCTATGGCCGTGTCCCTCCCACAGGCCGGGTGTTGAGGTCGTGTCTCTCGCGCAGGCCGGGCGCTGACACCATGTCCCTCCTGCAGGCCGGGCGCTATGGCCACGTCCCTCCCGCAGACCATGCGCTGAAGCTGTGTCCCTCCTGCAGGCCGGGCACGGAGGCCGTGTCCATCCCGCAGGCCGGGCGCTGAGGCCGTGTCCCTCCCGCAGGCCGGGTGCTGACACCATGTCCCTCCTGCAGGCCAGGCGCTATGGCCATGTCCCTCCCGCAGGCCATGTGCTGAGGCCGTGTCCCTCCCGCAGGCCGTGCCCCGCCATGCTGCAGTGCAAACACGCGCAGGAGTTCAGCTTCGGGCCCCGCGCTCTCAAGGACGCGCTCATCTCCACCGACCCTGCGCTGCAGGAGCTTTATGCCAAGGCCTTCTCCAGGGCGGAGAAGCTGTTCCTGTCCGAGGCCTACAACCCCCAGCGCACGTTGTTCTGCACGCTGCTCATCCGCACCGCCTTCGACTGGCTGCTCAGCCACCCCGATGCCCCCGAGGACTTCGAGACCTTCTACCACGCCGTGCTGAGGAGGAAGCAGAACTTCTGTCGAAAGCACATTTACCTGCAGCCTATAGGTAATGGGGGGATCTTCACTGGGCTGCCTGGAGAGACACGGGAGGGAGGTTGGAGGTGTTGAGTGATGCTAACACCCTCCTCTAAGGACTCGCCTGCAAATGCAATGGCCATAGCGAAGACAAGTGTAGCAGGCAAGGCTCTGACATGCCCCCAGTCCAGACTCACAAGTCATGGTGGTAGACCTGTCATATAAATGGTATGTGTGCCCCTGGGTGAGGCTTGCTATGAATTTCTGCATATATGTATATCAAAGTATGAAACAATGCCAGAAAAACCAGCATTTCTGGAGGTCTGTCTCTGATGGTTCATTAAACACAGCCACCCATTCCCACGTTAATCATTGTGCACAACTTATACAGGAGACAACCTCCCAGCACATCTGCTCTGCTAATGAGCGTAATAATGCCTTGAGCAACCTCTCAGGAAGAGCTCTCTCTTCTCCTCTGTATCCAGAGATCTCTATCTCCTCTATAACCATCCAGAGGTGTTCACTCCATCCCAGAGTAAACAATCAACTCCAGAATGAACCAGCCTGCCCGCTCCTTGCTGTGGCCAGTGCCACAGAACCCCATCAGAGCCTGATGTTCAGCCTGGCTGTAAGGCACTGACAGAGAGTTTCTCTCCTCAGATTTAATCGAAGGGCCTGCTGGGGTCTCACTGCTGGATTCCCTCCAGAGCTGTGTGGAGTCTTTCTTCCTGGGGCTGCGTGTGAAGTGCCTCCCCTCCATCCCAGTCTCTTCCATCCACTGCTGCTTCCGCCACAGCCGGGACTCGGACAGGGTGCAGCTCCATGCAGGTGAGGAAGGAGCTGGCAGCAGGGAGCCCACAAGGACACCAGCCTGGCACACGGGCACGAGTTCTCCCTTAGGAAATGCCTGACACAGCCCTTCATTGCCTGAGCTGGGAGGGGATGAGGAAGGGAGTGAAAAGGCAGAAATCCTGTTCCCATGGAAAGCCCAGAGCTTTGAGGCTGGAAACAGGAATAAAAAACAAAGTGACTTTCATCATATTTTCCTCTGCTGTTTGTATTTTTGGGTGCTATTACGTTTAGGTCAAGCTCTGCAAAGCAATCAGATCAGGTCTAAGGGAAGGCTCTGTTGATTTGGTGCAGTCCGAGTTCACCCATCCCCTGTCCAGAGCCAAAGTAAATTATTGGCCTGGGTGGTGCAGGAGGGGAACTCACAGGCCTTTCATGATAGGAAATTTGGGTTCAAGTGTCACACAATTCCCCAGAGAACTGGGTTTGCCAGCTGCCAAACTTGCACTGCACAAACATCCACCTGGAATGAGATGCTTGCAGGTACCCTGGGCAGCACATGCCCAGCACAGACCCAGCACTGCAGCCCTGGGGCTGTTCCAGCTCAGTTCTGAACTGCCTGTAGGGAAATTCTGCTCCCAGGTGCTCATTTCCATGGCTTAGTTATGAATTCACCAGCATCTCTGCTTTGTTTTAACTCTGGGCTCAGCATCACTTCCAAAGTCTTCTCTGATTTGAGAGATGGGCTACACAGCCATGGTTCTCCACCTGAGATGATGAATGCAGCAGCTCTGCCTGCCTGTGGGCTTGGATTACATCCTCCTCCCCATCAGCAGCAGAAATTCTGGCTCTACCTTCCAGGGATTCTTCATTTAAATGAACATCTCTTTCGTTTTTGTCCAGATGGGATCCTGAATTTCCTGAAGAACAACAAGCCCATGGATGCCCTGTGTGTCCTTGGACTTACCCTGCTGGACCTTTACCCATGTGAGACCTGGAGCTTCACATTCAGCAAGTTCCTGCCAGGACAAGGTGGGTTGGTGGCCCATGGTGATCTAGGACAGTGTGTGAATAAGGCAGTGCTGTACCAAAAGTCCCTGTGGGACTGGAATAGCCAAATCTCATCCTTAACATGCTATGCCCTGGTAAGAGGAGCTAGGTTTTCCCAATGTGAAATTAGGGGGATCAGGGTTCCTGATCCAGACAGAGGTAACTGAGGTGATAAAAACCTTTTGGGGAGTGGCTCTCATCACACCCTTAGTGCTCAGCTGGACTGTGCTACACAGCTGTATTTTCATGCTGCCTAAGGTGAGGGACAGTTGTAAAAGAGCAGATGCCTGACTTGTACTCCCCTCTCCTCACAGAAGTGGGAGTCTGCAGCTTTGCCAGGTTTTCTGGGGATTTCCCCCAGGCTGGTTGTAGCAGCTTGAACCCACCCACGCAGAAGGAAGAGCTGTGTGAAGTCAGCAAGGAGGGCAGAGACCGGACCCTGCAGTTCAGTGCCCAGGAGATGGTCCAGTGCTGTAAGGTAGGACCAGCAACCTCCTGCACCCCGTGTTTCTTTCTGAGTAGGGTTAAATATTTCAGGCCAGGGCATAACCCATGCCTCAGCCCAGGGAAGCAGCCAAGAGATCACTCCCAGAAGCACAGGCAGTCACAGCTGGGTTCACACACTGAATTCAGACATAAAGAGCTTGCATTTTAGTGCACTGCATGGACAACTCCTACTCCCCTCACCACTGGAGCAAATGACATCAGTTATGGGGAGGCTACAGGATTTGCCTCAGAATCACACAATGGTTTGGGTTGGAAAGGTCCTTAAAGACCATCTTGTCCCAAACCCCTACCATGGGCAGGGACACCTTCCACACCAACCAGGTTGTGTCATGGAGTAGGACTGAAACAACTCCCAGGCTCGGGCTTGGGTAATCCTGAGTGTTTTTCTTGTCAGGCATAGCAGGGCTGACACAGCATTTGGAGGTTAATCAGAGTATCTGCTGGAGCTGTGTGTACCTAAGGGATGGCTGCAAAGGGTGACTCTGTCCTCCCCAGACACTGCCACCTGTAAGGTCCCTGTGCCAGACCTGTTACATGGGTGGATGAGAAGAATACCTCAGCCAAGTTTGCACATCTATTTATATGCAGATGCCCCCTCACCTCCAGCACATCCTCTTCACGAGTGCTGTCCTCCCTCATCCCAACGTCTGCCATATTCCAGCTCTGCTTCCAGTGCTCCTCTCAAAGCCGGCCCACACAGAGCAGTCACACCAGCACCTTCGAAGCCATTTCCCTTTGCTCCCCTGGTATTTGCTCAGGATTTTCTAGTTTGAGGTCTCTTCCTGTAATAATTTCAAATTATATTAAGTGGCAATGGGCAGAGGAGAGGAATCCTCCATCCTCAGCCTTTCCACAGTTGCCAATTCCCAAGGCAGTCATGCTTGGCCAGCTGACTCCAGCTCAGTTTTTTGCTTTGGCACAAATGCTAATGGAGTCTGTTCTGGAAGGACTCAGATCTGTTATTGCCAACAGCTCCTTGCACATTTCTCACCCAGGCTGTGTTGCTCTTTTAAGGCCCCAGTGGGACTGGTTTTCCTCCTTAAAAAACAACAAAAAACCTCCAAACACCACATTGTCCTTGGGGAAGAGTAGCAGGAGCACTGCCCCACAGCTCCAAACACTCTGCCTGCAGGGCTTCCCACATCGCCTCACCCACACCTACCCCTCCCTCCCCACAACACAAACACGGAGCTGGGAAGAGGCAGCCAGGTTCTCCTATCACCTCGGAAAAGCCTTGTAGGCTGGAGGAGTCCATTGCTGAGCAAGAGCTTGGTCAGACTGCCAGGCAGCAGGGAAGGTGGAACAGCAGGGGAGGAAGAGGAGGGGGCAGCAGAAACGGGAATGACCACGCACTGCTGTGATCTTTGCTTCCCTGAAAGGTGACCTGCCACGAGATCTGCCACCTGATGGGGCTGGGGACGTGCCGCTGGCTGCAGTGCATCATGCAGGGCGCGCTGAGCCTGGACGAGGCGCTGCTGCGGCCGCTGGAGCCGTGCCCCATCTGCCTGCGCAAGCTGCAGCACGTCGTGGGCTTCAAACTCATCGAGCGCTACAGGGTGAGCCCCAACTCCCCCGGCCGGGTCTCTTGGAGCAGGGGAGGGCAGGGACAGCGTGGGCAGCCCAAAGCGCAGCACTGAAGGTGCTGCAGCAGCGCCGTGCAGGTTTCAGGAGCTCTCAGTGCGGGGTGCTGAGGCGGCAGCTCACACCTGAACGCACGGGTGTTCTACACAGGCTCTGACTAACACAGAGCTTTGCATGAGCTCCATCCAGGGTTTTTGGCTCTTCCCAAGGACACTGCCACAGTCCAACCACATTTTGCTGCTCCCAAAAAACCGGGTAGGGAGGGCAGGCAGATTGCAAGCAGGAGCAGCAGTGAGTGCAGGGATTCCCACAGCTACGCCCTTTCCTGTGCCACCCTGGATTTTTGCCTCTCTGGGGCTGCTGGGAACAGGGAGGGAACATTATGTGTGTGCTTTGCTGCAGTTCCTCTGTTTAAATTTATGAAAAAGGATCCCAGATTATTACCCCCAATACATGGAGGGTCCCAGACTCATCTTTTGTCTCTTCTCTCCCACCCATACCACTGCTAACACCACATTTAGACAGATCAGGAACAGTGCTAACACACCCTTAGCTCTTGAAAGGGTTTTCCACCTCTGCTGTCTAAAAAGCAGGATTCAGTAACCAAATGGTTGGTGGAATAGAAATAATGCCCCCATTCTCACTCAGCACCCATCTTCTCCCTGGTTGTGATTCCTGTCTGGCACACATGTTCAGAGGATTTTCCACGGCTGCCTGTTTTCAGGTCTGTGGGTTGTATTTGTAGCAAGATACGAGCAGAATGAAAAAGGAGATGCCACTGGTTTCATTCAGCATGGAATCAGATACACAGAAGCATGGAAAAGAGTGTGGGGAAACATTTTCTTGTGATTTTCCTACTTATCTGTGGTGCTGCCAGACCCTTCTCTGACTCTAGGGGTCTAAATTCCCCAGAGCACCAGAAGAATAAATTCTGCTTTATTTAAACACTCAGCCTGTCAGCATGCAGCCAGTGCTTTCTAGAAGAGAACTGCCAGCTGCATTAATCTTTTCTAGAAACATTTTTGCCTTTACACCTGCAGCAAACACTGTAAGTGGCTCAGCATCCTCTGGTGACAGGGAACACAAACCTGAAGGAATTATACACTTGCCAAATGTCACATCTGCTTCCTCGAGAAGGCAAAGCCCAACTAGATACAGTACAAGCTGCTGTAGGAGAGCTGTGATAATCTCTGTAAGAGGCTTTGCCATAATGTTGAGAGGAGATATAAATGCCAGAGATTAATTAAATAGTTAAGGAACCTGACAGAAGAGAGCAGAAAGCACTTCAAGACAATAACAGAGAGCAAAGTTAACTTGCCAAGCCTGTTAAGTGTAAGTCTGAAGTCACATTTCCTCTTAGAAACTATCACGGATCCCCACCTGCCACAAAACAGCTTCAGACACTCATAATAACCACAGGAAATGCCAGAACCAAGCTGTGCCTTGGCAGCAGCAGGTAACTGCTCAGATCTGCAACTGAGACATGGTTTGGGGCAGAGGAGCATGTGGGGCAGGAAACCAGTCCTTATGCAGCAGAAAAAAGCCCATCAATATTTTATCTGAGTTGCACTCAGAACCACCACTCCATTTTTTATTCCAGCTGCTTATTCCAGCATGAGTCATCTTGAAAACTTAAAGCAAGTTAATTGTCCTGGTGTTTCCCCACCACAATCAACATTTCCACCTGCTGCTTGTGCAGCATCCCAGGCTGTCCTCACATGGTAGCTGGATGAGTTTGCAGTGGCCACACACACAGCAGGTCTTCAGTGACATCCTTGGGGTAGACATCCACTTCAAATGCTCTTGCCTGCAGGCAAACAAAACCCACACAGAGCTCATCCCTTCCTGGTTAAACAGGAGAACGTAAGAGGCTGCAGCCCTTCAAACCCACCCAAAGTTCAAATGAATAAGCCACCCAAAGGATAAGAGAGACTGAAGAGATTCTGGGAATTCAGGCAGTGATCCTGAGTCGATCATCCCCTTTTTTTGCCTTGAATAACCCAAATGTACTGTTGGAAAATCTGCATCTCCACAGCCTATTTTCTTCCTGGGAATTGGGCTAAGTAACAATTGGGATTCCTTCTCAGATTCACTATTCTTGGGAATTTAGAGCCATTACAAAATCATGGGCTGCTTGCAGCTCTCCAATGGCTTTGCTGTCCCCTTCACTAGCCCAGCTCCCACTGCAGCTTCTGGCACCACCTTTGTTGGATAAACCCAGAGGGAGGGAAGGGCCACTGGAGGTGGGACAAGGCAGAAGAAAAGTTGTCCCTTTACAATTTTTCTTGCCCCAGAGGGAGGGGGCAGGGTGGATTAGCTAAACTGAAAGACTCCATTTTATTCCTGTAGGAAATTCTTCCCCGGGGCTCCATGCTCAGACTGAAATGAGAAGCAGGGCCCATTTCTCCCACCCACTCAATTTGAGCTCTTTATCCTTTCTGTCACTTGCCTGAAGAGAGAGCAATAGAGGAGGGAAGGGGGAGGGAGGAGTGGGGGGCTGTGAGAGGAGGGAGCTCCACAGGGCTGGGAATCTCCTGCCTGCTCCTCAAACACTGCAGCTCCCCCTGAGCCGAGCAGGGACGGACCCAGCTCTGCGCCTGGCACACCATGGGGACAGCCCAGGCTAATCCTGCCACTGCTGAGCAACTGGGGGCTTTCAAATGGATCTCTGGGAGCTACACAAAGTAAAGGGGAAGAAATAGGCCACAGGAGTGTGAAAAACTGAAAAACACACACAAAAAAACCCCAACACTGGAAACAAGGCAGACAAGATCACCTTTTACCCAGGGATGTCTGGAGTACTGTGGTTCATTCCCTAAAGCATAAGGAACAAATGTGCCAGGAGCAAGCTGTTATATGCCTCATTGTGGCATTTAATATTTAAAAAGGAAATGGTCTCAGACATTTGCCTTTCATTAATTCTTTCTTAGAGCCAGCCTTCCCACTTGTTCGTTTCAGGTTGGGAGGGGAAGAGCTATTCTTGGGAATAAAATGCACGTTACCACAGGCATTAACAACATTAACAACAGAAACACAATTCTTCACCACTATCTGAGGAGTTTTTATAATGACACAGTTTCCTCTGAGAGGCCTTGGTTTGACTCTCCTGGAGACCACATTCACACAGCAGGGAGGGATCTGGTGCAGTTTTCTCCTACCACCTTCAGTAACAGGGCAGATAAAGTCCACATCTGACTAGAGGCAGCTTTGCCACAGTCCAAGAAAATGGGACAAGAGAAAGCTCCTCCTGTGTCGGGTCACCAGGAGCTGTCTGAACCCATTGTCTGGCAGAGAGGACCGTGGCAGCTGCAGCTGACCACCCAAGATAAACAGGTTTACCTGGCAAACACTGGGAGAGGCGTAACTGGTGTCTCTCATCCTCCACAATGAACCTTTCTCCTCTCACCACAGAAGCTCTATGCTTGGACACAGACTGTGCTGTCCACGTGGCCGAGGCAGGAGTCAGCAGAGCTGTCTGCCTCAGAGGACATCCCCCCGTTCAGCTCCGACTCCGGGATGTGCTGCGAGAACGACTCCGAGGCCGTGACCTCGCTGTCCGAGCCGCTGACCCCCGACACCTGCAGCCAGGGCCTGTCCCTGGGGCCAGAGCTGGAGCAGGACGAGCAGCTGGGCTCAGAGGCACAGAGCCAGCCCCGGCTGCCCGGGCACACCAAGGCCACGGACACCATCAAGGATTACGAGCTGTGGCTGGAGATGTGCATTGCTGCCCTGGAGAGGAACGTCTCTGAGGAGGAGCTGGCTCAAGTGGACAAGACTGTGGATGCCCTGGCTAAGTGGGAAATGTTTACAGGCCAGCTGCCTGCTGTGAGGAAGGACCTGCCCTTTGCTAGGGACAGCACCGGGCTACGCAAAGTTCTTGGAGACAAATTTTCCTCCTTGCGGAGGAAGCTGAGTTCCAGAAAACTGTCCAAAGGGGAGTCATCCCCTCATCACTGGAGGTGGGAAGACAATTAGGCTGGGGCTGCCTTGGGCCAGCTTTCCTCACCTCACTGCCCAGCTTCTAGCCTTCCTCACGCCAGCCTGTTGCTGTCTCAGGGAAACAGCAACTCCCCCCAGGAATAAAAGGTGTTTTGTTTTCTGAGATTGCTAACAGTTTTGATGTGATCAGTTCTTCTCTAAGGGTTTGTGCTGTGCTGGTCTAAATGACACCACCAGTCCACATCCACCTCAAGTCCCACGTAGGTGCTTTTATTTTCTTGGTCTGAAGAGGTCAGCCAGGTCCCTACTCAGGAGTTTGGGCCATCTGAACAAACAGATGCAAACTAAACCACGGCAGCTCCCCCACTCAGAGAGCTCTTCTCTGCTTAGCACATCAATCCCAGGCACAGATGAGATTTCTCCCTCTCCTTTCCCCCTTGCAAACACTCAGCATGCTCTGCTCGGTGCCCCATCAGCTGGAGGTTGTGCTGAGCACGGGAGCACAATCCAGGCTGATGGACTCTCATGATGAGTTGGGGGAAGATGGAGGAGATGGGCATAGAGTAAAGCACAAGACCCCTGGCTGCCCAAAGAGCAGCCTTAGTCTGACGATTGTCTCTTGGCAGAGTCTCAAGAGGATCTCCAGAGATGCCTCAGTTCAAACAAAGCCAGGCTTGGAGCGTGAGCTGGAACTACTCACACTCTCTGTAATCGGCACAGGAGAGGAAACCTCTGCAAACATTCACAGACTCATTGATTATTAATGTAAAAGGGGGAACTACACATGCATTCCTCTTTCTGCCTTGGGAAGTTACCCCCCTGGCCTTTCCCTCTTCCCTGCTGCATGAGGCACCCACTGAGCAGGACCGGGTGCTGTGCTGGCACCCGGAGCAGCAGAGCCTCCCTTCATGGCCAGGGCGTGCTGTTCCTCTCTGCTCCTCCTGGCTATTTATAGCCAGGGCTCAAGAGGCCATGGGCTCCTTGCTCCTGCCAGGGAAGGCTGACCCCTCTCCATGCCCTGCTCCCTCAGCCCTGAGCACTGATAACGCTCCCACAGCCCATGGACGCGTGGCTGAGCTCCGGATTTCTCCTGTCTAAAAATACCAGCAGGTAGGATCAGACTCAGTGCAGCTGGGAGAAAGGAGAGGATGTTTCCCTCCGAGGAGGCAACAGCTTTGGCTTTCCGGAGCACTTGCCCTGTGCACTCTGAGGTCTCCACCCCATCAGGGCGATTGTGGAGCAGGAAGCAAGAGGATGACTGGAAGACACTGGAAAAACGCCAGAGATTTACACACGCAGGTGAGTAGCAAAGATGGTCTTGCAGTAAATCCAGCTGGATTCCGGAAACACAAGCATCTCACATCCGCATGATTCATAGCGGGAGAGAAAGGGAGTTTGGCTTCGGGACTGATGACGGCAATTCCTGGAAACATTTTCCAGGAGCGGGGCGGGTGCGGAGCAGCAGAGCCGCTGCTGCCGCCCTCTCCTGGCAGCCAAAAGGTGACGGGTTCCCATCCAAGGCATTCTTCCCAGCAGCAGGAACCTTCCAAACAAACCCTGCTTGAATTACAAATCCCACTTCTGCCCCCGAACTCGCTCGGTTGTTGCCTGAACGCATGTACTATTTTAAGCAAGAAATTACTCTCTGTTCAGCCTAGTTTGCTCTTCCTTGATTCTGTACTGAGTTATTAGGCTGAACTTTAGAAACTTTCCAGAAAGAGGCTCAGGATGAAATCCTGCCTAAGGGAACAGAGGCAGCTTTCCATCATAAAATTCCAAAGACAACAGAGGAGTGGGGTGGCACAGAAGGGCTGGCAGAAGTCACAGATGGGAGACTCCTTGTGACACTTGGCTTACCTTAGTGCTGCTGTGAGAGCAGGAATTTCTGCTGAAGAACTCTTGTGACTGCAAATGGGTATCTTTGACACCACCACTTACCTGCTCAGCTTGCCCACAAGTGCTCCAGGTAAGACATAAATGAGATGGCAACTCAGAGCTTCAGCAGAAAGAAAGTGGCTGAAAACACTTGGAAGTGCTTCAGCAGCTGGAAGAGAGGGTCCCTGCAATATTCCACTGCAGGGTTTGCTGATGTGAGACATTCCAGTGAAGGGGCTCCTCTTCACAGCAGCAAAGGTTTCCAGTGCTGCAGCAGCACGCCAGGCACAGGCTCTGTGAGCAGCACTTTGCCCCACACCACTGAAAGGACTGGAGGCAGCCTGGGTCACAGAGGAACTAAAGCACTGGCCAAGGTTGCACCGAAAATGAAGGTTACAACCTAAAGCACAAAGGCACAGTTCCTACTCCTCTCTGAATGTACCAGAGTTGCAGGGGGGCAGGAAACAGCTGACACAGGAGTAAGTAGTAGGCCAAATTGAAGGTAAGCCCCTAAATAAGATTTCCTGCATTTTAAGCAGCAGGTTCCTGCAGAGATCCCTCTACTTGGAAAGGTGTGGGAACATAACTTGAAGCTAATAAGCTGCTGAGTAAGCTGTGAAACAGACAAACAAATGAGATAATTAGGAGTCACTTTAGAAGGTCAAACTGTGGATCAACCATCAGCAAGGAGGAGTAGGGTGCTCTATAAATAAATCCAACATGCAGAAGTCACTTGCAATGCAGCAGCCAAGACTGGGGTTGGTTACAGAAGGTCCAGGAACAGTTCCTCTGTGTGGCAGGCAGTGGACAGGAGACCTGGGTGCACCTCAGCCCCAGCCTGGAGAGCCTTTGGCACACGAGAAGCAGGGGAAGGAAGAGGGCACTCAGGAAGGGACAGCAGGTCCCAGAGGGACACAGTGCCAGCAGCCTGCCCCAGGCTCCCTGGGCACAGCTCTGGAAGGCACTGCTCGTGCTCCTCTGCCTCGTGGTGACAGCAGACCATGAATCTGCACATGACCCACCTTCAGGAGATCCCCCAGCAGAACCAGCACCTCCTTCCTGCTGCTGCTGTTGGCTCCCATGTAACAACCCCTAGAACACAGCACAGATCCATGTCAGGCTCCTCTGGCTCAGAGCACCTCCCAAACCACACCATCCTGTGCCTACCTGGAGCACCCTGCACCACCACAGCAGCTCAGGCACACCCTTTCTGCCCCAAGCTCAAGGACACTTGTTTTGAAGCAACTTCTAAAGTCTAATCCTGAACTTAGTAAAAACCAGTCTTTTAATAGCTTTACGAGCTCGTAAAGACAAATATCCTCTCCCAAGAATAAACAGGCAGAACATTCCACTCCTACTCTGAAAACAAGGACTTGCTGTAGCTGAAGGGAGAGGGGAGACAAAGCAACTGTCCAGAGGGGGAAAAAAACCCCAACACAACAAAAACTTTCATGATCTTTACTAGTTAGGGGTGCAATTGCATCCAACAGCTCGCAAGGGTGGGAGAGGAAAAAGCAGCACCTTCCACAGACATTTCATTGGCATGATCCAGCACTTGCTGATTTAACAGTGGCTGTGACAACCTCTCTCCCCTAAAAAAGGTACTTCTCACTGAAATCTGCTTCTGCTGTGCAAAACTGAGGCTTTAAGGGAAAGCTACCTTGGGTAAAAATCCCTGAACACTCATCCCAATTAACTCTTCCTGCCTTAACACCATGCAGCTTCCCAAGATGCCAGTCAGTGCTGGGAAGAGTGGCAAGAAATTTGGGATTAGGAACTGAGTAAACTTCCTCCCAGGTCTGCAAGGATAATGAGATACCAGGCTGGAGCTAGAAACCACAAGGATTTATTTAATTTCTCTCCTCAAAGAGTTCTAACAAATCCTTTAATATTACTATAACCACCCCAAACCTTACACCTTGTACACTTGAGCAAAAATACAAGCTATACTTTGCATTTTAGAGCAGCCTCTCCCTGGGGAAACAGACATGTCTTCCCTTTTATCTTCAGTGTTGGATTACTGAAATTGCAGAAGAGATACTCTGGTTCTGAACAGGGAGTTGTGCTGCTCCTGGGAAGGTAATTCCAAGATAATATATGGAGTTTAGGTTCTCCCTGGGGCACAAGCTCTCACTGGCACTGAACAGACAAACCCACCTGCAGAACCAACTGCTGCAGCTCTGCTCCTATGGAGCAACACCTGCACAGCTGAGCTGGGAAAGGGGCATCTCACAGCAACACCTGGGCCCCAAAAGGGCCACTTTGCTCCACAGAGCTCACCAAAGAGACCCCCTGAGCTGCTGCTGTTGCTGAGAGCTTTTCAGATTGCAGTGATCACACCTGGGCACCTTCTGCTAGAGCACACTGAATTTGCAATTGCTGTTCAGCAGAGATGCTGAACACTGCCAGTACATCTCACCTCAAAGTGCCCAGCAACTCCCCAGAGACCTGATGCAGCTCAAGTGCTGCATTTCCAATTGTTACTAGAAAGGACCAAAAATGCTCCATGAAGTGTTTCAAGTTGTGCACTGCTCGTGGAATTGACTTGGCACTAATAGTTTACATAATAAACAATGGAAACCTGCCACAAAAATCTGCCAGATGTGACCTTCTGAAGGGAGGGAATGCGAGCTAAGGTGAATGGCATTCCCAAGGACTGGAGCCCAGGTTCTGACTGCCACAGCATGGCAATGCTGTGTGACAGGGACACTGGTGACCCTCCAAAGGCTCTGCTGTGCTCCCAGGCAGGGGCCTGGCCCTGGGAAAGCAGCAGGCACAGTCCCCATGGCTGTTTATTATCAGATCTTACACAGCACTGAGCAATCTCCAACAGGTGCTCCCATCTCAACAGGCCCAGTTATCTCCCCTTGCTGAGCTCAAAATACATCAGCAAACCCCAGCAGTGCCTCCCCTCCCACTTCCCACCAGGGCTAATGCCCAGCCAGCCCCGGGAATGCCACAGATGAATGAGCTCCAAGTTTCACACAGGTTAATGTGTCACCAGCCCAAGCTCCTGGACACCCTCAGGAAGAATTCCAACCAGGACTGGAGGAGTGGGAGATACCTAAAGGTTACAGACTGAGATTTCATGGCATGACAGCTGCACTTCCATACAGCCCATGCTGTTTATTCAAAAAGCAACTCTCTCACAGAAAAAAAATTAATAAAGAAAAAAAGTCACCTCAAACTCTGTTGAAAGATAAAACCAGTAAAGAACAGTATAACAAGTCAAGTTTTAATAGATTTATAAAATTCATATATACAAAACAGTAAACTAAGTCACCAAAGCTGTAAAATACACTTTTTACACATCACAATATAATTTTATCTAGTACACAGTTTTCGTAAGTTGAAACTATTACAGCAAGTAGCTGCTTCTATCACGGATGCTGTTTTGGTGCTAGAAAGACACTTATGTGAGCAGTCTGGGACTGTGCTTTTACTTTATGCATTTTCCACCTTCTTTTAGTTTGTCACTGTTTTTAAAGTACTTTCCTGTGAATTGTTAAGAAAATTAAGGCTAAACTCAGGCCTTTCTTGCCCAATGTAGTGAACTGGTTTAAAAAAAGACTGATATTGCATAGTATGTGTGTTAATGCATAGGCACCAGAGAGCAAGTACATTGCAGAATAAAAGATAACATCACTTGGCTTCCTAAGCTATGTGGTCATGTCACAGATAACCTAGTGTTCTGTCAGTTTGCTTTTGTACATTTTGATTCCACAAACCAGATAACTCTTCACTAGAGAGAGAAACACCAGCACTGCTGTTCAGTGGAGTCTCCAGAAATTCCTTTTAATCTGTATCATCAATTCAAGCCCATTCCACATTCCAGACAACACAACTGGAGGAACACTCCCTATCCTACAGAGGGTTAATGGCTTCAATGCAAACAGGACTCTGAACACACCTCTCCAATCCTAAGTCCACCCAACACCTTCCCAAGTCTCCTGAGCTCCCAGCAGAGCCTTTCTCCTCCACATACCCCTGTTCCCTCCTCTCAGCCTTTGTGCCCAACCACCTGCACAAGAGATTGGTGGGAAGTCACAGCACACAAGTTGTGCTACTCAAAAGCTGTCACTTCCCTCAGAAGATGCTCTCTCGGGTCCTACTTATTAAAAAATGTTGCTCTCCATCAGTTGTAGCTGTTATTCAGAGAATGGAAACAGCCTCTTACCTTCTCATGCTCTGGTATCTTGAAGCAAGTTTAAGCAGCTGTCAGGAAGGAGTAAGATGCACTGTCTGGCCAAAGATCTGCATACTGTATTTTATCAAAATTGAGTTTTAGCACCCAGTGATGAACAGGTGAAGACAGAGATTTACAACGGCAGGGCCAGCCTTGCCAGCCTGCTGCTCTGAATTCACAGCCAATGGCTCTCTGGAGTCACTCAAAGCTTTTGGGTCAGAGCAGATGGCATTTCACTTCAATACAATCTTCAAGCACCATCAGCTTTTGGGATCTGTTTAGAAAACAGTTCCCCCCTCCTGCTCCCCTCCAACATACTTTGGCTTTTTTTTTTTTACCAGAATGCCCACCTTGGAAGTTAGTGCTGCTCTTTTTTCTCCCCCTCTGACTATTTTCACACCAGACAAGATACAACCTTCAGCCACAGGCCAAGAGCTGGGCTGGGACAGCTCCTCAAGCCAGGCACAGAACCACCAGCACTGACAATCTAGAACCTCCACACTCCCCACCCAGTAAGAACACAAGCATATCAACACACAGACAAACTTCAACACCGTTTTCCAAATGCCATTAGAAAGATAAAAATGTCAAGGATTGAGCTGAACTGCCCAACCACCCAGATGAGCAAAGAGGCAGCATCACCTGGTTAGCAGTGAGGCAGTTTTAGCTCCAGATCTCCTGGCTTTACTCATTTCCATCTATGTAAAAAAAGATTAGTGTTAAAACAAAGAAGTGCCCACGCCACAGCACAAAGCAGAGATCACCTCAGCTAATTACAAAACAGGTATTAAAAAGCACTAGGTCTTGCATTACCAATTATTCCTCACTAGGCTAGACAGTCCTCACCTAGAACTGTCTGGAGTCAGCATTAACTCAGGCCAAGTCTGGCCCAGACCACGCCAGTCTTCCTGATCCGTAATGGATGCTCCCTAAAAAACTGTTAAAAGCTCATTTACAAAAGCAGGCACAGATGTTTTATAGTTGCTACTGAAACACCCCACCCACCACTTTGTGTTACAGAATTACAGAGTATGAGGTAAAGAGTTGGCAGTGCTGTATTAAACCCCTGACTACACCACGTGATTTCCTACTAGAAAGGGAATATAGAAAAGAGGGTACTGCTACACTTACAGTTCTCATCATGAGCTCAGTGTTTGGTTTACATGACAAACTGCACTGTGTGGAGGTGGTGCTGCGTATCGTGTTTGTCTCTCAAGCTGGCACACATCAAATCATCCATCAATGCAGCAGGTACTCCTGAAAATTCGATGACAGAAGCCAAGCTAAGTCAGGTGTCAAAACTCACTGCTTGAAAATCAGAGGGGCCTTTTAGAGAAATCCTCTAGGTCCATGCACAAAAGGATCTTCTGCCCCAGAAATAAAGAAGTACACACACAGAAAAGACTCCAAAACATAAGTTAATATAAGTTAAAACATAGTTAATACAAAGACAGCCATCTAAAGGCAGAGAGGGCCTGTTTTCTAAAATGCTGTTCTGTGGAAGGCAGCTGTCTGTCACTAAAGAAAGCTGCTGGTTTCTTCAGTGGTACCACATCTGTTAACTGCTTTAATTCTACATTTCTCTGCAGATCACAGTAACCAGGATGGGTGAATTCCTAGAGGGAATGAGGCCATGGGGATGGGGGGCAACACATGGACAGGATGGGACACTCCAAATGCACCACTTTTCACACCAAATGCCACTTCAGCTGTCCTAGGGGAATTATAATTTTGTCTCCACTGCCACATACAAAGGAGCTCTTCCTACTCCATTTCCCTATGGTTTATTTGCCATTACTTCCCTACTCTGCCTGCTTGGCTGCAGCTCAGCTGTACCTGCCTCAGGAGGCCTGGGAATGGTCATCTCCAGGAGCTTCAATCTTGTAACAGGCCTAGTTCTAGCTTTTACACAGCAGCAATTAAAAAAAATTAAATATATTATCAAGTTAATAAGTCAAATAACCTAGGCTGCCATATTAAATAAGATCCATTCTCTGCATTAAACTGAAAGCATCTTTGAGTTGTAAAACTGAGTGGCCAGTAATTTCAATTCCATAACCACCATCAGTTAATTTTCAACATTAAGAACTATTTCATTCCTTCAAAGTGACAAGTGCCTATTGAATATGTCACTTCCAGAAAACCACTCTTCCTTTTTAATTCCACCAAGTCACCTTGCAATGCATCTAAGGATTGTTCAGAGCCTGACAGCACTGCAATCTGCAGGAGTGCAGGACACACTCCATTAGCTGAACACTTGTTTTGAGGACAACAAACACAAAGTAGTGTTGGATAAATGATTCCCATTTAGTTTTTCTACTTCAGCTCCAGGATTATGTAAGTCTCTGCCCCAAGCAAAGGCTGCAAGAGTTTCCTCTCTTTGTCCTCGGGAGAGACAACCCCTCTGCAACATTCTGTCACTGACCCCGGGTGTCACAGGAGGGACAGCAAAAAGCTGCTTTTTTCTTTAAAAAAAAAAAAGTACTTGTTCAAGGTCTCCATCTGATGATCATCCTGCCTGTGACCCATTTCCTGACCAGCCAAATGAACAATAAGCCTATAAAACTAACACAAAAAAAAAAAAAAGTTCTCCCCAGCTGTGTTTACCTGCAAAGTTCTCCAGGATGTCACTTAAAATAAAGTTTTCTATTTGTTTCTGGTGAAAGGACTAAGCAACTGGCCGGACCTGTCCCTAGATGTGTGAACAACCTCATCTACCTAAGCTCTGCTTTAGTAATTCACTGGTTTACCACACCATGATTTTCTGGCTTTATTATACTACAACTTACCTCGAAAAAACACCCCAAGCCCCCTCAGTTGTGGCAAGAATATTTTGCAAAGAAAACCAACAGTTAAAAAAGACCCCCACGTCCTTTTTACAGGCCAGCTCCTCTGCAAACTTGGGAAGTGCTTGACTTTTGCAAGGAGAGTTCCTGGGGTTCCTGCTGTGATCCATCCCTATCCAAACCTGACAGAACTCTGAGCCCACAGAGCCAAACCATGGATTTTCACCTGCAGCCCCACACTCAGACCCATTTCATCAATTAAAATAAGAAAGGCAATAATGGGCCCAAGGTGGGCAAACTGGTTCCCTAAAACTGACTTAGTGTGCAAAATTGCCGTATCATACAAAATAAAAAGCAGCTTGAGAGCTCAGTGTGAGATCTCTCATGCTGTTTCTTTTCCAGGTGCAGATTTTAGGTTACTTAAAATATAAGTTGCATCATTAGCTCTGTTGAGGGTAAATCCATAAGGTGACTAAGGATACAAAACCATGGATGAGTGTCAAGAGAAAAACAGAACAGGAAATTCCATGCTATGCCTCCCAGGTAAAACTACAGTAGATTCAGACACCAAACTGAGGTAATCCTTGAGAAAAAATACAGTTGAAAGGGAATGTTTAACTAATTTGAGAAAACAAGCATAATAGTAACTCATCTGGAAAATTCAGTGAAAGAATAAAGCTCACAGCAAACTAAGAACTAAAGTCAAGTCAACCTAGAAGTCAGGTGAGCCCACAACTGCCTCCTCTTTCCCAGCATCTTCTGTGAAGTGAAAACCACTACCAAGAACTCAGAAAACATCTGAAAGCTTTGAAAGCAGCCTTAGTCTTCAGCCAAACAAATGGGCGGAGAGAAAACAACCTTATGTGATGAGTAAACTTGTTTGCATCACGCCGTGGTTTTCAAATATAATAATCTTGAGATTTTTTTTTCCCCATCTGAATATTAGTCACATAACATTCCTCCCCTTCAAGGCTAAAAATTAATAAATATTTAAAAGACAGAGTTGGTCCTGGCAAAATAAGACTTGTTACAAGGAAGCTAATTCCTGTTTAAGTTTGCTGAAATTTAAGTTAGATTTTCCCAACTTCTCAGTTGCTTCTTACCTCAATTCTGTGCCTGCTACAGGCACTGGAACAGCCACAGCTTTTCCACTCTGGAGCCTGCACAAAGAAAGCCAGGAGGCTGCTACCTCAGGAAACTACACAAAAATACTGATATGAACATCTGCAAGCTTCAGAGGGGAAGAAAGATTCCAGATTTTATCCAAATTAACATGAAAGGACAACGGAACAGGACTTTTCTTTGACCACATTTCCCATGGGGTTACCAGCTGAAGTAAAACTTTGCTTGTTTTGACATGCCATTACAGGCTCAAAGGGGATAAGAACTCCAGGGAATCTGCTGACTTTTTATGGGTACAAACAGCCCTTCAGGTTTTATTCTTGGATAAAAACTATGACAAAAATTGCACAGTAAACTATGTTTGAGTTACCTAAAGGATAGCACTACAATATCTTCAGTTTGTCCATGTACCCCACTGCAGTAGAAAAGACTCAATGTCTGTACACAGAAAAGGCACCTGGCAGAGATTGAGAGCACAAAGAAATCTGGAGTTCACATCCAAATTATTCACAGCCTCTTGCCATTTTACACCCAAACCACTGCCCAAAAGGGGCAACTCCAAACCTGACTGTGCTCTGAGTTCCACGGGCATCACTATAGGCTAAAGATCCCATTAAGACACAGATTGAAGGCTGATTATACAGCAAGGTTTTGCTGTCTAAACACATCAGTGCAGCTGGAAAGCTGGGATCTCCAGGGTGTTCAGTCTTCCTCCAAGTCAGCTGTTGGGAACTAATCAAGCAGCTGCTGTGCTACCAAAACTTTTGCTTAAAGAGTTGAATCAGCTTCCAAACTTTTGAGTACAGATGAAGCCCTGTCACGTGAGAGACTGAACCTTCACCAATGCTGCCCACTGTGGGTGTGAGGACAGGGCTGGCTGGCCATGGAGCACATCTCCCTCGAGCACCCACTGTGCAGATACATGGCATGGGAAATCAGTTTTCCCATGATGTAACACCCTCCAAGCATAGTGCAAAATAAACCCTTCTCCAAATCAGCGAGGCCTTAAGTCCCCATCCCATTTACTCCAACATGAGTTTCCTTACACAGTTTTAGACTTCTGCCTCAGGAGACTCATGCAAAACCTTCAGACAAGAGCTGTGCATCCACCTTGGGAGGTGGATTCTAGACCCTCAGCAAAGCTGAACACACACACAAGACCTGGTTATATTCCTAAGGGTTAAGAATGGAACTTCCATTAACATTCTCCAATACAGCTGCCAATCTCATCATGTTTAGATTAGTTTGATCGATTCAGCACCTCCAAACTACAAAAAAAAAAAGGCAGTTTGTACAGTGTCTCTGAAAAATGAGCATTCATTTGAAACGTGTCTTCCATCCACGGTTTGTCAGAGATTTCTGTTCTCCAAGAAGGCAGACGGTGGTTGCGTCATTCAGCGTTCCAAACTCGGCACAGAACCTACCACGGCCAGGTTTCAGTAGTGTTTTAGTCCAAATGATTCAGTAGCTAACATCAACATGACTCCTCCGGCCTATAGCTCCTCTGTTTGGACTGGCTAGTGTACAGCATTCCTGAGCCAAGGAATTCGCATGGGTCCTACGCCGCATGCAAGGGCCACAAAGAAAGGATAAGAACTCGGATGGAACCCTCCACGGAGCAGGGGCTGCTCTCCTTCACTGCAGCATGATGTCCTTGAGGTTCTCCTGCAGGATGGTGTCCTTGACGGCGTGGAACACGAAGCGGATGTTCTCCGTGTCGATGGCCGTGGTGAAGTGGTGGAACAGGGGCTTGCTGCGGTTGCGCCGCTTCCTGTCGAAGCACTGCACCAGGTAACGCTGCACGTCCTCCAGGCGGTGAGGGTCGCCCTTGAAGTCCGAGAAATACTTCTTAATGCTGACAGTCTTGACCTTCTCCACGAGAAGATCCATCTTGTTGAGGAATAGGATAATGGACACGTTAAAGAAAAGCTTGTTGTTGACTATTGTCTCAAAGATGTTCATGGACTCCACGAGTCTGTTTGTGCGCCTGTCCTCCATGAGGACCTGGTCGTATTCACTGGAGGAGACCATGAACAAAATTGAAGTTATTCCATCAAAGCACTGGAACCATTTTTGACGCTGAGATCTCTGTCCCCCTACATCCACCATCTTGAAAGGAATTTTTTTAATGATGAAATCATGCTCTACTATCCCCTTCGTGGCTTTTCTGGCCAGCAAAATATCTTGTTTGCTGGGGAAATAGTTCTGCAAAAGAAAGGAGAGAAGTTTTAAAAGAAGTCTTTCCAAAATTCTGGCTAATGCCTGAATACTGAAGGATGGGTAAAACCACAAGGAGCTGCTTTTAAATTTAAAAATTATCAGCTGAAGAATGAATACTCAACTTTAAAACACTGGCCTGTTGACCATTTAGCTCAACTCTTTGGTAAGCAGCTAGAGAAGATCCTGAGACATATGAGAACAAAAATAAAGGACTAAATGACTTCTTCACACTTTCATTCATCAGGCCTCTTTGTTTAAGGTTGAAGTGAATCTTTTCATCATGAAATTTTTAGTTACAGTGTTACTGCCACTTTGGGAGCATTCAATAAAGCAGATCAAATCATCACTGAAAGGTTTTTTTAAATACAGCTTTTCCACAGTTCATTACTCTTATAAGGACCATCTCGAAAGCTTCAGTGGAAATTCTTCTTCCAGGTTCCAACTCTATGACCAGCAAGTACAGCAACAGATTCTTCCACAAGCTGTGACCCAATCTACTGCTGTAGAGAAATTTGTTCTTCAGAACCTTATCACTGTTACTGCTTAGGAAAATCATCTCCATTCTTTCTCCTCCAAGTATCCTGACAGATGTTTCATTAGATTTTGAATCCTACAGGTGCTAGGAATGGTTTTTATTTTGCTAAGGTTTCATTCTGCTACCTTAAGTAGCACCAGCCATCAGACCATCAGGAAAAGCGACTGAGATCCAGAGACTGCACAGAAGGGCTGATAAAATATGTGCACAAATACAATTTCCATTTGTTGTCTGTCAAAAAAGATTAAACAAATGCTAAGCTTCAGTTTCACAAAGCTGGAGCTTACTGCTTCTAGAGAAAGAACACTGAAATGATTTAATGCATTATTATTAAATAAACCAACCAAAAACCCAACCAAACCCCATCCATCACAGCACCCTCAGGCTTTCCTTGTCTCTTGGAGCTCCCTGGTTCAGAAGGAGAAGGTTTCTTACCAGCTGACCAATCCGATCCAGGTTATCCAGGAAGTATTTCACTGATTCACCCTGTGGAAAAGGAAAGAAATGGGAACTGAGCTTGTTTCTAGGCCAGCAAACCCAACAGAACCAAGGCCTTCTTCCCAACATGCACTGAGGTCTAACAGAGCAATATCACCAGGTCTGGAAAAATCAAAGTTCAGAAGAGATTTGGACAAATGCTCAGATCTATCCAGTAAATCTCTACAATAAAATGCAAGTGTTATTGAAGTCAGTTCTCTGACTTAAAGATTTTGGCTTTTTTCCCCTTGTAAGATAAGTGCAGTTAACTGACACTGAGTGGGAGTAAAAAATGAAACACATTTGTAAGAAACCAGTGTATTTTGTTTAAAATTCATAACAGTGAACAAAAGCATATCCTAGACTGACTGGCATGTCTTTAGAAAAGTGAAAGATTTAAGTCCCCCACAATTTATGATGATTTAAGCTAGACTTGCTTGTCACAAACAAACGAAAAAAGGAACATTTTAAAGGATTTGTTCTTCTACAGACGGCTTCCCTTTTGGGCTCAAGACTTTTAGTAACAGATTTGCACATCTTATACAAAGTCCTTTAGCAGTTGTATTGAGGAAAAAAATAGGAATGTTTATAAGGAAAATTAATTCTTGTGTGAAAGTTTAGTCTTGTGTAAGAGGATTTGGTCTTTGATCAAACAAGCTTGCCTGTGTGTCCCACTCAAATCAAGGGACCCTTTGCATTAAGTGGGAACAAGAAGCCCTGCACAGACTTTTAAAGAAGTAACAATATTGTTTCCATAGAGGTGCAGACTACTCTGGAGTGAAACTCTCCTGCAAGTACCTCCCTTCGTGAAGAAGTAATTCAGTAAGTCTTCTTTATTGTTCAGGATGTGTCTTGTAGTTGTAGCCATGTCATGAGAACGATAAAGTGGAAAATCCCGCTGCCTTTTAGTGACTTTAGGCAGGAAAACCTGTTCTTTATCACAGAGCAGGGCTGTCAGTCACAACCAAATGACAGTAGGTGCCCTCATCAAGTCACTAATTCAGAATGGAGCTTCCTCCAAGGGCTACCCTGGGCTCCAGCTGCAATATAAACTCTTAGAGCACACATCCTGCTCTACACCATAGGTCTGAGACAGCACAACAGAATTACTGCCCCAGTACAACTCTAAACAGACGAACACAACAGCTCATTGTGAGGAATCAGACTGGAGATCAGAGGATTCAGTGTTGGACAAGTACAGACACCCAGCATAAGGCACACACAAAAGGAGCTGGAGCTTATTATTTCCTAACATTTAAAACTGGAAGTGTCTTTTCATAAAGGAGAGAGAACACACGGATTTGCAAAAGACTACCATGTATCAACAAAAGATTTACAATGGATTGCTAGCAGAAAAAAAGCACTTATTTTTTTGGGGGGCGGGGTGGGGGAGAGGGGAAGTTTCCAAAGAACAATTGCTCTAAGAGCTTCCTTACAATCATGAATTTTCATAAGGTGAAAGTAATTTCCTGTATTTTTTGGCACTCTGTGGATCAGAAGAGATATCACAGACTGCATGAATAAGAGAAGAGGGCTTCCTGTACAGCATTAGTCATATTCAGGACATGGGAGAGCCCAGAAAGAAAAGATCACTGAAGCTACAGAAAACCCCTTCTCTATCTATTGTGCTGTGTCCCACACAGTGCCCTCAGATGTGCAAAAATACTGCAAAGGGGCCATCTCTGATACAGACTCTTCCACTTTTCTAGCCAGCTGCTTCGAGAGTCCCTGCCTGTCCATCCTCCCTCCCACACTGGAGCAGGAGCAGCCGTGTGCCTGTGGAGTGCAGGGACACACAGGCAGCACCACCTGAT
Organism: Dicaeum eximium; assembly: GCA_013396995.1. Taxonomy (NCBI): domain Eukaryota; kingdom Metazoa; phylum Chordata; class Aves; order Passeriformes; family Dicaeidae; genus Dicaeum; species Dicaeum eximium. The sequence goes on from VWZP01009288.1 coordinate 988,090, forward strand.
TTACAGCTTCTGCCTCCCCTAATTCCCACCCCACACATCCATCACTCTGACATTCTGCACACTGATAGGGAGGCAAGAAAATAAACTGATTAATGGAAAAAATACGTGTTCATTTCTGCAGTGATTTAAGGAAAGCAGACTTCTCTAGATTCTTACCCAGCTCTTATTAATGTTGCAATTAAGCCATGTAATTTGTTCAGGGAAATGTAAAGCAGCAATGGCAAAGCACTGGGAAAGCTGGTAACTAAGTCAGGTGGCTGAACAGGTGTGAGCACCATATGCATGGTCTGACAGATCTGAAGGAATGTGAATATTCTCATCTAGCACAGAATCCAAAGATATCCAGTACTTAAGTCAAAATATCTGTTTCCAGCCAAAACAACAAATCCTCAACAAGCTCCAGAGGGTTTGAAGTTTAAAAACCCTCAAAATATTAAAGCACACAAACATGAAGGGAGGAAAAACACCCACCAAAAACCTTCCAGGGTAACAAACCCAAACCCAGCGCACACACTCAGAACCTTTAATGATTCCCTGATTAATGATGCTTTATTAAGTTCCACAGAAGTGTGAACTCAGTTCCTGCTCCAAAGGCTTCTGGAATAACCTTGCTCCACGTTTTAGTCAGATTTACAGCAAACTGGGATGTTCTGGGAAGCACATTCAGTTCCTCCAGGCAGCAGCACACATGCACTGGGCATTAACTGACTTGATGAGTAACACTTAATGTATTAAATGAGGAAAATATGGAAACTCCAGGTTTCACAACTGTTTGCTATTAGTGTTTTTAATTAGAGCAATTATGCTAACTGAACATTCCTTTCTATATTCATTTTTCCTAGTTATTCAGAGAAAATAGACAGCAATATTAATTAGATCTAGAAGTCAAATTCACTGAGTTTTATATCAAGCTGCACTTCAATGGATTTTTGAATTCCACTAATAAATTATTATTTATGCAAAGCTGTCTCATGCTTTGGGTATTATACATACATACAAACAAATGCTTATGTATATAAACATATGTATATAAAAATATACACACAGTTTCTAAATCAAAGTAGATTTTCCATTCAAAGCAAATAATTATAAAGTATCAGCTGCCCCTTTTGGGTTGAATTATTTTTTCTCTTCGTGACACTGGCCATAAAGAAGCTGGTTTGGCTTTTTCAGTGCAAATATTTAGTGTTTCTCCAATATCCATCTGGCCATTCAGCTCCATTCAAAGCTGTCTTAGCAGTTCAAGTGTTCTCCTCCTCCAGATCTCAGCCAGTTATTTCAGGTTCATGACCATGACTTCCTATAAAAGTGTCAGCAAATATTTGCAATTGATTCACCAGATACTAAAAATATCTTTATGCAGATTGATGACTTCAATTTCAGTATTTTAATGGTTCTACTGGGGTAAAAAAGTTTATTTTAACATCACAATCTATTTCAAGCTATAGAAAGTAGAAATGAAAGTAGAAGTAGAAATGAAAGCTGAAGTTATTTATAATATATGTATATTTATACTCTATGTGTATTTATACTACGTGTAACTACCTAAATATAATCACATTGTGGTGTGTTCACTTAAAAAACAAACAAAAAAGATCCAGATCAGATCTTTTACAGGCTGATGTTGCAAGAAAAACTGTGGCAGCTCCAGAAACTTCTCAGATCAGTGAAGTTCATAGAAGGTTGTTGAGCTTCTGCCTTTCAGATTTAAAAAGACTCATGTCTTGCATTGTCCTAACAGTACACTATTTCCTTTAAATTTTTTTTAATATTAATAAATAATGCTGTTAAAATATGAAAGACTATTTAATTTCAACCAGCACGATACTGAGATAGGAAGCTCTGTCCTGTCACAGTCACAGCAGTCTGTCAGTGAAGCATTTAGGCACTGACATTTCTTATTTATTTTATTTTTAACTAGCACTCCATTAGTACATTTCACATTGGAAAGTTACAAACCAGTTGGCTATTTTTATGGATTTTCATCCTCCTTGCTAATAAATCAAGATGTTTCAGTGGTGTCTCCTGCACCCACACCCCGTGTTGTACAGGACAGCTGTGGGGGAGGGAGCAGTGACCTCTGAGTTATGAATTTTATGGAGCTCAGATGATCCTTTTTTAGTGTCCCAGAGCAGAGCAGTGACCATTGGTGTCCCACTGCTCTCCCCACACAAGAGTGACCACAAAGCTCGGGTGACTCATGGTGTCACTGCTCCTCTCCCCTCCCTCTGCAATCCCAGCTCCTCTGAGTAACCCTGCTGCCAACTGGGACCAAGAGAAGGAGTGAGAGATGCTGTTCCCATTGTTCAGGAGGATGAGTCACTGCACATCTGGGAACTGGGGGAATCTAGAAACACAAACAGAAGGCCTCAAATGAGCCCACAAAGCAGTATCACTATGGGATTATTTAAAAAAAAAAAGTTATTATTTTAAACTGGCCTATCTACAGTATAAAGTTTGGTGAAGCCAGAGAAAATAGTACAATTTGTTTAAAAACTGACTGGTGGTGGAGGAGAAAGGGAGGAAAGTTGAAATGTAAACATATACTCCTGCTTCCTGAAACAGTCCTCTAAAACTCTTTTTATATGCTAGATTATTTTGACCAAAGCATTCTCAAGGGGCGAAAGCCACGAAATAAAGAATTTTTTAATCTACATACTTCATGCAACGTGAATGCCATCTTAACATGAGCTCCAAATAAGTCACCATGAAAATAATTGACTGAACTCAACATCCCTGTCCCTTCAGGCTACATTCAGAGCACATAGGAAATCTCCACACAGAAATATTATAACTACTCTGGCATCACTTCCTTTGCCATTGATAGCCTCATTTTGGGCAGAGTTCCCAAGCAGTATTTATTGCATGAAAATAAATGCACAGCAATCATATGCAGATTACTTTAAAATACCCCTAGAAACTCAGCAGACTTGTTCTGAAAGGCCAGAATTTATCAACCTGTCACTGTAACCCTCAGTTATTCAGAGTGAGCATTGGTCAGATCATAAAGGACAGTGAAACATCTCATTGTCCAGTTCCGTAAAATACCAGCTCATTTCAGATTTTTCCTGCTGAAAACCAGTTCCTCTGAATTCTGCTCTGAACTAAAAGACTTGAAAGGGGACCCTCTGTTCCAAATTGGCTTTTTTCCTTTCCTTGTCCCAAGGCCTTTTCGACATAATATTAATTTAGCCCTTCCTGATCATTCTGTCTCTGGCTGCTAAATTTAGAGTGCATAATTTAAGGTAGACCTGTCAGTCTTTGCTTGTTTCAGATGATGGATTAAGCCACAGAGGAAGGAAATGCTGTACTTCAAGGAAGCATCTAACAGAGATCTAACAGAAACACAAAACACAGATCTATCAGAATTCCCACACTACAGCAAAACACCCAGAGAAACAAATACTGCAAATAACTGCCACAAACTGCAGCAGAATCTGCAGGGTGAGGAACACTGATCCAGATAAAACACCAGTGCTGCTCACCCACCCTCTGCTCAGGAGCTGGAAAACACTCAGCAGCAGGGCTGAGAAACAGGGGAAATCCAAGAGACCCTAGAAAGACATTTGAGCATCTCCCAGCTCTGAGATCTTGGATACATAAATGGATGGACTTAAAGCATTGACACAGTTTCATCCAAAGCTGGCCTTGATTTAAGGAACCATTCCATGAGGGCTTGAGACACGTACAGACAAAAAGCAAACTTGCAACCAAAATCTTTGTTTGCAAACCCCGAGATCTCCCCTTTTCCAAGTTTCCTGGGATGTCAGTCACCTCTTGACTGTAAGGGCTCTGAATGTCACCACTTCAGGTGTTTTATAAAAGGCCCAAGGGAAGAGCAAGGTTACAAAAGAACCAGGAGACCAGTACTTGAAAATGTTCGGGAGTTAGATCAGCCAAGTTTTTGGGTACTGAAATTACAACCAAAAACCTCACCATCAAAAAGGGATACAGAAAATGCTTTCCTTAGTGAGAGGTACTGGACACAAGCAGCAGGTTGACAGCCTGGCACCACAACACAAATCCTTTAGAAGTGAACGGGCTCAGGCTCTGCACCCTGCTTCTGTCCAAGGGCTAAAATTCTCCTGAGGGACAATTACAAACAAACAACTCCCCCTCCTCAAGCCCACAGGCTCCTTCAAAGGATTATTTCTAAATCTGCACTTCTATTCAGCCTCACTGCTAACAGGGCATGGATTTACTGCAGCCAGAAATGTGTTCTCTCCTCTCTGACAGCTGATGAATTCAGTATTATTTTCCAAGGAGGTGAGCAAGTCTGTGCTTGTTAAGAATTCCCCCAGAGGATGCTGAAGTAACCTAAATTGCCCTGAAATGCTGATGCCCACTGGACACTGCAATTCTGTTCTACAGATATTCTACATCCTGTCTGGGCATCGAAATTTATTGACACAAGACAAACATTAATTTTTCATTTAATCACCAGCTCCAATGCAGAGACCAACCACTTCTCCTTATTTAAGCTGTACAGAATTCCAGCTATCAAATCTCTCCAGTGTTATTTAACTTCCTCCTTAACAACAGACTGAGCTCCTGGCTCCCATCCAGCAACTCCAGTGCTTATCCAAGTTGCTGCTATCTGGACCCTACAAACATACCAACTACAAAAAAAGTCCCATATGGTTCCAAACTTCTAAAAATTGCCTCTCCTTTCTATTGCCTGCTCATGCAGGGTTGGTATCCAATGTTAAGGTCTGAAAATATTTTAAAAATTCATTATTTGTCAGCTCAGTCCAAACAGGCAATGGAATAGTTTGTTAGTGCACGTCAGAGTGGGTTTATATAAACTCATCCTACATGACACATGGCCTAACTGTGCTTTGCAGCATATGAATAATAATAGGTGATAAATATTTACTTAATTATCCAGAAAAACTTTAGGCTAATCAGAACTTCCATATCAGAACTAAGATTTGTGGAGTCCTGTGACTGAAATTCCAGCCTTGCAGCTAAGAAACACTCACACAGGAGCAGGGTTCTTTGCTGGAGGGCAACTCTTAACATGTGTTAGCTTTTTCCAGCAATCAAATACAGCAATTTTTTCTCCCAAGTGCTGCAAGGGAAAATCAAAGTTACATTTTTTTTCCCTGAAATTCTAGGTATTTCTACATCAACAGGATGTAGATGAGATAAATTACTTTCGGACTAGGTTAACAATTCTGTCCATTTGTCTCGAATATGCACACCAGCAGCAGTGCCTCCAGGAAGAAAGGAATTTCTGTAATACACTAAGGCAGGCTCCATCCTACACTAAAAGCTTCAAGAAACAATAACAAAAAAGCCCTGTAATTTTGATTTTACTCATACTTACTGTCTTATTCACTGCTGTTTCTGCTTCACAGATTTGCAGAGGCTGGAAGAAAAACAGGTGCAAACAGCAGAGAAAATAGTGCTGGCCAAAACAAAACACAGAGTGTAACACAAACATGCTAAATGTTAGCTTTAAAAAAAAAAAAATCTAGAAAAATCCTTAACCAGACAGACCTGCACATCAGCCAGGGGGATTCAGGATGTCCTACCCTTCACTGACCAGCAGCTAGCAAGAGTCAAGGAGTGGATGCAAGGGGATATAGACCAAATTCATGTGCAAGAATCACCGTTATGTTTAAACAACAAAAATAGTCCAACAACTGCATCCAACATCAGCAGTGAGCCCGGCTCAGACCTGGCACCAGTGGATGCCAGACCTACTCCTAAGCATCCCATGGAAGGATTCCTTCCTGTTTCCCTGCCAACTGTCCAAGGGAATTCATTGTCTGCAAGTGCTGCCAGAGCCCTTTCATCTCCCACACCGGAGGTTCTCCGTGCACTGAGTCATGCCAGGCTCAGCTTCTCATTCCAGGCACAGCCAGCTCAACACCCCAACGGCAACTCAAACAGCACTCCTGCCACAGTTAGAACAAAGTCCTGAGCTGCAGAAGGAGGGATGGATCCAAGATTCTGGCCCATTACCAGCAAATTATCCCATTTATTCTCAGTGGGCAGCTGCCACGAAAAAATGGGCATTTTCAACCAACACGGCAGAATTTAGAAGCAACTGGATGTTTGTGCATGCCCTGGAATGATGCACAATCCCATTATTCCCTGACCCCAGGCCCATGCTTTGTTCCCAGCAGGTCAGAATGCAAACCTGAAACTGGCTTTGTTTACAGGAGACATCTGCAGAACTAGAAGAGACAGTGACAAAAAAAAAGTATCTTCTGAACTAATCTAGTCAGCAGTACTGACTATCTGATCAAGACTAAATCACAAGTTTACCAGTGAGTTTCCCTTTCAAATCTTATCAGATCAAGGGATGGGAAATAAATATCTTAGATCTTGTGGGCTGAAAAAGCAGCTAACACCAGCTATGAGAGAATGTTGAGCTTGGAGTTTTCCATGGCAGGTGGCCAGCTGGAAAGCTCAGCAACTTGGATGCACTTACAAGAGGCATAACCTTGAGTATCTTGCAGAACGATGCTTCCTGCTCCACTCAGACACCAAAGATTTGCTGCAGTGTCCTAATGCTCCACTTTCTGGGGAAATATCAGCTCAGACATGTCATAAATTTGAATTCGAAATGTCTGAAATTTGTCTGTTGTTAAATGGTGACTGTAAGGATTTCCAAGTGTCATTCATCCCTCATATTCCTTTAAAATTTTGTTCTAAATAAGATTTGCTCATTCTGTCCGTATGTGTACAACTGAGACATTTTTAGATGGGCAAAATGATGGTCTTGCAAAACTCAGAAAGTTGCTCAGTATCTGAAAGTAAGGTTTTAGGTAAAACTCAGCTAAAATGCAACCCAAGTCTTAGCTGCACTCAGGTGTGCTATTTAACAGTTTGAGTCCTATAAAATCAAGTGTGTAGAAAACAGAGTCCAGAAAGAAATTCAATTCCACCTTGCTTACATCACTCTGAAGTTGTGCCCCATGCCCATCAGCCCAGAGCTTGGCAGGCTCAGCCACAGAGAACACAAGGCCTGCAAGTCTGAGGGACTCCTCAAGGCAGCTTCACATCAGATTCTCAGAAATCATTTGCCCCAGAAAAAAAAACCCTCCTTTTTCAATACAAGTTTGGTGTTTGTTAATTCTAAGAGACTTAGAGTTGACCAGCTCTGAACTCTGAGGTGCAGTTTCTGCCTTTTGTCACCCTGCCTGCCTTCCCAGTGCCTTTCCAATCAGTGGGAATTCTCATCCTGCTCCCTGCACTGAGAAGTTCCTCAGCACCTTGAGTCTCTCTCTTACATCAAGATTTGTATCTGCTAAGTCTGACCTTCACACACTCCTGTAAATCCCCCAGATCCAGCTGTCCCATGTCACATGCCAAGAACATTTATTTCATGAGCTCCCAGCTGCATTTTGGGTCTGTGAGAGGCTTTCACCCAACCAGTGACCGCCCTGTCCCCAACCCCATGTCTCCTGCTCCAGTGCCACTGACAGCCCTGTGTGTCGTGTCCAGCAGATGAATGAACCTCCAAGGAGCTTTGGTGACCTGAATAAACTTCAGTTTCCATTCACAATCAAGTCAAGTTTTCTCTGTGACTGTATTTATAGGCAATTATCTTGCAAGGTTTTTTATCTATTCACATCAAAACACATCAGCTATTCTAAATATTCTCATCCCTTTTGATGCCTGTTTTGGCAAGAGGAGGAGGAATTCTCCAAATCTGCACCTAAACCTTCACCCTCTTGATACTTCAGTATGAAGATTTCATGCAACCTGAACTACTTTCAATATAATTTTTGAAATTTTTCTGTGTCAGGTCTGAAAACAAATCTAAAGATGAAATCTGTGATTAGAATAGGTGAGAGCTTCTATCCTTAAGGCCTCAGCTACACATAGAAATTAATCAAGCCACAGTAGAAAATAAAGTGAGTTTAACAAACTTTTCCAAGCTGTTGAGCAGACTAGCCTATTAAAAAAATCCTAATTAAAGCCTCAGTCACATCCTACTGAACTGGAGAGAGGGCAGCAGCCCAGCCACGTGGATGGCCAGCTGAACTCCCTGCAAGCAGGAATGAATGTGCCGGGCTGGAAGAAAGAAGACAGAGAAAGAGGATATAGTAGGTGGCTCTTTTGTCTCCTGCCCACATCTAACAGCATTACTGATTCACTACTGTGCTCTGACCAGACTGAAACCACGGATCAAAGTCTTGAATTCAGAGGTGGAATTAATGGGAAAGAGTTCTATCAATAAACCAGTGCTTTTTCAGTTTGAGATTCTACTGAGTTTTCCCAAGTAGAATTAAGCAAGTATCAAGGAAAGCAAGGCAAATTAAGAGCTTTGGGGGCGGGGTGGAGAGCAGACCTTCTAAGGACAAACAGCAACAGTTTGTTCAGGAGGAAAGCCAAGTGAAGCACAAGTCTGCCACAGTCTGACTGCAGGAATCTGTGTTGTGTACAGAGGAGACATTCGAAAGGTGTCAATAAATTACTTCTCAGAGCAACATGTTTTCCACTTTCTCAAACAGAAAATTTTGCATGATGTTTCCAAGAAGTCTTCCTGCCCTCCCCCAAAGCCTAAGTCAAGAATAGAGCCAAATAGGTTTACTCCTCAGAGCTGCAAACTACTGAGAAGGTGGGGACCACTCTGCCTTTGTGACAGAAGCTTTTCCAGCAGTGCAGCTGAGAAAGGAGAAGTGAAACACTGAGCTAACCTTACCCTTCTCTGGGAAGGGCACTCAACAGCTCTGCTCCCTCCACGAGTGTTTGCTTATCAGCTGGTGGGTTTGGAGCACTTTGGAGCACTGAGGCATTTCCTGGAACAGCATCACATTCAGATGCATCTTCAGTCATCTGATCTATGAAACCTTCTCCTGTTGCACAGCTACCACAGCACATAAACCCAGAAGTCAAAAGTCAAACACTGTTTCTTCCTCTGCTCACCTCCTCTTCCTCCTCCTCACTCAATAGCTGTGAAACAGAGCCTGGATTTGAACAGTCTGGGAACACTTCAGATTCTCCAGTAACTCACAACACAAACACTGAAAAAACTACTCTGTGAGGTGCAGGGATCTTATCTTGGCATAAGGAGAGGAACCCTTGCTTGGGAGAAGGATCAGTGAGATGAAGACATTCTTCACTCCTTGGCAAGCACCAGCTTAAGGCAATTTGTACCCATCTGTGATGCCCATGGCTTGTTCCTTCCCAGCAGCACATCTTGTCACCCCCTCAGCTATGCTCAGTCACCCCCAGGCTGCATCTGCCCCTTCTCTAAGAGCAGCTTCCAAAACCCCACCCAACATAAGAGCACAATGCAAGCACAACTCCCAAACCACCATTTCCTATTGCTCACTGGGATTAGTCTGGCCAGAGCTACAGCCCAAGGTAAGCTGAAGCCAAGAGTGGTTTGCATTCAGGGAAACCCTTCATGTTTTAAGGCAAACCAGGCTTGTTTGGGAGACAGCAGAATCAGGGGAAGAAGGAGAAGAAAAGTACCTTAAAGACATTACAATCTTTTTAAGAAGTCATTGCAAAAAGATCAGGATTTGGACAGGTAGGAAGGGTACATCATCACCACCTGAGCAGGTCACTGCTGCTTAACCATCCTACCTGCATTTTCCTTTCCAGCTTTCTGACAAGTCCCATCTTCTGAAGAACATGGGCTCATTAAACATAATTCACTGTCATTGTGACAAGAACAACTTCAAGTATCTATTCTGTATTAAAATACAGAATATATGCCAATAAGACTCTCATAAAAATAGACCTAGTTTTTAATGTTCTGCTTATTTGTTCATCTGTTCATGTTACATGTTCTTGATCCTACATAGCTTACAATAAACTAAGATATCCAGGAAAGCTTGAAAGCATTCATTACACATTATCCTATTAAATTCAGTGGCCCCTTTGAAAAATCCAAGCCTTAGCCTCCTTTTTTTTTTCACAAGGGAACCTTTTAGAACGTTTTAAAAGGCACTGAAAACACTCTTGCTCGCTGTCCCAGTTCTAGGTGAAAAGTGCAAGGTTTGGTACCAATAAAAAGCTGAATGGGTACCAAAGGAAAGCTGAATCACTACAAAGAACATATAAATGAGGTACAAAAGGCTGACTTGTAAAACTGGAACTTTCTGAAGTGCACTGTCAGCACTGCTGCTCTGAGCAGGGAGAGCCATGTCAGGGAGGCTGAACAAAACCAGCCACCTCTTCTTGGGCAGTGCCTGTTCTCCCCCCTCCAGCTTCCTGAAACCAACCACAGGGTCAGAAAACTGCTAATACAGCACACAAAAAGCAGCAGAAGCTCTCTTTTCCTTCACACAGCTGAGACACTCCTTGCTGGATCTTCAGCTAGTGCACGTAGCTGCTTTCGTCTACCAAAACCTCTGAACTCCCATATAATGGGAACACAAATATAAAATTCTCCTTTCCAATTGTATCTTTGAGACATTGGATGAAACCAGTCTGATAAGTGGAGCCCTTCCACTAGAAACAGTATGCTTTGTTTTTAGGCAGAGAATCATTAACACGTATGTCTCTGCATAATGAAGTATTTTTGTAGCAACTCAAATCAAAGTTGTCCTTGTGCTGCCATGACTTTAACCAATGCAGATGCTCATTATAGAATATGTGAGTTCTCTCCTGCTTCCACCAAATTTCAGAAGGAACTCTTCATTAGACACCCTTTGTCATTCAAAGGGTGCAACTTTAAATGTGCCTAACTTCTCAGATTTCTGGAATACATTTTCATTACTGGGAATCTCTAAGGCGATAATAGCTGCCAATTTTAAAGTTTCCTGAATGATTGAGGTCCATTAGAAACTTTCTGAAATTAAACAGCATAATCAAAGCTAAAGGCTGCTCACTGGGCTGGATTTGTCTCTGCCCAGGCCTTTCCTGCACACTGGAAAGGGATAAAGAGATTACTGCAGTGGTTTGTAGCTGCAGTTGGGTACTGGCTCAGACAGCCTGAACTGAAAGTTTCCTTCCTTGTTTCTCACAGCATGTGCCAGCATTTCTTGATGGGAATGCAAAGATTAATTACAGCTGTACTTGCTCTGAACAAATCCTCATATTCAATACAGGCCTGCAAGATTTAGAGTAGCACTAATTAGGGCTTAGAACAACAATTCTGGAAAGACAAACACACAGAGTATTTTTTCTGATTATTTTATGCATAATAAAATTAAAGCTTCTTTCCAGAACCAAGGTGGCATTTATTCTCAAGAGGTGGAAGCCAAAAGGGCTTTTCCAGCCTAAGAACATTAGATTTAGTGTTTCGGTGCTGTTGTTGAAGGTAAGACAGCAAACAATAAACACTTCCAAACACACACAGAGAGATAAGGATGAGTAGAAAAACCTTTTGGGACACCCAGACAATTCTCTAAGGGGCTCAATTACTAAGGGGTAAAGACCAAAAAAATGTCTGTACTTAGTAAAATACACATAAGGAAAAAGAAATCTTTCAACCAGAAAAAAGGCAATCATTAGGCAAGAGGCAAACACTTGCAATGAATTTTCACCACGGGAGCTGTAAATATGAAGTTGTTTCTCTCACTTATCTTAACCACACCAAACACACAGCCAAGATGTACTGGCTTCCAAGGGACAGTAGGAAAAAGCTCCTACAAGAAGCCTTACACAGTACCAGGCTTTTTAATCTGCCTTCAAGAATCTGTAAATTAAAGGTAGGTCCACACTAAGTCTGAATTTCAGCCTTTTGGTACCCACAGAGAGCAGAGCATTAATGAAGTGCAGTATTACACATCTTACAGACTTTGGAGGTGATTTTGCCCAAAGTTTTTGATCTTTAAATAATGTAAAAATTAAAAAAATGTTGAGTGCTGGGAATTCACTATACAGACTAGCAGGACAGCCAGTAGCACAGCTCTTTTTATTCAGATCCATCTCAGCTCCCATATGGTAGGCATATCAATTTCTTGTTACCCACTTATTTATTATGTATGATCTGCTCATTACTTTCCAACTTATCCTCCCAATTCCATGCAGGCTACATTTCACCCAGCTGTTACACTTTGTCATAACCAAGGTCAGGAGAAATTCATGGCAAGAATCCTTCTATTTTCCCACAGAGCATTTAGCACTCAGTGCTTGGCTGAGCCTTCAGGTAGGTACAGTCACAAACTGCTGTTCTCCAAGACTTTTCCACTTGCACTGTTTTAAAAGAAGTCATAATTCATGACCTTTCTGGTTCTTTTTATATCTCTCCAATAGCACAAAGTATTTAAGAATGGCTAATAACTCTTCTACCCATCACAGCTTTCTTAGCTTGGTTCTGCCTCAGAGAACAGCTTCTGTCACTAAGAAAAGATCTTGCAAGAGCAGATTTTGCTAGAATTCAAAATGATTTGCAGTGATTCCCCAAATGGTTGTGAATCCAGCCTACTTTAAATGCAAGTTCTTCTCACCTTCTCACCAACAGCACTTAAAACTGAGAGCACCAAGTGCAGCATTCCTTGCTGTGGGTGACAGCCAACATCTCCACCTCTGCCTCCTGCTCCAGCTCAGTCCTCAGGCTGAACCCCTGACTGTCAAGACAAACTGGCACAGCCAAACCCCACACTGCTCCAGGAGCTCTCTGGTGGCAGCAGGCCCATTAACATATCTCATTTAAACATTTATTTTTAGAATATTACAGATTCAAGATTGAGGACTGAACTTCTGCAGATGCAAACTGGCAAACTCTACAGCCTTAGCCAGTACCCACAGAATTTTGTGTGAAGATTTCCAGCTGCATTTTGCTTTGCTACCGCTCAATTTTTAATAAAACCTAAACTACAGCTCACTAACTTTCACCTCCTTTAATGAAGTGCCATTTCTGTTTGAGGGATTTTACTTGAGACTTTGCTCTGCAAAAAAAATTTCTATTTGGTCATAGAGATGGGATTAGAAGCCAGGGACTCCAGCTGCTAATCCTTCCCGCAGTATTACACTAAAACAAGCAATTAACTTCCCCTGCTGTACAAAGACGAGTCAGACTCCATAACCTGACCATAAACCTTGGAGGTCTTGGGATTGGAAACAGAACTGGAACTAAGAACTGAAATCTGGATGTCTGGCACTTAACTGCCATGACACTGGCCCAAAACCTTGCTCAGAGATTTAACTAAGAAACATCTTCCTAACTCTCCCTTCCATATGAGTCCAGAGCAAGTCAGTGATCTTTTGGCTTAACAGGACATCTTGTGACAGATAAGGCCAATCTTTCAGAATTCTAACATAACAAAACTAGATGATAACTTACTATTATTGTGTCTTATATATAAAATACAGCATTATCATTACTTGCATGTACTAGCTATGATTCAGACAAGCCAATTTACCATCCACAGCTTCACAATTAGCTTCAAAAAGAAAGAATATAATATTGTTAGATACAGATGCACTTGACTTTCAGCACTAATAGTGTGCAAATACAAAAAATTAGGGCTCAGCAACAGCAAATATGAGTTTCTGCTTTGTAGCTCTACTGTCAATCCCTTGTTTTGTAAAAAAATTGTGTGGGTTAGTGTGGTATGTCCCATCCAGATCTAGAAAAGAAAACAAAAAAACCACGTAACTTCCCAGAAATAATTTAGTTTCACAGGAGTTCTGCAAGCTAGGAAATACCCATGCAAAGCTCAAAAGTAATTTGGCAGAGTTGCTGCCCAGTCCCAATTATATGCATTAAATGGTAACAAGATTTCCCAGGCTGGCACTCTGAACAGTGTGGTTATTGCCTTTGTACATCTCACCAGCATTGGTCAAGCCTGAATGGATTTCAGTGATGAAATATGAGAGTTTCACAGCTCTGGGGAAAAAAAAATCATCCTTGCAGAATAGGCAACATTCACAGTCTCTCGTGTAAGCTCATATTCAAACAGTAGTTTGCAAAGAGAAGAGCTCATTTTTGTGTTACAGCCAATTGTATAAGCTGGGCTTGATTGGACACTGGGTATTTCCTCAAGTGCAAAGTGTTTTACAGCGATGCCAGGACAAGTATCCCTGCAATTCAGGGCTCTGCCATATGTGCTGAAAGAGCAAATTACCTAAAAACATGCTTTTAGGGCTGGCTCTACTCTGCCATTGCATCTTTAAGAGAAATAATCAGTTGGAAACTTCGTACTTCAGGATTCAGGAAATCTCTGCTATAGTGCACTGAAGAATTCTGACAAAATACAGACCATTGCTGTAGATTTCACTAAATATGTCACTTCAAAATTCACCTACTTCTCACATTAAGGCAGCTTTCTGCTGCCCCATCTCTCAGTTCACTTGGCTTCAGCCAAATGCTGCCACAAAATCTCCCAGTGTTTCAGGGGCCAAGGTACAGCCCAATTCCTGATTGCATCACTGCTGTACTGAGCATTTCTGTACAAAAATAAAGACATTTAAGGCACAGCTTGTCTATCCTGAACTGAGAATTAGTGTGAGTAACTGGTGCCTCCCCTGCACACTGGCCAGAACATTTGACTGCCTGTGAGGCTTTGAAGCCATCAGCTCCCTGCATGGGGACAATGCAGTGACAAAGCTCTCCTACCCCAAAGAGAAGCTGCCTCCCTCTGCAGTGTTCCAACATGCTGCCTGTCCTGGCAGGCAGAATTTAACCAATTCCAGGGGCTGCTTAAAGGAAAAAAAAAACAACAAACCCCATAGTTAATTCTCAGGGGAGTGACCCATGTCCTATTGCAAGTATCCCCCAGTTCCCCCTCACCTCTCACCCAGAGAATGGTGAATGAATGTAAAAGAAAGGGTCTTTAAAACATTTTCCAGAGTCTTCCCACATCCAGGGCTTCAGAGGCTCTCAGTATTTGAAGTATTAATGGAAGCGTTCCATACAATTCCCTGTGCACACATCTAAAAATAGCTATGGACACAGCACTAAGGTTTTTGTCTATATTTGCAAGAGTCTTACTTCCCTCTCAGGAACCACAACTTCCCATTAATGCTGACTTTTTTTTTCTTTAAAAAAAGAGCTATTAAAACACCAGAAAGCCTTTTAACAGTGCAGGGAACATCAGTAATAATATTAATACATCAATAACAACAATTTCAATTGATATTCTGGTGATGCCTCAGGAACATATTTTCTGTATCAACAATGTCAGTTTTGCTCTAAGAACTGATAAAGCCACATGATGGCCTTGGCAGATCTGCTCATCACTATCCATCTGTTCTGCCCATGACAAAAATATCATTTTTTTCCCTGACAAGCCCTATTTGTCCCATCTTTACCCACAATGACATCAAGCATGCCAAGTTGCAGGAGGTCAAAAGAGTATCCTAACCTTGTGTCAGACTTTGTGTTTTGGGCACATTAAAGAATAAGTGAATGGCTTCTCACATTCTCACAGTAGAGACCTGAGAGGATGGAAGAAACCAAAAAAACCCCCAAACCACAAAACAAAACAGAAACCACATGACCAAAGCAATTTCTATCTTGGCCTTGGTCTCTATAGTTTATGGCATAAAAAAAAGTCATTTATGGGTGAAAAAGATACATGCACCCACACTCAAATCCACCCAAGCACCTGTCATTAGGCTCAAGCTGAAGACGCTCCCACCGTTGCAGCTGAATCCTGCTGGAAATCCCACTGCCCTTCTCCAGGAACCATTCCCAGTGGGATTTGTCTCCCTCTGCTGCTACTGGGGGATTGGCAGCCCCTTGTCCAAACTACCACAGGCACCCTCCAAGGAACAAACGTCCCAGGACATTTGGAGACTCGTGACCAATGTATTCCTTTCCAACACACAGACAGAAAACAGGGTGGGGGGATAATGAGGGCAGGGAGAAGGGAGGAGAATCCCATTCTGATTACAAAGGAATTCCTATTCCAATAGTTAAAAAACGAGGACAGACGTGACAATGGAAGCAAACATACAATGAAGCTTTTGTCCTCAAACTACTTGGCTCCCATACAAGGGACAGAGGAACTTGGGTTGGTGGGGACTGGCTGGGGCAGAGGAAGAGCAAGAGGCTGATGTTTGTAAAAAGAAAGCAAAATTGGTTCGTCTGCTTTAAGAAAGGCTGGGAAGACAAAAGCAAAAAAAAAGCAGCCTGCTATTGTAGAATCCACCCACTCACTTCTGAAACGCTCAAAGACCCAGACAGGGATTTACAACCAGCACTTGCAGGCACCGGGTATGAAGCAGAAAACACTCAAATGCCCAGAGGCAGCTCCTGCAGTGCCAGAGAAGCAGCTTTTAGATTGCACAGGGTTATGGTCAGAGCCGTTTGCTTTCAACAAGTTTGCTGCTGAGTCAGTCCCTGGGCTGGGCATTGCAGGCCAGAGGAAGGCACCTGCACACTGCAACTTTCAGCTCTAGTCAGCCAACCAACGTGTTTTACATTTTAACAGTCACACAACTTCCTGGAGACATGGAGCATTCAAGAGCAGACCAATAATCCTACAGTTTAGAAGCCAAAACAACAACAATAATTAAAAAAAAAGCTGGTGCTCAGTTGACTGCAAGATGAGGGTGAAGAAAATGCCAGTGCTGAGTCGGGTTGTTTTTTTAAACAGTGTCAAGGCACATTCAGAAAGATCACAGTAATGTACAGCTGCAAAATTCTGGTGATGATTTAAGAACTATTTTAAAGATAATAAATTCAGTTTAAACCAAGCATATTCCATTTAATAGCTCGCTTATACTAGGGAAGAAAGAGAGTGCTGATGCAGAGGTTTTCTTCAGCCTGAGTTAAAATCAGTTCAGAAAAGATTTATTTTCTCGGAGTCCACTATATCTGGCTTCTATTTATTTACACAAGTCTATATCCAGCAAGGGTTTAAACTAAATGAAGGTATGGGTTTATACATATCATATGCAATTACAAATTAGGCATCTCCTTGAACTACCTCTTTCTTTAAAACATTATGTAGTTTTAAAACTTTTTAAAAGGAATTGTACAGTTGCTTATTCCCATATACTCAGGGAATCAGACTTCTGCCGAACTTAGAAGCAAGATATGGAAACTTGTTCAAAGCATTAAGGTGTTAATAATTTGTTTAATCCAGAAGTAGCATTTGCATCCTTGAGACCAAATGTACTACATTTAAAACCCCTTTATGCAGCCAAGTGCCTTTTTTTTAGTTACAAGTGAGGCACTTCCTAACCCCCTGGTGCTGCAGCCTGCACAATAAAATAACAGCACCCAGATTTTCACGTTGTCAGTGCCACAGTGCAGGACTGGGATGGAGTCACAGAGTTTTTGTGACACACGTGGCTGCAGCACTGAGAGGGTAACAGCCCTGGAGCCTGCAGCAGTTCCAGGTGCCCCAGGAACATTACCCAGGTCACACCAATGGCATCTAAAAGGATGCACTGTGGAACTGCAGCACCATGTTGAAGATGACAGCACATCAGATGATCATTTGCATGCCTCTCTGCTTTGTTTCTGAGGGGCTTTTTTATTTTTTTGGCATTTCCTGTTTAATCCTCTAAGCCAGGGAATGCAGAGGTAGGCCTACTACTTTTGGAACGCTCTTTATTCAACAAATGGGACTTTTTCCCCTCCAGTTTGATACTACTTTATTGCTAACCAGTACAGGAATGAACCTCCCACATGATCCCCATCTGAATCTCCGTCTACAAACAAAATCCATGCTTGGCCATAGCATTTCCCAGTGAAACAAACAAACAAACAATCTTAACAGGCTGCTGATGCAACTATTGCTTACTATACTGGATTCTCTTAGCAGTTGTTTCATGGCAAATCCAAGTTCCCTGTGGCACAAACCATCTTTTTATTCCACATTTGAACAGTGCTTAGAACAGCAAAGCCCGTGTCTACAGATGCTAGGAATAACAGAACAATTAATCCATCCTCTCTCCCCCTGCACATCCTTCCCCCCACCCCCAGCGCTGTAACATGGAAATTGTTTCATTTTCAGCCTAAGGAAGTGAGGTTTATCCAATCATCCTGTGACAGCTTTACTTCGCCATTTCATTTATTCTTTACCTATTTGGCAGTCTCATGATACTTCAGAGACAGATTTCAAAGGTATGCAACAACAAGACTCAAACAGGCATCTTCTTAGTGGAGGCAGATGAGTACCTAAGGGCTGCAGCACGAGTTTAACTACAGTACCAGACACTAGAGAACCCACACAGAGAAGCAACATGAGGGAACAATCGGAATTTCACTATTCAATTTCTCTAGTTCTCCTTCAGCTGTACTTCCTCTGTAAAAGAACCTAAAGGAGACTATACAAAGCCCTGTTTCTGTCCTTTAACCCCTCTAATTAAACAGTAACATAGCAATTGTGGTACCAGGTTGTCTGGAACAGTACCTTGTTCCACAGAACAGGGAAGGAAAAGAGAAGGAAAAAAAATCCTCTCCATCTTGTACACATGAAGAAAAAGGAGTGGATTATGAACAGCTGTCAGAAACATATCCCATACCAGAAGTGCAGCTATTTTGGCACAAGAGCATGAAGACCTAACAACAAGAAACCAGGGAAGAGAGCACATTTTTATGCTCACTGTCATCTTTTAGTTGCTTATCCAAGTTTCACTTGCAGACGTCAGGATGAAAAGAAACAGTCAGGGAGCAGCAGCCGGAATGGGTGTTGCATTCACTTCAAAAGAGCTGCATGCAGGAAGAGTTTGCCAGTATCAATATAGTGCAAGCTGGCAGGACTGGAAAGTTACAAATTAAGTGTGCCTTCATCACTGACCTACTATGAGCAGACCTACTGAGCTGCTAAAATATTTTTAGTTCAACCAATTCCTGCCTTTTTTGGTTCCTCTTGCTCTTCCAGTTTATCCAGTCATGTGCACTTTTCCACTCCCTCTTACTGCCATGTAGTTTTTCAAGTTTGGCTCCCATTACCACTCGTTTCTGCTGCTGAAGCGCTCAGATTTACAGCACTCCTGCAAACAGCTAACAGGGTGGCTCCATCTTGCACGTAGCAAGCTGTCTTTCAGCTGAAGAGAGATTGACACTGCAGCACTTTTCTCCTCCCAGCGAGGGGTGGATGTACTCACCAGCTGATACTCGCTGCGGCGGCTGAAGGCTTCCTTGATCCCCGAGTCCCTCCAGAGTGCGCCCAGCGCGGGGACATAGAGCTGGAAGGTGGCAGGCTCGATGGGCATCCCAGCCTTGTTTTCAAAGGCCATCAGAAACATTCCATGCTTCTCGTTCTCTGTGTACTGCCAAGGGATCCCCAGTTTGTCCCGTGCGTCAACCAGAACCCTGCAGCCCTAAAGAATGATTCAGATAAAGAAAGTCAGTGAATAAAGATTAAAGTGTAAAAGAATAAGGACTTGGAGGTACTTGAAGGTTATTTTTTAACACTGTTCTGGTGAGACTGAACTCAGGAGAGAATCATAAACATTGTTTATTGCAACATCTCCAACAGAAATAAGATAGAGCCTGCTTCTGTAAGCAACTTAGCCACAAAATATTTCCTCAGGTGGAAAAAGTATTAGCGGCAACAGCTAATGGCAACAAGCAGTGCTACCAACAGATAATGAAAGTAAACATCTGTGAGAGTATGAAAAGTGTCTGGGAATTAAGAAAAGTGTCTGGGAACTAATGTGTGATCATCATAGCTGTAGCTTGAAAAGTAACACCATGCCTCAAACCATATTCTTCCATCTTCTTCTTTGCATTTGGGTTTCTGACACCAGAAAGAACATCCCAGCTTTCTCAAGCATTAGGGAGATCAGAAGAGCATTACAGGACTGAAGACACTGCATAGATCCCAAGCTACCAGGCTCAGGAAAGCAGTTCCAGTTTTTCCTCAGAATCAGCTTACTTTTTGAACTTGTCATACATTTGCTAAGCAATGTGTGACAGGTAGGTTTTGCTACTCTAATACTGGAAAAGAAATCTGGAAGCAAAGCAATCTAGTTCTCAAATTCAATTCAGGATTACTGAGCTAGTTCTTTTCACATTTTGCAGTTTATATGGAAACCTAATTTCATATTCATGGCAACAAGCCAAACACATGAGGTTAAAGAAATTTGAAACTTCAGTCTTGACTCTAACTTCACCTGCAGTAAATAGCTTCCAATGGCCAATATTTATTTCTCAATAGTGAGCCCCATTTTCGTAATGGATAGATGTGCTAATGGTGACTCAGCATCTCAAGTATCATCAAATTCACAAGTAAAATCTGTGGGTTATGCTGGATTACTTTTCTCATTATGTTGATCTTTGGTTCTAGAGAAACAAAACAAAAAAAAAAAAAAAAAAACAAAAAAACCCAAAAAAAACCAAAAAAAAACCACCAAAAAACCTCCAAAAGTGCAGTTCTGTTTCCACAGCTACTCACATGAGCCTCCACATTACTGATGTTTTTATTTGCATATTTTAAGCTATCAAGACTACATGTTTTATTACCACTTGAACCTTTCTGCTCTCCAATCCTTTAGCAGCACCACACAACAACAACAACAGTAACTTCCCAATAGCAACCAAGATTAGAGAGGAAGTGAGAAGCAACTTAGTGGAGTGTCACAGTGTAGAACTCAAAGCAAAGTGTCATGGTTGTCACCATCCCACAATGCTCTTGAAGAGCAGTTTCCCAAAAATGTAAATTTTTATGATTCTCTACTGGTTATTACTTCTTCCCATAAAATAGAGAATATATCTCCACAATACCATGAAAAGACTAAAATAAAATATATTTACCAACTGCTACTTTAAATTCCAGACATAACTATTTAGTAACTCTGTCATACAGACCAAAAGCCAACTCTCATTCCTAGTTGCAAAGTTTATCCCTTTATTAACAGAAGTCTTTCAATGGTTATTTGAATGACACTAACAAACAGAAGCATGAAAAACCCACTTGTAAGGCTCTGTCTCTGAACTGCAGATGCCTCCATGACATCTCACAGCTTCAGACACTTTTGCAAACCATCCCTTGCACAAACCCCCATCTTGGCTGCAACCGAAAGGCAGGGTCAGCTCCCCACTATGCCCAGTCAAGGACTGGGGAGATTTTTCCAGAGGGTTGTGGTGACTGAGACCAGCAGGACACGGTTATTTTCAGGTGTTTCACGCCAGGTTTGTCTCTGCTCAGTAAGAACTGCTGTGAATGAAATGGTTAATCAGCCCTGTGTGTGGGACAGTGATCACCATCTCCCCATGGGTCCCCATCTCCCTCTTGGGTCCCCCCCTCCCCTCCTGCCCAGCCCTGCAGGAGCTCCCAGCCCACGCAGCTCTGACCTTTCTCCTGCCTGGGCCCTGCAGGAGCTCTGGGCTGGTTTAACCCTTCTCCACCTCACAGCCACTCAAAGGCACAGCTGCAGGTCTGCACAATTCCTGCTTGGATAAAGGAGCACTGCGAGCTCAGTCCAAGTGCATTTCCCCACATTGTTGTCCTGATTTTCCCTGTTCCTACTGGAGACACGGAGGTTCTCAAGAGGCTGTTTGTTGTTAGGGAAAGTTTCATTATTTGTGTGGAGAAAACCACAGAACAGTTTCAATCAAGGGTGTACAGACTGCTCCAGTCCCAGAATAGTCACTTATCTGCTGGCTGCTGCTTGTTGGAAACACAGGTTTGACCCTCTCTGAGAAAAAAAAAAAAAAAGTAACTAAACTTAGGTCCCACAGACCCTGTGGGAGTGGATTAAGCACTGTAAGGTCACCCATGGGGAGCACGTGGCATCAGCACCTTCCTCTTGACTGTTCCAGAGATGCAGATGTTGCCACCAAGTCACATGTGGAGCCCCATCAAGGACAAAGTGATTCAGTAGTAGGACACCAGCATCAGCATTGACAGACACACACACACTGCATGAAGAAAATAAAAACACAGGATAGAGACTAGCAGGAATGCTGTCCTATGCACACCCACAGCACCTCTCAAAATTTTTAGAACATATCAGCTTCAACATGTGTCTCTAAAACACATCAGGAATAAAAGCTTCACATAATGAACAAAATAGTCAAATTTTTCTTTTGCCCAACTCTTAGCAGTTAAAAGTGTGACTCAGCAAAATCCCCAGTAAAGTGAATCTAAACTTAACATTTCTCCATCTTCACAAAACAGTTCCACAAATGCTACAAACAGATGTCAGAAAGATGAGGAGAAACAGAGAAATCACTAAATTTAGATCCTAGGCACTGCTATACTTGCATCTCAGACTTACTGGTAACAGGATTTTGCAATCTCACTGAGCATTTGATAATCCCTGCCTCATTAATCTGCAGAGCAAGTCATAGGAAAGGTTTCCTTTTACTGGAGATACAAGCAAGACACTTTTCCTACCCCTTTCCTGACAGTTTTTCTGATTTTCTTCTACTACAGAAAATGTCAATTCACTCTTTCATTCACGAGGCTGAACACCATCAATTGCCATTCTGTTTTCAAATTTGGACTATGGAAAAAAAAAAGGAGCAACAAGTTTAGATGGGAAATGAACTTCTGAACACTTCAACTGATTTAAAGCTTTTGTGCTGCAGTTAAAGCAGGACCCAGAATAAGCACAGGTGGAAAGAATTAAAATTCACAGATAAGAATAGTGTCAGGCATTAGAAAATAGAAAACCAGCAGCATAATGGAAGCACCAGCTAGGGAGGAAAAAATAGGAAATTCTCTGTTCCATTCCTTTCTTTGTAATTTTGAATATATTCAAGTCACTGCATAAATCCCTGGCATGCACAAAACCTGAATGGAATCAGGGCAGAAGAAGGAAAAGGTGTAACAAGAGTGTGATTATCTACCTCATGAAGCACCGTATCTTACACAGAAGAAAATGCTAAGTCTAGAAATCCACAGATTTGAAAGAAAAGACAACTAAGGCACAACACACAAGAAATCTAAAGAAACTACAAACCACTTGCAGAAAGGGAATAGACAAAGACTGTTTTTCTCCTTCTGCTTGCTAGACAAATAAGAGTTATCAAACAGTTCAAACTCAAAACCTACACACCCCCAGCCAGCCAATGCATTCACACATGTTGGCCAAAAGCATAAAGGGGCTCCAAAAGCCATGCAGAAGAATAGATGGAAGCAAAGTCCAGGGAGGACTATTCGATTTCACTCCAGATGCAAATCCTGGCTCAAGAAGTTTCCAAAACCAAAGGCTGCCAGTAACTGGAAGAGCACACCAAAGGATCACATTGCCTTGTGCTCATACCCGATTTTGGTTGTTTTTTCATGTCACAGACAAAGGCTGAGCTCCTCAGCCTGACACAGCACAGCTGTTTGGAGCATGTTTGCTACTCACCAGCAGGAAGGTTTTATGAGCATTTACACAAATGCTCATTACTAGGACTGGCTCAAACACATTTTTTTCTCCTTTACTTTTGAAAGCATCCTAGCTTTGAAAAAAATCCAGGTTCTCTTGTATTTTTACTTAATGATTAAAAGAACTTGTGGGGATTATTAGAAAGGTTATCATGAGCTAATGTCACTTAAAGACAGAGATGTTTGCCAATACAGGACAAGAAGTGTGGCAGTATTTAAAGAGCAACTTGATTTAAGTACATCTTACATCTGTAGTTACACTGCTACATAAAACACAACACTCACTTTTTAAATTATTCATATGCTCCAGTACTTGAAGGATTCATTATCCCTAAAACCTCACACCTTTCAGCAGATGGACCAACCCAGAGGCCAAGTGAACACCCCACAGTTAAGCACCAAACATAAAATTGGCACAACAGGTTTGAGGAGCACTTGGCTCATAGGCAAGGCCAGGTTCTTCCATACACACACCAGCAGTCAAGTGATCAAAAAACCTGAAGTGTCAGGAGAGAACTTGCAAACCTGCTCAGAGTTTGTATACAAATAGAAGAGTCTCCTACAGTGCATTTTGTCAAAATAATTTTAGGAAACGTCTACTGGGTATGAGATCACAGACAACAGAGCAACTGTTACACATGAAATACTGCAGCAGCTACTTTTTGCACTTTTACCATTAATACACTGCTCAAGTTCACAGCAATGCCTGACAGCTCCAGTATCTACACATCAGTTATGGACCTTCCTGTCCTGAGAGAAGTGCTGGTCACTGCTGAGCACTCCCTGGGGGATTCCAGGTCACAGCCACAGGCACTGCTGTCTTCTCCTAGGGCTGCACACCAACGGGAACAGGCACAGGGAGATCCCAATGTGTTTCCTATTGTGTGTTTTTCCTCACTGCTGTCGACAAGGAACTGGCAGAAGTCTGGAGATCTCATCTCACAGAGACCAACCTAAATCGGAGCTGCTGCCAACAGGATTGCTGCACCTCAGCCCATGGATATTCTTTGGAGCCAGAGGAACAGCACAAGGTGATGCAGCCATAGGAACACAGGTCCAGCTGCACATTTTTTTTAAAATAAAGTTGTTAGGAAATGTAATCATATACACTATTTGTAAATTGCTGTCTGAACACTGCAGAGAAGGTGACCTACTACAGAGCGATAGCAAGACAATGAGATTTTTACAGCACACTATTATAAAAGCATTAACAGAGTTTTTCTTTGATCTATGTCCTTGCAGCACTACAGCCAAGCAGCAGTAGAGAACCCAATGTCATTCAGGATAAGGTTTCACGTTACAGAAGAGCCAAACAACAAGGTACCATCAAAGGGGGCATCTTTCCTGGCAGTGCAGTTCCACCCTCTTCTGTTTGATAGGTTTGTCATTTGCCTGAGCCCACGATCCAGCGAGCAAACATCACCAAAAACCTGGCCATTCATACAAAAAGTGATTTCCATTGGCTGTATTAGTTTGCTGTGAGGCAAGACACACACAAGGGCAGGGATGGGAGCAGCACCAGGTGGCCCAGTCAGCCAAGGAAAAGGCTCCCCAGTTCTGCATGTCCTTTCAGCACTCACATATTCCAGCACCACCCAGGTGAGAGCAGGGTAAACAGCAAAGATGACCTACCTTCCAACCCAGCATACAAATAAAAAACAGAAACAAAGAGGAAGTGTCATTTACCTAGTCCACAGGAACACAAATATTAAAAAACATTTGGATTAGCCACCGAGTCTCTGGATTCGGAGCAGCAGTGATGTCTGCTTGTCTGGAAACTCTGAAAAGAGTCCTTGTCTTTGACTGAACCCAGCAAAATGACAATTAATGCAGCAGAAGGAAAATACCCACTGCAAACTTTACTTGTAACTCGGCACAGGGTAGAGATGATGACCTCAGAGATGACGGCTGGTTCAGGACCTCACAAAAAGCTCCCAGTTAATGCTTTCAGACTTGCATTAGCAGCTTTCTCCTTGCCCTGAGACCATCCCACCAGGATCAGTTCACAGTCAGTCCATGCTTTCAGCACAGGAGATGCAGAATCCGCAGTTCCATAGGTATCCCTGCCACGCTGCCCTCGTGGATTCAGATCCCAGCACGGGTGCTCAGACAGGGCTTTCAGCCCAGGATGGGACCAGCTCCTGATCTTCACTCAGCTGAAAAATCCCAGGCAAGGGGTGGAAACTCATTTGGAAATTCTGCAGCCTCCGATTCCTTTCAGCTTTTCCCTTGTTGGGATTTGCATTGAACTTACTTTTTCAGACAATGTAAACTAGAGCTTGCTCTGAAGTTTTCCTGTAAACATTTTTACAGGACAATTTGCTAATTTTTTTGCCAATACTGTTTCCAAGCTAATTATAAAACTACATGTATAGTTAACCAAGTGAATAAGTTGGGAGTAAGCTCCCAAATTTAGTCACTCAAGTGACTAAACTTTTGTCTGGAAGACATCAGAGTATGTGCCTGCAGTCTCCAGGGACTAAGTCATGCTCTGTAATACTAATGACCACATCACAAGGGCATTGTGAGCTCCATTTTGGAACAACTATGAATATTTATCATTTACTGCTGACCATTACTCCTCTTCCAGTATCTGCCATGAGAGATTGCTGTCTCCCAGCCCAACCAAGAGACACCCCAAATGCAAAGGGACCACCAGAGTTGATGGAATTGACAATTAAGACATAGAAAATACATCAACTGGAAGTTAGTAAGAGATCCATTGATGACATGAACCTGGAACAACAAGATCAACAACACTTATCAGGGTTTTTGGTCTTTTCTTCATAAATTAGTGAATATTATTTTTCTTAATAAAATAAGCTCAGAGCAAAGATAATCTGAATGACAAAACTGTTCTAGTACAGAACTTCAGCACTTCTAAAGGGAAATATTCTAATTAATCACAGTTCCTATGCTTCCTATACCTTGTCATTCCTCTGAAAAGAAGCTGTTCCAGCAGAAAGGAGATTGACACTGTCCTGAGACCAACTACTCGAACAGCTGGATCCCAGCTCTGAAGCAACACTTGGAGTGTGACCATCATCACCTCCTAATGTGTTTCCAAACTCATTTGCATGTAAATCCAGGGAAGTGTGGAGTCAAGATGAAGGAGTAACTGGAGTTTACCTGATGTATTCCCCCTGAGTGTGCAGGCCACTGGAAGAAATTTGCTTACATTACAAGTGAGTAGTAACTCGGTCACTCGCAAGTGTAGCTCCCAAATAAGCCGAGGAACAATCTCTTTCCACATCCCAGGGTTTGTATCTGTACCTGGCAGAAACTTGCAAAAGAGTTTTCTTGGTTTGTTTGTTGATGACAGGAGGTACAACCACCTTACCTCAGCCACCATAAATACTATTTAGGTACATTCAAGGTACACAGAGTCCCAGCAACACTCCAGCTTTAGTATTAATTGCAGAAGTCTAAAGTTCTTAAAGCTGCCTTCAGCACAAGCCACTTATTTTGCTTTACTGCCACTCATATTCCAGCTATCAAGGAGAAATGCTCTCAGGTACCCTCTGGTGTATTGCAGCTGCACTCAAAAGTCCCAAAGGACTGTTCCTCAAAGATTTTACATATTCAGAATATTTCCTTGTTTTTTCCCACTCAGAGCTCACAAATGAAATTACACATAATTTCCTGTGTAGTCCTTCCCTCTGCAATTCCAGGCTTTTCAATTCCTTAGTCAATCATTACACTTAAGGCCACAAGCAACAAGAAAACACTCATGGATGTACTGAAACCTTTAGCTGGTCTTTCCATTCTCAACAGGAAAACTAACATTACCAAAAGAGCTCAACAGATTATACTTCAGGCTTTTAAAAACTGAACTTTTTCTCTCTTCAGATTGACAACTCCTAAACAAGCTGGTGCAAGTACCACTCTGGTGCTTGTAGATTGCTGTAATTATTTTCTTATGCAACTAAACCAGGTTTTTTTAAGCAGCATGATATTCACATACTTGAAACAAAAAAACATTTAGACAAGGAACATCAGAGTTGTGACTCGTTGAGTGTCTGAGCTCTTTAACTTTTATCAAAGGAAACAAATAGAGTAGCAAAGCCAACCCATCTGTTTTGGATGGAAGGTATCAAAAGATTCCTGCAGCTAGAGTTGAAAAGCATCAAAATACTCTGTAATACCACCAGACATTGCTTAGATTGGAAACTTAAGGTACATGACAGTTTTCCAAGTTTCTCTGCATAGCCAGGAGTCACCTTAAAATTCAGGCCTCAGCAGCCAGACAGCCCTGTCCTGGGCACTTTCCTTTTCCAGGTGGGTGTGCTGCAGTCCTGAAGCCTGTGTACTCATAACAGAACATTAACACTACTGCTTTTCACTTCTATCATCAAAAAGTTCCAAAAAGTTACTTTGAAACTTAGCCTCGATTAACAAGCAAAACCTGAGTTAACCGAAGACTATTTACCTTAAACCAAAGCAAAACTCCTGTATTTGAATACCACCCCACAAATGCCAGAAAAAGCTAGCAAGGCCCTGAACCATCACCTGTACTAAATGGAAAAGTAAATTCTGTATCATAGGTTTATTTTGCTTCAGCATTTTGTTTCTGACTAGGGTTTCCCCAAAATGGGAGATGAGAACCAGAGAGAACAGGGTAAGCAAAGAACTCAGCAGTAAGAAGATACCAGAAAGGCAGGAAGGTGAACACTCAAAATAAAGTGGAAGCTGACACTAATGTCAATTCATACTGTTATTTTCAAAGAGGTTTCACATTGTGTTCCCAGAAGCAGTTTCCTCACCCTCCATAAGCTGCACAGTTGCCTGAACACTACTGCAATAAGCATTTCAGAAATATCCAGCACTGTTACCAGAGTAGGAATGCTCCTCCTTCAGACAGGAGTTTAGTCATGGCTGGAAAATGAAAATTGACCATTTAATCCCAGAGATTTACACTGCATTTCTAACTCAGATCTCAGTGCTGCAGAAGCTTAGCAGGACCATTGTCTGACCACGCTGAGGACCGTGTGGAAAAATGGGCTAAGGTTGCTGCAGCTGTACTTGACAATGTCACAGAGATTTAAATGCTATTTGATAGCATCATTTCCACTTCACATTGCCCACATATAGCACTAAAAATTCATCTGAGATCTTTTATTGTCGGTTAAACACATGGTGATCTTGGCTTCATTAAGTCTTAGTGGGTTATCATTGAACTTCCTGAAAAAGTGAAAAGAACCTATAGTCTAAACACTCTGTTATAGAAAGAGCAGCAATCACGTGCACTTGACAATTTACATTGTCAAAGAAGCTGAATAAGTTTACTTTTAACACTGGATGTTTATCCACAGAACTAAGTTTAATGCAAGAGAGTACTACACAATTACCCTAAAATAAAAGCACTGACAATAATTCTGTTTTGAAAGCTGTTATTCTGTCTTGGTATTTGATTTCTTCCTGATGATTATGGCAGAATATCAAGGTATTATCAGGTTTCTCTCTGATGAGCAAAAATGCAAACAAAACATCTACTGCCTTCCCACCAGAAAACTCTTCTAGTTCTCCTTGTTTGCTCTTCCTCCTTCTGCCTACTTTTCCATAGTGACTATTCCCAAAAACTTTTGGGGGGGAGTATGAATTGTATTCTTGCATGCAAGAGCCACCTGTGTTACCTGGAGAAGCAAAGGAAGGAAGAGTCTGACATGTACCTAAAGGAGAGCCCTAAGCTAAGCTTAACTCCCAAATCATCACCTGCAAGGCCAAAAGGGCAATCAATCTGCAGAACCATATTAACCCACTTGAAAGCTACTTCCAAATTTTATTTTCAGCATTAGAAGAGTTTAAAAGGTTCAACTGACAGAGTCCAAGAAGTGCTGTTAACTATCAGAACACCTGACTGCTATCTGGAGGACCAGGGTTCTACTTGGAATTCTGCAAATCCACCCAGAGCCATCCAGCAAACAAGTGTTACAAGTGTGTGACTCTGCCTCCTCTCCTACAAGGAGACACTTTCCTTTCCAAAGCACACCGAGTTCTTCTGCTGAAAGCTCTACACCTTCTGCATACATAAAATATTACCTCATTTTACCATAACTGCTACTGCTTAGACAACTTGAAGAGGAAGGAGTCTCAGATTTTTCCATTTCCACAAACTGCTTTTCTAAAAGCTTCTGCTACTACTTGAAATTAGTAACAGCAAAAAAATGAACCACTGACAGGACCACAATATGCATTAAGAGCTAAAATAAGACTCCTTATTTCTAGGCATATAGATTTAAAAAATCATAACACTCTCTTTGCTCACATAACTACAGTCAGAGAGAAGCTTCTGAATTTCAACTTTCTTGCAGTTAATGAGCTCCAGCCTGAAAATGGACAAAAAAAAGGAAAAGAAAATTAGACAACAATTTTCCTGTTCATTAACAGAAGTGAAAGCCCTTTATGGAATAGCAGCATTCTTACAAACAAGAGTCATTGTATGCATGCACTTATTAAGTGCACATAAAGCTTCTGTTTAAACACAAGTCTGGAAATTCAAAAGTAACTCGTTATCTTTAACGTGCACAGTTCCCTTTCCTTTAACTTTCCATGAAATCTCACAAAGCCTCACAAATCCATGCCCACAAAAGAATGGTGATGGTCCTACAGAAAAATATAGGCAGGAAAGCAGCATTTCTTTTAGGGAAAGATTATGAATATGAAGAGAGAACTCCTGAGTGAGCTTTTTATGTATCTTCAGGTATTTTCTGAAATATGATCCCTTCTACCTGCACAAGGGCATCAATGTTTGTATCCCTGAAAGGAACAGTATTTGTCAAGGTCAGTTTTCCATAGTTAGGGAAATATTGGTCTGTAGACCAAAGGCTCTACCAGCAGCTTTTACAGTCAATACAGAAACACGCTGCCAGCAGCAGAAAACCGCTCACACACTGCACTAAAACTTTCCCGCAAAAGCACCAAACCAAAGTTATTTCCATTTCAGCTCCAGCTTTGGTAACACCCCACAGTGCCCAACTCTGCGGGCCTACGGTGCCCCATTTCTAAAGATGCACCCAGCAAGAACCACTTGCAGCCGTAACATCTGTGCCGGACCCCTTTCTCGTCCCATCTCGACGTGCGCAGACCGGGGATACTTTGCAAATGCAGAGGAACTCCTCCTCACTTCTTCAAATCTTGAAGTTTCTCCAATTCTGACTTCGAGGATGCTCTCATAATGTTTTTTCCAGAAGGCAGGCCACACCTATATCCTCTTTCCTCTGCGTTTCCACAAAGCTTTTCCCGATCCCCTTTGCAGGGAAATTTCCTTTGAGCCTTTTTCAGGGCAGAATTCAGCCGGGTAACGCCGGCACCCGCATTCCCCGCTGCACAAAGGTCCCCGCCCTCCCGAACACCTGCACCGAGACCCTTCCCGGGAGGAGGGAGCACCGCGAGCGGGGGCCGCAGCCGCCGCCCCGGCCGGGCTCTCGCACCCTTCTCCGGGCACGGCCCCAGCTCCCGGCGCCGCGGGATGTGCCGGCCCCCGAGCCCCGTCCGCCGCCCCTCACCTTGAGGATGTTCTCGTAGATGGTGGCCCGGAACTCCAGCAGCGCCTTCTGGTCGAACTCGCGGCCGTGGATGATCCGCATCTGCTTGAGGAAGGTGGACTTGCCGCTCTCGCCGGCGCCCAGCAGCAGGATCTTGACGAGGCGGCGCACGGCGCGCCGCTCCCGGGCCAGCATCGCGTCGATCTCCCGGCTGCGCCGCCGCGCCTCCCGCTCGGCATCGCGGCTCCGCTCCTTGCCGTCCCTGCGCG
This sequence comes from Dicaeum eximium, assembly GCA_013396995.1. Taxonomy (NCBI): domain Eukaryota; kingdom Metazoa; phylum Chordata; class Aves; order Passeriformes; family Dicaeidae; genus Dicaeum; species Dicaeum eximium. The sequence goes on from VWZP01009288.1 coordinate 1,018,984, forward strand.
GCTGCTCCCCGGCGCGCCCCGCGGCCTCGGCCGGCAGCAGGCAGCGGCTCAGGGTGCGCACCACGCCGGACATGGCGGCGGCGGCCCGGCCGGAGCGCTCACAACGCCGCCGCCGAGACCCCGAGCTCCGCCAGCATCGGGCGG
>VWZP01009288.1:1019394-1144444 GCA_013396995.1 Dicaeum eximium
GTGACGTCACGCCAACAGCACGGGGCAATGCGTGACGTCACGGCGCGTCCGGGATGACGTCATGGGGAGCCGCGGCGGCGGGGCCTGGGCGGGCCCGTGGGGTCGGTGTTTGTGAGGTGTGGGTCAGAACCCAGTGGGGTTTGTTCTCACCACAGAGATCCAGCAGCCAGCTCGTGCCGTGACGTAAGGAAACGTGTCATCTCTGACGTCATCAGGGAACATACGGCCATAGCACTGCGGCATCCATAGATCCTCACTCGGCCAGGTTAAGCTGCGCAGGGTTTGTCCCGCAGCGCCGGCTGGCCCAGGAGCTGCTCCCGGGCGGATCCCGCCTCTCCTCCCACAGCCCAAAGCCACCCCCGGGTGACCCCACCCTGGGGACCCTGCAGGCCCCGATGGCATCGGCTGGAGCTCCTTGCAAACACGCTGGAGCCACCCAGAGCCGGGCTGGTGGCGAGGTGGGGATTAAAGTGTCAAAGTACACACTGAAAATCCCCCTCGGTCTCGTGATTAGGTACTGGAGGGGAAAAACCATTTTGGGAAGCAGCTGGTGTGTGATCACCGAGCAGTGGCTGGGATCCCAGACCTTCTGGCTGCAGGCTGAAATCATAAAAGACAGGCACATATCCCCAGTTCTATGAGATTATTTGTCCTTTCTGTATTACTTCTGCCTGTGCTTCCAAGTACTTATGCCATAAACATCGATTCCAGTTGAAGTTTCAGATTATTTATCCTCCTCAGGCCTGTTCCAAACATGGTGTAAGTGACACAAGTATAAAGACCTGAGGGAAACTACCAGAGTGACTGGGATTTTTTAGAATATTAAGGATGCTAAGAATCCCAGGCTGGTTTGGGTTGGAAATGACCTTAAAGCTCATCTTGTTCCACCCCCTGCCATGGGCAGGGACACCTTCCACCATCCCAGGTTGCTCCAAACCTCATCTAATCTGACCTTGGACACTTCCAGGGCTGGAGCAGCCACAGCTTCTCTGAGGAACCTGTGCCAAGGCGTCCCCACCCTCACAGGGAACAATTTCTTGCTAACATCCAATTTAAATCCACCTGTCTTCAGTTTAAGGCCATTCCCCCTTGTCCTGTCACCACCCTGTCAAAAGTTCCTCTCCAGCCTCCTCGTAGGCACTGAGACATCTTGAAAGGTCGCAGGGTCACAGATTTAAAAGTAAAAAAAAAAAAAAAATTGAAAACCTTTCATGGAAGTGAGAATCCTGTGTGAGGATTGATCCCACTGCTGGGATGCTGTTGTCAACTCTTCCCCAAGAGCCAGCGATTTTCTCCCTGGCAAGAAGAGACATTTCAAAACACACTCAGATATTGGAGATTTCAGGAGACCAGCACAAAACTCTTAGTCCGGAGCCATTCACTACAGACACTTTGTTGAGCAGTTTCCCTTGCAGGCTCTGGCCCTTGGGCTGCAGTTTGAGGCTCAGGAGCGGCTCCTTCCCCCGAAATGCTGCTGTAGTTCAGGAGTTTCCCACTGGATGTCATGGTAGCCCCGCCGGTGCGATGGCGACAGCCCAAGGCCGGGCCCCGCTCTGGGGTTCCCGCAGCCCTCAGGGCTCCGCTGGAATCCTCGGGTGTTAAACTGCCTGGAAATCAGGGCCCGGGGAGCTGTGGGTGCCACATTGGCGTTTTCTGATTAGCTCGGTTTCTCCTGCCCCCCTGGCTTTGTCTGGGCCCTCCTTGAGGTCCCCCTCAGACTTCTGAGGGGTTTTGGCAGAGCAGAGTTCAGTGACTGTGAAGTGCCATTCCAGCGACAGACTTGTTTCATCTGGGAGAGGGAAATTGCGGTGTACAATAAACTAATCAAATAAATCAGTTGCCAGACGTCTTTAGCTCTCCATGCATTCATCCATGAAAGCAGCTTTCAGCAGCTCCCATCTCACTGTGGAAGGGAAAGGTCCCTGCCTGCCTCCATGCCCCGCAGCACCGCGGTTCTGCCGGGATCCCTGGGAAGCTGCTCCCGGAGCACACAAAGCACAATTCTGTCTGTGCTGCAGCTCTGGGGCTGGTGCTGTGCCCAGGGCTCACAGCCACACGTGACAGTCCCTACTGACGGCCTGCAGAGCCTTTGTCATGAGTGTAAGCAGAGGTGAAAGTGTCCCTGTTGAGAGACAGGTTTGTTCTCAGCCTCATAGAATTCCCTTTCTCCTTTTCCTTATTATCTGTCCAGCTCCATGCTTCAGGATTTCCGGTTCATCTCCCTTCTTTGGGATTAGACTGAAATAAAAACAACTTACATTGATACAAAATAAAATAAGGCAATATCAATTACTTCATTTTTCTATTCTTTTACCTTCTCAGTTTTCCTTTTGAACATTTTTTTCTATTTCTACTCTGTTTTCCTCTTTCCCATCTCTGTTTCTTCCTCTAACTCCTGTCCTCTTTCTGCTGATTGTGCAGCTGCTTCTATTCCTTCTTCTTTAATCTCCCATAGAGAGAGGGAAGAGAATAAAAGATTAAAAGATGGAAGAGAACAGAGAACTGGAGGATAGAAAGAAAGGGCCAATGAGGGAAGGATTATTTCCATTTTCCCCCTTGGCTATGAAGCAACTGAATTATGAGCAGAAATATGGGGGGCTCTCAGGGGAAAGGCTGGGGAATAAACTTCTGGGGCTGTGGCCCTGAGAACATCTGCAGATGAAGGCTGGAAGGTGTCTGGCAGCTGGAGAAGGCAGTGGCTGCTTGTGCATGCAGCTCTGACAGCAGCAGGCCCAGAGGGAAGGAGCTGCTGCCGCTGGAGCTGAGGGTGCAGTGATGGACCCTCTATTAAAAACTGGCTGTGTGCCCACACCTGGGACAGGGCTGCTGTTTCTGAGTGCCACCAGACACCAGCACTGCCACAAAGAGCATTTTGCTCTGTGAGACTGGGAATAAGCCACAAGGAGGATTTGCCCCTGCTGCAGTAGTAGCACCTTGCAACAATGCCACAGCTACTGCAAATGCAATCAAAACTCCAGAGTTTAGGCACAAAACTGAAGATCTTAACAGCACAGCAAGGAAAGGTGTGCAGTGGTGGAATCACCCAAGGTGATAAATCACCCACCCCATGCTGGGTGAGCAAACTGAGTCAGAATATTGAACTGTTGCTCCCACAGGGCAGGTGCACTCCGGGCTTAGCCTGGGTGATTTGAAGATATCTGGGCCCTTGAATTGCTCATTGTGCATTCAGGCAGCAAAGCTTGTAGTTCTGAAGAGCATTTATGATCTAAACTCCTTTTGCTACTTCTCTGTTGAGACTGTGACTCTCTTTGCCTGAGGAGGTGCTGGAGTTTATGTGCACTTCAAGCCTTACCTAAGCTGGCAGTTTTGTCGTGTTAAAAGTGCCATGTTCTGCTTATTGCATTCTCCAGGTTTTATATGGCTTTTTCAATGGCCTTCTCTCTGCACACTCCCCATGGCAGAATGAAAAAGTGCAGGGAGGCAAAGGGAATAACATTCTCCTGCACAAGAATGAACAAGAGCAGTTCAAACAGATCAACCATTTTCTAGCAACATCATTAAGTATATGGGAACCTTCTGGTACTAAAGTATTAGTTTTTTGCTGTAGGTATTGAACCCTTGGCTGGTTGTTATCTGCAAGACTTTATGATCCCTATTCTATTCTCTTTCTGAGAGATCCCAATTTTTTGAAGTGCTTGCAGTCTTAACACTTGTGAAGCCAAAGAAAACTGAAGTAGTTTGGCATCTCAAAAAAAAAAAAAATCCACTTATTAGTGAATTTGTATCTCAGTATTTGCCTTGTCCCTTTTAATGCCACTGGAAGGGCTGAGAGAATGGGGTTTGTTCAGCCTTGAGAAAAAGTTGAGAGGAGACCTTCTCACCATGTTCCAGTATTTAAAGGGTGACTACAAAGAAGATGGAGTCTCCCTCTTTACCAGGAGTTACATGGAAAGGACAGGGGGAATGGGTACAAGTTATTCCTGGGGAGATTCTGACTGGGCACAAGAGGAAAATTTTTCGCAATGAGAACGATCTATCATTGGAATAATCTCCCCAGAGAAGTGGTGGATTCCCCAGTGTTGGACACTTCCAAGGTTCAGCTGGACAGGCTGCTGGGACATCTTGTCTAGACCAGGTTTGTTTTTGCCAAGAAAGGCTTGACTGGATGATCCTTGAGATCCCTTCCAACCTGGGGAGGAACTCTGTGATTTCAGTGTATTCTGATTTTAAATTATATTTTCTTTCCCCTTTGATAGCTGTGTGAATAGAGAGGCTGCAGAACCTTTGATTCATACTGTTTGTGAGTTCTCTTGCTGTGGATTCTCTTGCAGTGGCCCAGCCTCAGCTGCCACCAAGCAGTCAAAACACCAAATTATGTCAAAGCAATTACTCCTGCTTCTCTTATTAAATTGGCAGCCACTATTTTTTCTTTTCCATGTGGTATTTTCATCTTCTGTCCCACAGAAGACACATTACTCATATCCATAAAATATGTGAGTCGTGACACTTCATGGAGTTAATTTTCACTATTTTCAGACTGCTTGACAGCAGCCTGTTCTCCTTCATTAAACACCAGCCAGCAAGTGGATTAGTTTACTTTCAAAACACAAAACTTCATATTAATCCACAAACAATTAATTATTGAGAGAAGGCAAGCATATTTTGAACCCAGCCTGTGATTTTCCTACTTATTTCATGCAACGAGGCATGATCTGTGTAATTCCAGGCATGTCCTGCCAAGCATCCTGCAGCTCTTAGCGAAGATTGGATATTAGGAAAAAATCCTTTCCTGTGAGGCCCTGGCACAGGTTTCCCAGAGAAGCTGTGGCTGCCCCATCCCTGGAAGTGTTCCAGGCCAGGTAGGACAGGGCTTGGAGCAACCTGGGATAGAGGAAGGTGTCCCTGCCCATGGCAGGGGTTTGGAACCTGATGGTCTTTATGGTTCCTTCCAACCCAAACCATTCTGGGATTCTGTGAAGTTACTGTGACTACCCCCCAGGATGATGAACCTTGGTTCTGAGAGCGAAGGAAGATCAGAAATTGAGGTTCTGCTCCAAGGTGTTTCCTCACCTGTGCTCCAAGAGGGCACAGAAAAAGGGGTATTCAGAGCCTTGGGGGGCTTTCTCAAGTTCTGAGTTTGAAATCTGGGGACAAAAGGGACAGAATAGGCTTGTGCTGGCTTGAGTGCTCTTAGGGTACAAAAAACTTGGAATTTGAGGAACAACTTAAAAGCAGACCTAAGTCCTGAAAGCATTTGAACCTCTGATTTTGACTACAAAAGGCTCCAGAAATAAGTAGCTTTGTCAGGTTAGGTGCATTTTGTTTAGTCATCTATGCCATAAAAAGTCATCAGAAAACCAGATGAGTGACATTAAGAGAGGAAAAAAAAAGAGCACAAATCTATAAATTGCACAAACAAAGCCAAAGCCCTGGGAGCAGAACCTCACACATTTGCTGCCAAGCTATGTCCATTTTTTCTGTATTGTTTTTAAAGTGACTTTTCATCTCGTGATGCAGAGCCAAATATCTGCACGGGTAGCATGCATCTCCCTAAACTCATCAGAAATTAGCAAGCCTTAATAAAATTTATGCATGGCTTGCTATTGCAGTTCCACATCTAAAGGGAAAACAGATGTTCTCTTTAGTTATTCTCTTCATGTCCAAAGAAAAGCTGTTGGTTAGAGTTTGTGTTTAAAAAAGCTGGTGCTGAAAAGGTTACAAATGATGCAATTTTTGCAATCCTACTCCAAGGCTCTGTGTGAACCTGAATTGCTGAGGTGACACTTGCAGATGCCTGTCACCCACTTACCAGCCTCATATTTCTTAACACCTCCACTTTAGGATGAATAAATGGAACAGAGTTCCCAGTATTTGCCTGAGATCACTAACAGGGTGGCTGGCCAGGCTCCGAGCCCCTTGGCTGGATCCCTGTGAGCTTCCTCAGCCTGGGCTGGCTTCAGAGGAGAGGCAGAAGGGATGGATGGTGCATCTGAAAGGTGTCACTGGACATGTCACCGAAGGGGCCTCTCAAGGCTTCGGCAGGAGGAAGGGAAGCCTTGCTTCCTCACCTCCCTCACCTGGCTCCCTCTGCTGCCCACAGCATTCCCCACTCACACTGCAGATGGGCAATCTGCTCTTTCCATTTTGACATAAATATTTCCAAGATGTGCAAAAAATGTTGGCACTCACAGTGAGTGTTTGCCTACTGAGTTTGCCCCTGCAAACATGGATGCATGCATGCACATCTATATGAAATTCGTATTTTACTTTGCAGAAGGGTGTCAAACACAGAGCCTTTCAAAATGCTAATATTTGTTTGTTTCTACAACATATTTATTCATTGCTCCCTGAATGAAGGATCCCAAGCCTTCTTTATTCCTCTGCAGCTACCAAGTGGACATTGGTATAAAAAGCTGCTCCCTATCCACAAAAAAATGTCGCAAAAGAACAGCAAATGCAATAGATTGTAGACATTGGTTTAATATGCTTTCTAAGCATTTATTCAAACAATCCTTTTTACTCTGTGATTATTCATGATCTTACAATTAATATGAAAGATAAACACTCACACCACACCTAAATGTGACCACCAGCTAATTTAGGAATTATTGCTCTCCTAAAAATGGAGAAGGAATAGGCTCTGTCACTTAAAGAAACGATAGCAAATGATGCAAAACCCAGGTGGCAGGAATGCAGAGAAGAGCTGGCAGGAGCTAACCAGATGAGTGATCAGCATTTTATTCAGACAGTGTTTCAGCGTCCACCCAGAGGAGATTAAGTATCCTGTCCTCTCAGTGCAGAGAAGGAGAAATGAATCAGGTTTTACCACAAGTAGGGTGGCAGGGAGTTAATTAGGAATGGAAAAAATATATTTCAGTTTGAAAAGACATAAAAAAATGGACAAATGAAGGAACTGAAATATACTGAAAACATGTTGGAACCCACCTGAGAGGCTGACTGAGAATCCTGCCCGGGGATCTGCAGCCACAGGGGACTGACACAACAGGTGATGCCGACAGCTCTCTGAAAGCTGCAGTCCAGCAGCCAAATGCTGCTGCTCTCAGTTGTTATATGAAAGCAGACATTTCCCATAGCCTGTCTCATGTCAGAGTCTTTCCAGCCACAAAGTGAATAAAAAAGGCAAGGTTGCATAAAGAAATAAAAGAACCTTCGTTTTCTTCCCAACGTAGTTTTTAAAAACCACAACCCTTGTTAAAGTCAACAGGAATTTGCTCCACATCTCTTCTAATTTGCCTGCCAGGATTTATGCAAAACTAGGAGATGACAGATTCTGCTATTAGAACAAGCAAAACTACACCAGAAAATTAGCAGAAGCCACAAGCAGCAGAACAGCCGTGAAACCACCTTATTGCCCCATGTTCAGTGATTTCCATTAATGATTTAACAGCAAAGGTCAATTAAATGAGTGGTAGATAGTGATACCTGCTGGCTGTGGCTCTGCTCTGTGTTCTTGGAGCACGTGAACATGGATATGCTAAAGCAGGAGAAGCTTCCAAAGGCAATGCACCATTTCCCCCCTGGCCTGATCCGAGGTTAGGTGTGCCTGGGGCGTTTGCTCTGCTCCTAACGAGGATCAGCTCCAAACTGAGGTGCCAGTCCCTTTCTGTCAGCTGAAGGACAGTGTTGCTAGGAGGGTAAAGGCTTCTGTGTCCCTCTGGGATTAAAGCCTGGGTAGCAGGAGCTTTGGGGGTGTGCTGCCTTACAGGAGGCAAAGTTCTGGCTGTCAGCTGAGGGGTGACACTCACCTCTGTGGAGAATGGCACAGGGCCTGCTCCACGCCATTCCAGAGCCCTTCTTGCCAGGAATGCTGTGAGCTGCAGGTCACTGCTCAGGAGGAAAGGCTTGGATGTGAATGAATGCATGAACATGGCTTCTGGCTGAAATATTTAATCAATGTAGAAGTGACTTTGTGCCACCAGTGAATATCAACATTCCTCATTTTGGGTAAAAGCTGGGAGTCCCATTCCAACAATATATTCAGAAAGCATCGATATATTCAGATTGCATGCGCTGATGCAGGAGCACAGGCTGTGGTCAATCACCATCCTGGTAATTTAGGAGAGTGCAGAAGAAGGAGTGTTGGCTTTTGAGTGTCTCCATGCTTGTTATTTATACACCATGTCATCTGGAGCTGGTTGTTTGCTTGTAGCTTTGGGCTGACAGTTCCCTGATTCCAAAGGCAATTCAGCCCCTGACATAAAGCAGAGGAACAATGCAGAGTTCCTGTAAAACAACAGTGCTCCCCCCACTGCTGTCAGAATGCAGGGATTAGATGCAGAATAATGCAGTCCCTGATCAAACCTGCAGCTGTAATTCAACCTCTGGACAGTGCTGATGCCATAAATTTGGGAAGAAAGTGCAGCTCAAGCGATTTGTGAACAAGAGCTGATGAGTCCAATTGAATTACAGTTGTGGGAGCAGCCGGGATCCCCCTGCACCGAATCATTGCTAATGAGAGCCAGAGAGTGATTACTTACAACTTTAATGAAATTGAATTTTAATTTATACCCTTGGCTAGAAGAAGGAAGAAACATACACTGAATATTTGGGGGTGACAGGGCAAAAGTACAAACAGAAACCCAAAATATACGGATGGACAATGCATTCTCCTGGAAGAGAGAAGATAAAATTTTATCTTCAAAAATAAATTCCTATTTAAGGAAACAGTTGTGATACAGTGAGGACTGAATAAAGCTATTCTATATCACAGTTCTGATCATGAAAGAGCTCAGAAAGAAAATGCTCAGATGGGTTTTCGCTAAACCATTTACAATGTTCAGAAGAAGGGGAACTGTTTAGCTGATTCTTAAGCCATCGCTGCCCATTCTGTTGGCATGAAATCAGGAGAAAGGTAACCACAAGCACCACTGACATATTCCAATCAAATAATCCCATGGAACCCTTTCTGAGCAAGTCTTCCAATTTCACCACCGAGTGGTTATTCACTACTGAAAGGGAAAACATAATTAACATTAAATACTGGTTTCAATAGAATTTCTTCCTGCTTCCCATCACTCTGGAGGTATCACTCTGCTATTTTAATACCTTTTTTTAATATTGCACCTTTTCTGCTGGTGCTACAGTAAGGCCTAGGGAGGTTAAGAAAAGTGGTTTATGAAGTTTGCTTCAGATATGGAAATGTGAGGAGAGAGAGAGGAAAAACAGAGAACTTGAGTGAGGAACTCAAAAATGGATGAATAAGGGAGCATTTGTGGCTTACAACACGAACCACACAAGTTTTGCAACTCAAAATATCAATCTGCAATTGGAGGATGATTAGGAAGGTGTGGGATGTGCAGTGGAAGGTCTGAGACCTGGGGCTTGCAGCCAGGGTCACAGCAATCAGGCAGGGTGTGGAGAGGTGCCGAAAAATGCTCAGACTTTTGACTTTACATTCATTTTACAGAGGGTAAATCAATATCTCTTCACCCCAGTGCACTTGTGTCATGTGGCTTTCTGTTACAAGGTGACCAGGGCTCGGCCATGTCTCTTCTGAACTGAAAACAGCTTAATCCAAAGGGATTTTTTCTGCAAAATGTCTAAAGCACTGCATTACCTCATGTCATGGGGTGATGGGATCTAACCCAGTATTTCATGTGCAACTTGACAATCAGCCATAGGAACTATTACTACTGCAGTAGTAAAACAGGCAAATTGAGAGGGAATTCAGTGCTATTTGCACATATTAAACTATTTTTTAAAAGGGGTAATATTAAAAGGAGATTTTCCAGACAAGAGCAGATTTTCAAAGACCCAGGGGGTTCTGCTGGGAGCAATGTTATGAGAAGAGTTGGCTAATAGTGAAGGGTCTTCAAAAATCCTTCAAAAAAATTATTTCCCATCGAAGTGTATTGTGATGCACAGTCATTTTCCCAGCCTCTCATGCCCTCATTGGTTTAGGGAGTCAAAGCTGTTTCCTGCCACCACTGGAGGGAGACCTTATTCCTTCAAAGAGCTGTAAAACTTCTGCTGCCAGACTGCGCTTCAGTGAGGAAGAGTGCAAAATAATCTGGAGAAATACAGCTGCTGAATTTCATCCAGGCTGGACACGGTAAATCACAGGTTCTAATAACAATAATAATGCAGCACGAATGAAACAGTGCCAGATTAAGAGAGATGCTTAATATTTCCACTCTGATCAATACTGCTCGAATGAGTCTGCTCCAGGTGTCTGAACTCAGTCCTGGTTAGACCCACCAGCAGTGTCTGCACATTCCCCTCCCTCCTTCCTCGCCCCCTCCCCTCCATCTCAGGCTGTGCTGGCAGAAGCCATTGGTGATGTTAAATTCTCAGGCTGATATTTCCTAACCCTTTATCTCACTGTGACCTTAAGTGTGACCAAAAAATGTTCCCATCAATGGCATCATTTTCATTTTTACTTAACCCCTACTGGCCCAGTGGCTTATTTTACAATCATTCAATTACCCCCACTGCTGCTGAAAAAAAATAGGGAGAAAATAATTATTTAGTGCAGCTCAAGGTCGTTGACAGCAGGAGGACAGGGAGCCATCAGGCAAGGTCCAAGTCTCTCAGGCACTGTTGGCCCAGTGACAAGTGCATGGATATACTTCAGAGAGGGGCCAGGACATACAACTCAGGGCTAAAACCCCAAAGCTTCTGCTGGTGGAACAAAAGAAGCAGTTCTGCTAGAAAAAAAAAGAAGAAAAAAAAAAAGGAGCAATTCTCCCCAATGTCACGTGGCACGTTCCCAAAAAGGATGGTGCTGCACATGTCTGCACTCATTCTGCTGGGTGGTGACACAGGCATGTGTTTGCACATGCACACACTCACCCACTCTGCCTAAGTTACAAAACAGCATCTCAGCAAGATAAAACTCCTGACAAGAAAGAAATTCCTGTCTGAAGGACTCTCACATTTCCAGTAACGGTGAGGAGCCCATGGAAGCTTTCAGCTCAGCTGACTGTCTGTGGTTTGTGTTTTGAACTTTATTAATGACATGTGCTACCACCTGAGACCTGCCTCCTCACTCCTCAACTAGGCTAATTCTAAAATTAGTGTAGAAAACAAAGCCTTTGTTAAACATATATTCTTATCACCTCCCCACGCAACTGCATCTGACACCTACAGCTGCAGCCAACCATGAGTTTCCTGTTGTACTCACTGAATGGGGCAATTTCAGAGTAAATATAGTTCAAACACTTATAAATCTCTAGAGTGAAATCCCTGCTGTGCTGAAAATAGGAGCTTAGCCACAGATTTTTATAGTTTTTCAGTCAGTTTTAAAGTTGCTGTTGGTTCTCAGTGAGCCCTGTTACTGGCAAGGGGACGATTAATGGGATCTTACAGCGTGTGCCACCCTGTGCCTTCCTGCTGACCCCCACGTCAGCTTCCATAAAGCACCACACACCTCCTGACAGCAATCATCTGCTCAGCCCTCATGGCTCAGATGTGCTGGCTGGACACTGCAAGATCCAGCTTGTGAACACTGAGCTAAGACAGAGGAGAGAGGAAGGAGCAGGGAAAAAAACCATCATCACCATCAGCTCCATTAATTTTACTGCAGGACAAAATCTCCCCCCAGTACAACCTGCTCATCCCAGCCTAAGCACAGGTGCCTGTTCTGCTGGTCTGTGCCTTCCAGCTGCTTCAGCTCCAGCAGAAGTTCTGGCCAGTGCTGAGCATTTGGAAGGTGTCATCTTGAAGAGATAATTTGTGCTCAGTATCCACGACTGTCATGGATTTCCCCAGGACTCCACCTGCAGGACTTTACACACTGGTGGAGTCTCATTATCACAGAATCTCCATATGCTGTTGTATAGCAGAGAAGGTCATGGCTTAGTTACTGGAAGAACCCACTGTTCTGACTATCACCACAGAAATAGAAAGAGCTAAAGAGAAGAGAAATTCAAATCCCTACCCCTACTGCACAGTGCAGTTCAATCTTCCTGAGGCATACAAAGTAAATAGTAGTAATAAAATGTGATAGGAAAATCAATTGGAACAAATGAAGCACTGTCTGTGCTGTATTCCAGCTCCTCTGTCCCATTGTTACTGCTTTGATTAATAAACAGCAATCTGATAATGAGCAAATCACCTCAGCACCAGGATATGGAGAAGCAAATGCTGCAGACAGGCTACAATGACAAAGCTGAATATTCCCAGTGTGTTTGGAAGGTGCTGGGCTGTTCCAGGAGGCTGGGTCAGAGACACCACCACCAGCTCAGGGCAGGCTCAGAGGGCAGAGCTCTTTGGGAGAGCAGCTGTTGTAAGCCACTGGATTTGATGTTATATTTATAAATGTGCACTTAGAACCAGGCATCAATTTTTCACATTCATTTAATAGAAGTTTACCCCACTGGCTTTCTCTAGGGTGCAAAAAATGAAGGCAACAGCCCAAAACTGACTCTTAAAACAGTATTTTAACAATAAAATAATGTTAGTATAAAGAACTCCAACTAGGTCAGAGTCGATATCCAGCTTGGTTTCTTTCTAGTGTATATTTAGATGGAACTGAAAGTTAATGGAATTGTGTACATTTCTGCCAGGAGTAAATCAGTTTAATTATGAGTTATTCTTTATTTCTTACTGTGTTTATTTCTTTCCTGCTCTTTCCAAATGTTCCCATGACTATGGTTGGAGATTGCCTTGTGCAGCCCTTCCTGAGCAGTGTCCTGATGTGCCCTGGTGCCTCCCTAAGCTCTCTGTTAGGAGTTCTCTGACTGCTGCTGTTTGAGCAGGGGGTTGAACTTCAGCAAGTGTCAGTGCCCGTTTCTGTCTCCTTGCTGTTCTGCTAATGCCTTGGTAGATGCAATCACTGCAGGCTGTGCCAGAAATCCTTGTTAGTTCCCCACCTCTGTGAGCAAAAATGATCAGATTCACTGACATTTCAGGCACAGAGACGAGGAGCAGAGTACATAATTGATGTGAGACCACTGGTTGCAGGGAATTTAAATCAGAAGTAGGGAGCTGTTGTCCAAAGAACTGGAAATACCCAACACTTACCACCAAGAAAGGTTCCAAGAGCCAACTGCTGACCACGAGGGGGCTTTTCTACCAATGTGTGAAAAAGAAGTTAATGGGACAAGGGATAAAGGACGAATCGTAGTTCTAAAGTGGAATCTTTCCAGATGCTAAGGTGTTTAAATGGTTATTTTGGCAGTGCCCTGAAAAGTCAGGATGGCTGCTGTATCCGAGGGAGAGACAGAAGGACTGGTAGCTGTTACTGCTCAGATTGCTTTGCAGCAATTAATTCACATATCCTCTGAAAACAAGGGAAGCAAGCCACATCCCATGTCTCTCCCACATTCCATCCCAGCTTTACTACTTTGCTGTACTTCCCATTTCCCTGGTGGGAGCAGCCTGGTCCTGGCCCCAGCCCCAGTTCCTCGTCCCTGGGATGGTGCCTCCATTCTGCACAGGCTCCTGACAAAGCTGCAGTGGATCTCTGCCGTGGTTCCCTCCAGAACCTCTCACCTGGAGGCTGCTCCTGCCCTGCTGATGGCACTGGGGGTTGCAGGTCCTTTCCTGCCTTGTCTTTGCCCGGGCATAATGGGGATCCTCTGAAAAAGCCACCTCTCCATTTTTGTCTTTCTGCATTTGCACTTTGGAAGAAAATCAATATTGCTGTTTGTTGCTGAATTATCAGACAGCTTTTGATGCTAATATCTGATGAAGCAGACATGCTGTTGTAGATAGTTACTCTCAAACAGGTTCTCTATCATCTACCATCTGCTTTTAAAAAGTCTTTTTTCCCCCTTTTTCCAGTGACTAATGGTGCATTTAACCCCGGAGAGCCTCTGATCTGAACATCAGACAGTTTCTGCAGCAGAGGAACAGAAAAAAGGAGGTGGGGGAGGGAGGGTGGATGAGCTTCCTGTTGTTCTAACTTGGCTTACTGGTAGGGTTCTCAAATCAAACTAGAAATCTCACCACTTAAGGCAAGCCCCACTCAAACCCCTGATCCAGCTGCCAGCTGGTATCACCCCCCCATTCAGAGCCTTGGGACAGAGCAGTGCAGCCCAGGGGGAGCCAGGCTGTGCCACTGGCCCCTGGGGACAGGTGCCCTCAGCTCTCTGTCACCTCCTGCCCCCGTACAGAGACAGTGACAGCACCTTCTTCTTAAAGAAGCATCAGTTCTACAGGTGAAATCTGCAGCGATGCCAGCCCTTCTGTTTGCTTCTGCAGCCTCAAAATTTACAAGGAATCAATGAAAAGTCTGTAAGAACAGCACAGATTCCTCAGTGTTTGGGTCTGAGATTGTCCCTGAGGATTAGACAAAGTTTTACAGAGATATCAAGTGTGATTTCTGGGAGCATGGCAGAATTCTGCAGTGCCTGAAATATATGGATGAAACCTCATGCCACAGTCTTTCAGCACTGCCTTGGCTGGATTAGGTTTTCTTCCCAGGAAAGAGCTGTGCAGAATGGTCACCCCAGTAGCTGCAGGTACTGTGTGGGCAGGACTGGCACAGTAGTGTCACTGTCACTCCTGCTATGCCAGGAGGGTGTCCCAGACAATGACTGTACTGCCACCCAAGCTGCCAGCACTCAAGAGTCCCAGTGTGCCTGAACCAAAATTCACACTGGATTTGGTCTCCAAAACCAAAAGGCACATGGCCTTGGTCCATGGAAAAGCCTCCTTTTCCTTCTACAGATGAGTCTGGAAAAGCAGAAGGTTTTCCTGGAATTACTGCTTCAGTTGACAGCCATCACTGAATCTTGTGGTGCTCTGGTGAGGGACCCAGGGCTGCACACAGAATCAGCCCTTGTGGTGCACAGGGTGCACAGCAAACAACTCTGGAAAGTGAGCAAGCAGGAGAAAGGGGGGAGACAAAGTGACTTACAAGCAGTGAATCACAATCTCCTGTTTTATATCGTGTGTCTCTTTGTGAGGTACTGTTCAATTCTCAGAGCTGAACAAGAGCAAAGGAGATGGAAACTGCACAAAAGGGGAACGCATTGTCACGGTCTAAGCTGATTAAGGCTGAACCACTTGGAATACACAATACAAATAACTGCAAAATCCTAGAATGTTGCTCTCCCAGAAGCCCTAAACTCTGTGTCTTGCTTTTCCAGTCTCCAGGGAACAGTTTAACAACTGCAGCTTAGACAGCCCAGCCCAGGCAGGGCTGAAGAAGCTGCGAGCAGCTCCGGGGCTCAGCAGTGCCCGACTGCAGCCTTGTTCTGAGCTCTCCAACCCCAGGCCATGAAAATAGCTTGGCACAAAGAATTCAGAAACCTCTAACAGGTTTACAGGCATTTTTCCAGCTTTGGCATCTATCTCCACTTTAAGTTTGTAGGCACAAGTCTGCTTTGTGTGTGTTCCTACCCCCCTGCAAATTGTGCTGCCAGAGCTGTCTGTGCTCCAGCCCGACCGATTGACAGCTTTGCCTCCAGCCAGAATTCTGATTCAAAGGAATATCCAATTCTGTGTAATAAAGTTTGCATGAAATTTTTACCTGCAACAATTCCCCAATGTGCTGAACTGCATGATACTGACTTACACAATACATCATTTTTGCAGCAGAGTTAAACAAAACGCAACGCCAGACTCAGTTGGATTTTTCTCTTGTGATCACAGATATACCACATGAGAGAGCTGTAAGCCATTACTTCCATTATTTTGTAGTATGTAAACATCAAATGCAACAAGTGTTTAAATCAAATCAAATGTTTAAACATAGACTTTTGAAAATATTTCACCTATAAAAATTAAAAATTAACTCAAAAAATGTTTTCAGATAAAAGATTGAAAGTATGTGAAATATTGAAAATTACTGCTTTAGTATTATTGAAATATTTTAAATTTTAAAAAAATGATATGTTAGAATGAAGGAATTTCCACAGACATTTGATTTAGATGAAAACATATTTTC
Organism: Dicaeum eximium; assembly: GCA_013396995.1. Taxonomy (NCBI): domain Eukaryota; kingdom Metazoa; phylum Chordata; class Aves; order Passeriformes; family Dicaeidae; genus Dicaeum; species Dicaeum eximium. The sequence continues at coordinate 1,035,212 of VWZP01009288.1, forward strand.
TAACAGAACAATATTCCATTGATAAAATTTCCAATTGCATTTTCTAGTGGGCAATTTTTCAATGACATTTTCAGAAGAACAATCTGCATGTGAAAAAATTTCCAACAAGGTCTTGTGAGCTCTTAAAAGCAAAAAGAAGTAGTTTTCAAATAATCAATTTTGAAAGGCAGTTATTATTCTATGTTTTACACCTCTTACAGTAAAAGCAGCAGACCAAACATAGGGCAATTTTCAGGCTTTCTGTTACCTCCTTTCTAACTTAAAATACAAATTGCTGAGAAGTGTTCCCAGACTTCAATTAGAAACCATGAGTGATTTTAAAATGGGTTGTGCTGTCAATGTTGCTCACCTTAGGTAGGGATTCACACCTGGGATCCTCACGTGGCAGCTGGGCCTGAGCTCTGGTGTCCAAGCACGGCCTCCAGTTCCAGCTCAGGTCTGCAGTTTGAATTTCCCTCTTTAGACTAATTTAGGGAATGTATCTGAATTTTGGTGGTACCTGCAAGTCCAGTTATTGACCCTGAATCTCATATCAAGTGCTGTCTAAAATACAGAAACAACCAAAGAATAAATCAACATTAAACTTGTCCCATTCTAACAGTTTGATGAGATCAGGTGGAGAATCTTTTTGAGATTCCATTGTGACACTACTGACAGGGAACATTTATGACATTTCCAACTCCCATTTTGTTTTCTTAATTGTTGTTCCCAGTTTGTCGACCACACAACCCCTACTGAAGCTGGCTCTGCCTGCTGGGCTTTTGTGCATGTGCTCAGGCCAGGTTTGTGTAACTGGGATGTGCATATGAGGAGGGATGTGGCCTAAAGCGATACCTCACAAGGGAGATTTAGCAGAATGGAAAATACCACAATGATCTACAGCCCAAATTCCAAGTCTGCACTTCAAATCTGCTGTTTCAGGATTTGGAATCCACACTGATTCAAGCACTCTGACATTCAGGGAAAATCATGGACTCTTTTCAAGATCTGAATGGATTTCAAAAGGTGCAGGGGTTAATTTCCTTCAGTTGAGAGGGCCAGCTCTTGGCTCCAGAGCAGAGGCACACCCCAACCAGTGTAAATGACAGTGGCCCCTTTTGCTCTGTGGCTGTTTTGCAGCTCCACTCCAGTTACAGATCTGCTCTTGGAGTTCACACCCAGAAATCAGGAGGGAACAGAGCTTTCAGTCCTCCTCCACCGAATCAGAGAGAGATGAGGCTTGTGCAGGGTACAGCACACAGCTGTGCCATTACTGCACTGGACAGGGTCTGCAGGGTTTGCATGACATGAGCAGACAGCCACAACGTCCTACAGTGTCTGCAGAGCTGGGAATTTACAGATGCACTTGGATATGAGAAGAAAGGTTGGTTCCATGTGTCCATTCCTCTCTTGTTTCACAGAAATAATTAGACCTCTTGTTCTCTGCCTCAATCTCTACTTCCAATTTTCACGTAAGGTGGTTTAGCTGCCCTAAATTACAGATCAAAGAGCTAAATGCTAAAGGCCAGGCTAATTCTCTCATTTTTTGCTGTAGTCTATGAAAACCCCAGACAGTTCAGAGGGCAATTCATCTCACCCATAGATAGCCATCTCCAGAGTGTCAGAGAAGGAGATACAACAGAGATGTATCTCTGCTCACTGCGAAAGAACCTCCTAGAGTTTGGCATGTGCCTTTGCTGTGCCGAAAGTGGAGTGGGACAAATCACATCTGCAGCTTTGTTCACAGAAAGAGACATAAAGCTGTGGGGAGAGGAGATCACTGCAGAAACAAGCACGGCATTCTGAGACAGTCCATCCCCTCTGCCCCACCTGCCATCTGTTGCAGCCATTCCAGCAGATGGTAGTGATCCCTGTGGCACAGCCAGTGGCACATGGATGTCCTCGGCACGCTGGCCAGTGAGCAGTCAGCTGGTGGCTCCTGGAGGCATCTGATGCTGACCTGGCTGAACTTTTTGCTGAAGCAGCTGAGAGATGTTCCTGCAGTCCCTCCCATTGCTCCGCTGCAGACTCAAAAGCTTTCACAAGAGGGGCAGGAACAAACCACAGGCAGCTGTTACACAAGGTTGCATTATCAGGACATTAGGAATGAATGCAAAATGCTCATGGAAGGCTTAGTTCTTCAGCTGATGCTTTCTTATTTCTGCTTGAGCTACAGAGGATCTCTGAAGAATCATCCAATTTGTTCTATATATACCCCAACTGGTTGTTATTCTTTGCCCTGGAGGGAGTTGCAAATCGTGTGTGCAGGCTGTCCTTTTTGTAAAGAGATTGCACATGGAAGTATCCCCCTGCTTGCACAGTCCAAGCAGATGGCACTGGGCAGGTAAAGAGCTGTTCTCTGAGAAGTGCTAGCTATGAACATTCTTTCAAACATTAATAACTTGAGAAACACAGCAGCAGCAATTAGATGTAAAGTGACCTAAATTACTTCTCGAAGAGTCCATTAGTTAAAAAATGACGTGCATAAAAGAGGAGAGCATGAAAGAAAAAAGAGCATAAAAGAAAAGCCCAGTCCCACAAGCCAACACGAGCTGACCCAGTCCACCTGAGAGACACCCACAGCAGAAGTTTGTTGCAAAGACAAGGGAGCAGCTAATCTAGTGAAGGCAACCAGGCCAGATGTTCTGTTTAGATTCCGATTGGTTTTTTATTGCCTGCTGCTTTACATCAGCCCCCAGCACCAAGATGGGGGACTGGGGATGAATGCAGAAGAAAAGGAAATTTGTTATTAAATGCATCTTAAAAGGGAGGGATATGGCAAGGAATGAAGGATCTAAGGACAATGGGATGGACCACTCTTCATCTGTAGGTCAATTTTTATTGCATTTCAGATCAGCAATTGCACGAGTCATTATTATCAGGTCAGTTTTATTGGATCAATTTGGCAATCTCAGTACAGCGTCCAATGTCAAGAGGAAAGATTTCAAATACTGAAGAGATTTAGGAGTCCAAGTTACACTCATGAGCAGTGGAACTTAAACTCTCTGAGGACTTAAGTGCTTTTGAAAATGGGACATGGTCTCCTCAGCCCTACATACTCTTCTGGAAGCATTATCCCACTTGGCCACAGCACAGCGTGGAGCTCGCCAGGCTCCTCACTGTCAGTCACGGCACACAGGTCAAGGACTGAGTGGTTCACACCAATTACTGGCTTATGAAATTCTCCTTTTCTTCTTCTCAGAATAGTCCCCCCTGTCGAGAGCAGGCATGTTGGCAGGCAATGATGTTGTAAAGAAATATTTCAGGGAAGAAAGAGAGAAACCTGTTGTCCGAAGAAGGCACCGTGGTATTTTCCAAGAGTAAAAAAATGTTAAAAACTGAGAGATGTACAAATGAATACGATGCAGAGGCAGGGATAAACTAAATGAAATGTTGGCAGACGTGGAAAGATCTGATATGCCACTGAGACAGTGAAGTCTGTTTTCCTGTAAGCACCAGGACTACAAAGGAAACCTGCAAAACTGTTAAATAAAACTGGGGTTTCAAAAGGAAGAGAAAGTTTTCATTTTAGTTAATGCCAGGAGGAATAGCTATTTTCTTCTCTTTTGATTAAAATGGCTGTGGAGAACCAGAGCTACAGAGCTGCTCTGGCCATCAGCAGTTGTGTTGCTGCTGTTCCCAACCAGCCTTCAGCTTCCTCAGCTGGGTATGTTCAGACTCTCACCTCAGGGGGGTGTGGGGCACATCTCAATTCCACACCCTGGAGCCCAATCCCCATGCCTTATCCCTTTCAGATTCCACTTATTTGGTCTCATCAGAAGTTTTCAATGAGACAAAAGAGATCCATATTTTGAACATAATAAATTACCCCAAGCTCTCTCTCGAGATCTTTATCCTCATGTGTTAAACAGCTGCTGTCCATTAAGAAATGCCTGTGGATCAGAAATGGTGGTGGGTGGTGGCCCCACAGCCTGGATCCCAGCACCTGAGACTCTGGCTCTCCAGCACAGCTCCAGTCCCATTCCAGACATGCATCCTGCCAGCAGGAAGTGCCCCACCAGCAAGGATGAAACAGGAGTGAGCTCTGGGCACCTAACCAGAGAATTCTGTGAACCCTGCTCCACCTGGATGTGTCCTTTTCTCACCAAAGAGCTTCGTGTCACTTAGGGCTGTTTATAGCTGATCTTCATCTATCCAGACGGTTTTCCGCTGCTCTTCCCCGATCCTGTCTTTTATTGTCCGGATGAGATCCTCAATGCTGCTCCATGTTTCTGCCTCCACAGAGGCATAAAGGCACGGCAGGGCTTCCAGCTCCTTCTCCTTCAGGCGGCACATCCGTAAAAACTCATCCTCAGTCTCCGGCTTCGGCAGCAGTTTCCTGTATCAAATGAACAGACCAAAAAGAAATGTCTTGCATTTTAAGTTAATCCTGTAGTCCCAGCTGTCCCATCAAGAATTTATTTTCTCCTAACTACTTACAAGCAATAAAAGCAGTGAAGAATGCAGCTACTCCAGGTCTACCATGCCCTTACCTCCATGCTGCCCCCAAGGAGAAATATTTGCTATGGGGAAACAATTTAAGAGGATTGAATGGAGAGAGAGTGCAAATGTTTATGAGCTCTCCTCTTCCAGCTTGCATTACCTTAAGAAATGCTGTGGGAGTGCTGAGCATGGAGAAAACCACATTTGCTTCAGTCTCATCCTCCCACAATGCTCATTGCCCCAGTGACAGTGAAAGAGTGCCAAATTTGGGGAATTCCTGCTTTCTCTGGTTGTAAGATTTCAGGGAGGAGTCATGGGAGGAAATAGTGCACACAGAAGTACCAGATGGAGAGGGATGAGGTTCTTTATTTCTCTCAGTGAGAACATTATTGGACTTAAGAATTATTCACTGAATAAGACAGAACATCAAATATGCAAAAGGTTTGACATGTTACCTGAACCTCTTGATGTTTTTCTCTGAGACTCTTATAAAGAGAACAATAGGATATATCTTGGCTTTGATTAAATCCTTTGTGCAGCTTATTCCAGCTTCCAAGAGACAATGCTTGTTCTAAAAACAAAGTCATAACAGTGTCACAAAGGAAAATTCACTGCTGTGGAATCTCAAGATAACGATATCTATCCCTTATGGGGTCATTTGGAAGGCTCTTTATTTACCATTGTACTGATTTAAAACCTTTTAATCAAATATACATTTAAAGTCCAGCTCCTTCTACTGGTTTAAAACAAGTCAGTCAAATAACAGCTGAGCTTAACAGCTTTCTAAAAAGGTTTAAAATGGAAATGGAATGTTCTAAAGATGAAAAGTATGATAAAATTCCAGTTTTACATATTGAAAAATACCAGTTTTACATAAACACACAGACTCGCTTTTTGTTCAGAAAGAACATCTACTGCAACTACTTGTAAGACAAAAAACCATCACTTTAATTCTCCTTTTTTTCCATGCTGTGCATCAAATCTACTCTACTTGACATCAGATCTCTGCCTTGGGCATTGTTATCTTTGTTCTGTACACCCCTGTGTCTGGGTTTCAGGCTTCTCTTCCTTTGTCTAGGTCCTTGTATCTCTTACTCTCTTGTGTATACATATATACTTATGATATGAAAAGGAAATGAATAAAGAATGGAGCACAGAAAATGAAAGGATATTTAGCTGCATCTATGTGGGTCATCACAGGGAATGAGGGAGAATATAAAAGGATATGGCTGAGGATGGGAAAGAAAAGGAAAAGTAAGAGCACAAATAAAAGCCATATGGGGGAATAAATAAAAATCTGAGATTGAAGGAGGGCTGGAGAGAGAACGTGCCACTGTAAATTGGTCAGTCTGATATCCAAGGCATTGCAGAGAGGTTCCCAGAGAGCCCAGAGAAGGGACACAGAGCCCTGTGAGCACCTTGGCAGCAACAGCCTCGATGTTGGCAGGTACAATACATTCGTATGTGTTCAGATTCTTTTCTCTGCTGAAGATGACAGTCTCTGTCCTTTGCTTCCTTAAGAACTCTTCCTTTGTTACAATATCTAGGAAGAGATGTGGATGGGGACAGAATCAAATTTACAGCAGCAGAACATGTAGAAAAGTATCCAGTAGTATCCAGTAGTACTTCACGTGGGATGTAAGGATGGTTCAGGGAAGGAGGATGAGCAATGAATTGTCTTAACAGCTGCCTCATTTCTTCCATTGAATTCAATTAAAGCCTAATCTGATCACAGCTGAGCATCTCAGCTATATCCTGCACCAATGAGTCCTTGGGCAATTACTACAACACTATGAAGGCATTAAATTAAAACAGTAAATACAATTCCAACACCTAATGTTATATAGCAGCAGTTCAGGGACGGAGGATGCTGAGAAGTGCTAAAAAAAGGTGGTCTCTTCGGCACAGGATCCTAAAACAAGGATTTAGTGTTCCAACATTTGTGTTTAAAGTTTCAAAAAAAATTTGGCTTAGGTTGCAATGTGTGATACTGGCCCCCTTGTGAATTGCAGCTCTACATCAAAGCTTTTGTTTTATGTTGCAAGACAGGGGATATTTATTATTATACTTAACTTCTCAGTTTCTCTGTCTGGATGACTGTAAGGCTGCATACTATGCTGTGGGTGTTCAATATTAGTGTAAAAATGAAACGTCAGCTCTGTTTAATGCTGGGTTGTATACAATCCTGCCCTGCAGCCATCACGGCACTGCGTTCTGCTTTAATAGTAAATACTTAGCATGGAAGAAAATCAGTCTTTCCAGTAGATCAAATGCACAATCTTCACAGCTTGGATGAGACAGAAACCTAAAGTCGCTCTAGGGAAGATATTCCTCATAATAGCAAATACTAGAAACAAATTAATCAAAATTTCACATTGCCTAGATATGCAGTATGCAAACAGTATGCAAACAGAAAGAGCACTCACAGCATTTCAGTCTCTGAGGGGCAGCCTAGCAACCACACAGCATACACATGGATAATATTTATAGACACAGAATCTCATAACCATGTGTACTGGCTGTCTCAAAAACATTCAAATATCCCAGATAGTCTCAAAAAGCAGGTTTTACAGCTACACATCACTCTGATGTGACTTGAAGTACCTCAAGCAACTCTCACATGTGCATTCCCCTACGTGTGCACGCATATATATGTTCATATTTCCAACACTGAGGGCTGGCAGCCATGGCCCTCTCTCATCCCATTACCTGGCTTGCATATGTTGAATTCCAGGGCACCTCCAGAGTTGAGAAGCTTCTGCACCAAGGGCTTGGCCAGCATGGTGGGGGTGAACAGCACGGGGCGCCTGCGCTCGCAGTGGATGGGTCTCACCAAGCTGTAGGGGATCAGACTGAGCTTCTTATCCATTTCACTCTCGGAATCCACATCTGAGCAAAGAACAAGACATTTATCCTCTGGGCTCTTCTCCATCAATATTTGGAGAAAGAAAGGAGACACACATGAAGCAGAAATGAAATGGTTATTCATAGGTCCTCCTTCCCTTTTGCTGGGGTTGTCTTTGCTATACTCACAGCACTATGATGTCCAATCTAATACTAAATAATTCAACTGCCTTTTGCTTTCAAGAGATTATTTCTTAACCTCTTCAACACAACATTTTCTTGGAGACTCTCTGCTTGTTAGCTTGACTTACTCCAAGTTAAATGTTTTGGAGCAAAAGACAAGAAAGCACCTAGGAAGAACTGAGAGCCAAACAGGACATTTCAGTGTCCTAAAGCTGCCTGTGAAGGCTTAGTGCCCCAAGCACTTTTAGCAAAATCAGTTTTGCTCACAACTGCTGATGAATTTTTACAGAGTGGACCACAAATGCAAGACCTGCGATATATTTCACAGCCACGCTGTGGTGTAGATGTTTATGTAGGCCTTTGTGTCAGTGCTATGTGTGTAAAGGTGTAAAGGCTACTTTAGATTTGTACCTTCCAGTTTATCAGGCAGCTGCTTCTTCCCTTCAGATGAGCTCAGTGCCAGGCCTGAGGGCCAGCCCGTGACGATGCGGACCCGCTCGTTGCTGTTCATTCGTTTGTATTTGTTCTCAGACCTACTGACAAACTAAAAAGGTGAGCAAAAAAAAGAGAGAGATTTGAGCCTCATTTCTTGAATTATTTACCCTCCCATGTATACATCAGTTGTCACCTATGAGATCTGAAGCACTTGTGTGTATCAAAGACAGGACTCCATGAATCTGTGGACCGAATTCTAAGACTCTCTAAATAGCACAGATCTGTTTCAGAGCCTGTGTTAATCCCCTCTGGGATTTGTTGTTTTGTCCTCTGCTCTTAAGAGGCATGTTTTCCCTTCACAAAGCTCCCTGCTATCACCAGTACAAGCACTGATGTGTACCTCATGCCCAGAGTATGTGCACAAATGTATCACAGGCTATACCCAAACTGCCTCTTCTTTGCTCTACCAGAGAGACTTAACAACTCCCAAATGGCATTTTTTACAGTCATTTTACATGAGAAATAGGCTTCATGCTTTCCTTCCTCATCCACCCAGCTATTCCTCTATCCAAACATGAACTCCTCCTCCTGTGTATTTGCTAACCTTTCCCAACCACCTTCCTTCACAAGGCTTTATCTTTCACCCACACAGTCTCTGTCATGCTCAGAGTCACTGGCCCACAATTAAAGGACTATTTTCTGATGGAGCCCAATCTCAGAGACTTGGAGATTTGATCCAGCCCATTGGATTTGTCCTTATGGTACAAACAAAGCACATTTCAGCCTCTGATGGCAGATGTGTGGGATTCCTCAAGGCACATCCGTAATGGAAGCCATGCTCTTAAAAACAAACACCCCACATCACAACAGAAAACACAACCCATCCTTCTTCATGCATTAAATCTCTTTTTGATAGGAAAAAATTCCAATACAACCTCAAGACCTGAGCTGGGATTTTCGGGCAAATTAGGAAAGCCTGAGAATATCTACTGTTCAGATCCACTATTTCAGCCATTGCACTGAGGATTTGAACTTTATTACCTGTAAAATCTGGCCCAAAAGGAAGCTTGCTCTGGATAGGCGAGGGCTGGTTTTTGGGTCGTTCTGCAGGGCAGGCTCCTCTGGCTGCAATGTATTCTAGTAAAAAATAACACAGGAGTTTTTCTCCCCCTGACTCTTTTTTGTATTTTTTTTTTAATCATAACATTTGAGAAACAAAAGAAGCCAAACCAGATATTTTCTATTTCCAATAAAAGGGATAGTGATTGATACCTATCCCAAACACAATGTTCTAAACAAACAGTGGACACAGCATGGCCTGTGCTGACAAACACTGCTTTTTCACTGCTTTTCACATTCCTTTGTTCACAGACTGTTCTCCACACCTCAGAAAGAGGTAATTTCTGCACCAAGAAAGAGCATGCACAGCTTTTGCTTTCACAAGCACCTCTGCCAGTGATCTCTGTCCCTTTGATCAGTGGGGCCGTGAGCACAGAAGGAATGTGTGACACTTAACCTTGACTGAAATCAAGCACTGTCTACCTGTCTCTGCAAAACTTAGAAGCCTGACTGTCTCCCAGACTCTAAAAAGAACTTACAGTAACTAATACACCAGGAAGGCAGTTTTAATTATGTAAAAATGGAATTTTGGGGTCTAAAGAAAGAAAAATCAAATTGCTTTTAGTGATGGAAAAGGAGAACATAGAAGGGCTGTTATGTGTGAAGGCCGGATAATCCCAATTCTCTCCACAGCATCCAGGCTGGAAGAGACAGGTCTTTCTGAAATGGGACAACAAACTCTGTGGTTTAGAGGCTTATTCAAAATAGGAGAGAAGTAATTCTGATTATTTCCTGCAAGGACACAGCTTTTTCCTCGTGTGTACATGAAGATGCATTAAATGTTCACAGGCAGAGAAGCATGAGAAGGGCAACTAAAACACAGAACAGAGTTTGGACTTTTAAAGTGTAGTCCCTCCTAGCTGGAAGGGTTAACAGTGAGCCAGAGCTGGGTTCATTCCCAGGGACAATATTATTTAAAGCAAACAGAAGGTGCCCATTGCCTGACACAATCAAAACCTACAGAGAGTGTAAACAGCAATTTCTGTAAAATGATGATGAAAAATGAAAAATGAAAAACCAGTAGCAGGGGAGTATGAGGTGTTCAAAAGACTTTGTTTGTAGATACTTACCCGCAGTGCCCGAAGGGTGTTGTAGGAGTTTTCTGTCTCATCTTTGCTTCCTCTGTGCATCAGCCGCTGCAGCTTCACCAAAAGGAGTTGCTGGGCTCTGAAAGAAAGGATGAAATCACACTGATCAAGATATTTTTGAAACCACTCACAAGAAAGCTGGATTGAAACGGGTCTGTGCCTACAGAAAGATTAAATAGAAATAGCAGTGAGGACTGACTGAACCATTCAGTAAAGGCAGGAACAAAACAATACAAAGAACTGCAGTGCAGTTAAGGATTAAAGAATATCCATGGAATATTTGCATATGATAGTTTTTGAGGGACCCACTTCATTTTTTCAGGTAACATCTGGAATCTCCATTCTTAAGTTTTATAGCTCATACTACAGTTTAACATCATACTTTATCTCAAAATTTAAGACATAGACACCTCTTTCCTTACAGCAGTAATTAAGCTCCCTGTTTCTAGATCCCTGCTGTCAGTAATGGTCACTCAGGGTCACTCTCACCTGCTGTAGCTGGGAATGGTCCCCATCTCCAGGTCCCTGTCAGTGAAGGGATCCACCCTGGCACACAGCCACTCACACCTGCCCTGGTACATGGTGTCAAGAATGTGGACGATCTCATCACATTTCACTGACAGGGAGCAGCAGTCCAGCTGGCTGGAGATGTTCAGGTTCAGGCGGATGTGAAATGAGTCCCCCGAGGTGATGAGCCCTTCCTCCAGCTCCGACAGCAGCTTGCGGTACCCTGCAGCAGGGAGGGAACGCCTGAGGCAGGATCTCATCCTGCTGCTGCTGCATTCCCTCTGGGAGAAGCCACAGCACAAACTCCTCAGGCTCCTCTGAGAGAGGTTTGTACTCCCAGAGTGCTGCTTGCAGTAGCTCCATGGGCCTGCACCTCAGAGACACTGATGGGGCGTGGCTCAGGGACAGCCCATGCTGCTGCTGTCAGCTCTGTGGGAATATTCTCATTTAATGCTACTTTTAGGTAACTCCATTCTCAGTCCTCCCCACATGACCTGTGGAACAGAGAACTTCTCAGCAAAGACACAGACACAGCTGTAGCTCTGCCCTCTAAGTACCGTGTGAGTTCTGCCACCAATTTTAATGACAAGCTATTCTCCTTATTATTAGCTCTAATTGACACTCCCAGAATCTATAACATGCTTTATCTGCAGTTAAGTGATGCTCAAAAAATTGCAATAGTCTTTCCTACAATTGAAAACATCAAAGAAAATCAAAGGCATCACTTCCTGTGAGATCTATGAAGCTGAAATTCTCTAACCAGCATAAAAACATGAATGCCCATTTATACACACCAGTAAAGAATGGATTTTGGAACGTAATTTTTGATCCATAACCTGAAATTATCATTATAGAACCTGAACACTAAAATCAAATCCTGTTCGCCACACATGAACTCCAGCTGTTAAAGATAGGATAAAGCCACAAAGGTAATAAACAGGGCAACTCCACCAGGTAAATGCTAAATCGACCAGCTGGATAAAGATCATTCAGCTTGCCACATTGTATTGCAGAAAACTGTACATAAAAATAAGCTTGATAGTGTTTCATGAGTCATGTTGCTATTGGCCACCATGTAAATTTTTCAGAATCCTGTTGACAAGTACAAGGTTTGTTTTTTCCTCAGACACCAGCTAACAGCTGAAGCAGTTCCACAGAAGAGCTGTAATTAACACCAGTGGCATGCTCCAGATTTATCCCAATACAAAGGATATGCTGGTCCTGTCACTCTCTTCCAGACAAGTTGCTGTAAAAGCCCTGGGACTACTTGAGAGAAGAAATACTTTTGGTCTTACCTTCATGATTTGATTTATACTGGAGTGTTACTGGACCACTGCACCTCTGAATTGTCCAGTGAACTTCTTCCTTTGTGCAAGTATCCAAAGGAACACTTTGATTTTCCCCTTTAATGCAGCCCTCCAACTAGATATGAAAGAAATATTACTCTCTAGTGCAGGTTCAATCTCTGAGTCAATTAAACCATTATTTTTAAGTGCCACGATCTTTTTCTTATTAAACAATGCAGACACTTTATTATCAAAATGTAGATCATGTCCTAATTATATAATTCTTTTTCTCTCAAATTAGGAATGCTAGCAGTCAACAGAACTGCAGCACTTGGACAATCCCAGGCTTCCCTGGGAGTAAGAAGTGCAGGAATATAAATTGTGGGGGGTGTTTTTCCCCTCTTGGAGGCATTTGAATAGGAAGATGGTTTGGGAACATTGGCAATGGAGGGAAAACTAAGTAAAGAGGAACTTGGCAGAAGCACTGTTGAACCTGTGCTCTGGGATGCCAGGGACAGCACAGGCGGGTGGGCAGACACCCAGCGCTGCTCGGTGACGGTTTCATGCTCACCAGGAGGATCTGGTGTCCCTCCCGAAGGCCAGCTTTCTCTGCAAGGGAGCCTGTCTTGACAGAGCTGACGAAGCTGCCTCTGTCATTGCCCCCGAGCAGGGTGATCTCAGAGTTGAGGCTGTCCCCATTGAGCGTCACGCGCTGGATGGTGTGACACGAGCTCCTGACGCGGCCCACAGACGTGACAGAGGGACGGAAGGGTCTGTGTCGGGGACAGAAAGGGACAGTTGGTTATCTCTGAGTTAAATGCATGCATGAGAAATGAGAGATATGCAAATAAACTTTTAGCATTATCAAGCACTAGGATCTCAGGACTCTAAAAGAAATCCTCCTCGTTACTGCACGAGTTCTGGAGAAGAGCATCTGGACTGCTCCCAGCGCATCTCTGAAAACTCAGTGTATAACAGTTCTCCACTCAGCAAGCTCTTGGTGCAAGATAGCAAGGTCACAAGGAGAAATTGAAGCCTTTAGAACATTTTGTCTGCCTTGAAGTTTTTGAATTTTTAGGATGACCTTCATGGGTTTCCAGAACATGAAAGGGCTCCAAGATAGCATTATACTGTTGCCACCACAATCATTCCTGCTGTTTCAACTTCAGCAACTAATAAATAAATAGAGACTTTCTATCACAGCAACCTTCCCTCTCAGTCTCTAAGGTAAGTAAACTGGCATCTCAAATACCTTTCCAGAGAGAACTTTCTAAATATGGAGTTGACATGCTCAAGCTCATAGGCATCCAGGCCATCTGAGTGATGGGAAGAAGAGGAAGAGTGCACTGAAGGAGCTCCATGTGAATGCCTGTCGTGACTGTCATCTGGAAAAAGTAACAAGAATGATAATGAGTCCTAGATAAAGTGATAAAGATGGAAAAGGGGAAAATTAATTTTACTTGATCTCAGCCAGAGCTGAAGTAGGAAATTCTTCATGCAGAGGTATGATTCATATCCACAGGACATCGCACAAGGAATGCCACTCTCATAGAACAGAAAGTGGGAAGGGGCATCTGGAGACTGTCTAGTCAAAGGTCAATGCAGGGGCAGCTCAAGGAGATTGCTCAGGACTTTGTCCAGCTGGGTTTTGGTATCTCCAAGGATGAAGAGTTTGGCTAAAACTCTCTGGACACCCTGTTCCAGTGTCTGACCACCCTCACGGTAACAAAACTAACCCTTTTCCCTCTTACTTCTTCAGGAATGACTGCTTTCCCCTTCCTACCACTGGCCAACCCCTTGCTTTCTTGATTTACTCACAGGCTGTGTGTCCCATTTACCCTGAGCAGGGCTGGTTATCTGACAGTCTCTGTAGCTGGGGAGCTGATCACATATTAGCTCACATTTCAATTATACACGATATCCTCTTGCTTACCATCCAGCTCCAAAGCATCACATCCAAAGCTGTCATTGTCCTCTTCAACCAGGCTGGAATTAAAAACAAAGCATGAGATAATGGAAGAGAGAGAAAGCTGAACACTTTGAAGCTTTCACCAGATTTCCAGCTTTGGTAGATTTCATTAAGTTCTGAAGGAGCAACTTCTGTGAAAAAGGAAGATGTTGGAGGGGCTGCATCAGGCAGTGGTGCAGCTGCAAAAAAATAAGCAAGTATCATCCTTGAGGGTCCAGGGAAGATACAGAAAAGGGCAGGAGATGTGTCAGCCAGCATGGGAAGCATGTGAAGCAGCAAGAAGATTCAGGAGGAAGAACTGCCAACAGCAGTAAGGGAATGAAGATTTTGCTGAGGACAAAAGGAAGCTGCTGAGCGATGGTCTGGTGTGTGAGTCACACCACTCGTGGTTCAGCAGGGAGGTAAAGGGCTGCACCATGCCTGCTGTGCATGCACTGCACCAGGGGGGTTTCCACAGCAGAGCAAAAAGCCAGAAGTTCACTGATGGACAGAGTGAGTGCAAGGGAAGTTACTGAGGTGCAGCAGAAGAGGAGTAATTTATCTGCTTGATTTAAAGTACTTGGAGCATTTTATAGCAGTTTCAGGGTACCTCACATGGCTACTCAGGTACCTGCAGTGCAGAATGGCAAAGTGCTCCAGGCTTTTGCACAGGAGCTGCCACAGCTCTGGTCCCAGCCCAGCTCCCAGTGACACAGCCTTCCTGCAAAGGTGACTGGGTTGGCTGGCCTTAAAGCCACCCTAAATTCACTAAAGTTTTCTCTTACAGGGGTATTGGGGTTGTCCAGCCAAGGGAGTGATCTGTCAGCTTCACTAGAAGGACTTCATTAAAGCATGTACTTTGGTTGCAAAGCTGTTTAAATAACAGCTCGTTGTTTTTCCCATTCAAAATGATTTGTAGGTCTCCTGTGGAGTTGATATTCCTCATCTGGCTTCAGCTGAAGGGTGAATTTTTGCAGCCAGGCTGCAGAGAATCAGCTATTTTTACACCATGCATAAGCATGGAAATAATGTACCTTTCCCTACATTAAATGATGATCTCACCTTTTTTTTCACACAAATTAAGAAGAGATGAACTGTGAAACCTGCAACTTGGCTTGCAAACAGCAATTATTCTGGATTATGTTCACAAATAAGTTCCAAAAATTTATCATGCTAATTATAAAGTTATAAACTACGGTGAGCTTTTGGGCAGGTTCTTGAGATGCTTGACTTTAGTGATTACCAGATCAACAAAATAAGCCCACATTGAGACCTTGTTCCAGCGTACCTGTTCTTTCCACATGAAGAATATCTAATATGAGGGAAAAATTCAGATTTCAGAACAACTCAGTCTTCCAATGCCTTAACACACGAAACAGAATACAGTCAGAGTTACAGTGAAATAAGTCCACAAACTGAATAATCTCCATGTAATCTCTACTGTGTCCTGTAATACACTGCAAATATTGAAAAGTTCAGGCATGCCAAAGGCTTCTCAAGCACCTGAAGCACAAAACATTCAAATCATTAATAAAAAACCCCTTTTCTCCATCTTGAATTGATACAACACAGTTTAAAAAGGGACTTGGAGGACAATGAAGGAGAAGCTAAGGGAGCCTAAAATAAACACTGCTTAAACCCTCAACAGCCTAGAAAATTATGTGGGAGAACCAGCTGAGGATGCCCTCAGTGGAAAGCTGTCTTGCAAAGCTGTCCAGAGAGAGAGGCAGAAGTGGCAGGCTGCCCAAGATCAGATTGTTTTGAAAAACATAAAAATCTGAATAAAGTTCTAATGAAGATTAGATATTAAAAACAGATCTAATAAAGATCTAAACCCTCCACACATATTGCTTTCTTCTAAATTGGTCTGCTCTGTCCTTCTGCTTGCTACCTTTAGGGAATGTATTTTTGTTTCCTGGTATTTCTGATGCAGACACTGATGCTATCGACACCACACCAACACAGCATGTCTGAGTATCACATTGCAAAAAACCTTTTAGAAGAGGGGTCAGTGCCCTTTAGGGAACTGTGAGGCTGGAGAGGTCTCTCTCCTTCCTGCCACCAACTTCCCACTCACCAGCTGATGTGATTTCACTGCCAGGGGAACTCCAGGAGCCCTGACCTGACAGAAGTGGAAGCTGCAGCAGAAGGTGAAGCCAAGGGCAAAGCCTCTCTCCCCTCCCTTCTCTGCTGAGAAACAGACCTTGAGACTCACAAAAACCAGCTCCCTCCTCTGCTTCTCCCCTCCGCTCCTGACAGACGTGCAAACAGCTCTTCTCTGCTTCAGCAGCTTACAGAGAGAAGGGGATGCTTTGAGAGGAGGGGAAAGAACAGGGACATGTGAGCAGCATGGGGCTGAGGGGCAGAAACTGAAGCTGGATCAGTGTACAAAGGTAGAGAGAGCACTCTCTCAATAGCATCAGTGCTGAGCTGCTCCAGTCCTGTTTGTGTTTGTGCCCACTACAGTCTGTGCTGCAGTGCAATCACTGTGCCATTCATCCCAGCTGCACTGTCAGACACTCCTGAGTGCTTCGGACAAAACGTGGGATGCAGGGCTGAGCCTTGACAAGTTTGAGTTAATCCTATGCCTTACAGACTCTCTTCAACCAGAGGCAGACACGAGGGCCTCTCCAGCCCCTTTTCCCTTTCCCTGTGGCAGCAGGCTCAGGGCAGGTGTCCCCAGGTGTGACCCACCTGCAGGTGGGGGTGTCCTCCTTGCAGCGCCGCACGATGGAGTCGTTCCCGGGGGGCTCGGGCGTGGTGGACATGATGCTGTCGTTGCGATTTCGCAGCGTTTGCTTTCAACAAGAAACCAAAAGGTGTCAGAGAGGTTATCTGGCTGAAATGTGCTCTCCCTGCTAACTCACAGTTAGCAATGGTGCTCTGCACTGGCTGTACCCTCCACTGAGGAGCACGCCCAGAAAAAGAAGAGAACCTGATTCTAGCTGTGCAGAATCCAAGAGCACTCGTATATCCCAGTTTTTAGCACAATGCACAGCTTGTGTGCTGGCACTGCACCTTCTCCTGTGACCACATAACTGCCTGATTTACTGAGCCATTCTAACTTTACTTTTGTGTGTGACACAGCTGACATAGGAGGAGGGGGATGAAAAGCAGTATGTGTACTTATAGAAATATATATATAGTTGGAATGAGGAAGAAAAATACAGATCTCCATATATTAAATAATTAATCTTCCAGTGCACTGGAAACTAAACCTTGAATTGCACTAGAGGGAAAACAGTATAAGTCATCTAAACATCCAACAGATATTCCAAAAAAATATTCCTAACCTAGCTAAGCTTATTACGAGTGGCAGCAAGTTCTTTCCTGGCTATTCTTGAGTATAATTTTAATTTCCTGGGGGCAGCATTTTTCACAGTCTTCTAGAAAGATGTTTTGTTCTTTGTTATTAACACTCTGCAAGAGCACTCTCTCTATCTGCCTGTCCTGCTGTGTCAGTGCTCACATATGTATAATGGAATATCTACCTTGGAAGATTATGGGGATACAGCAAGCAGGGAAGAAATGGTTTGACTATGGTATGCAGAAATTTCCAACTGTGATCTGCACCCCTTTCCTCACTCTCTGTTACTTATACTCAGGAAAAGCATTATAGAACTCAAAAACCCCTTAAAATTTTCTCAGATAAGTTACAAAGCAGCTTTTAAAGCAAATCTCTTTCTTCTAACAGTAAATGTTAAATGGCATAAGGAGACAGCAAGAGGTCATAAATACTTCTGAAATATCTTTAAATAAACATAAACCAATTCTGTGATTTTGGGAAAGGCTAATAGCATAGTTCTAACAAAATGCTGGTGAAAGGATTAAGGGAGCTTCTGACAAGGGCCTTGAATGGGATCACAGCTGGGATGCTGGAGAAGTGCTAATACTGAGTTGTGCAAGCTCTGAACCACATGGGAGAGATGGCTGTAGACAGGCAAGGGGCATCCTTACAATCTTGGTGACTTCACAGCTGCTGATGGAGTTGCTGATGGACACAGAGGAGCTCGTGTCCGTGCGGCCGGTGCTGCCCTCGGCCGCGTCTTCATCCTGTGCTCTGACTGCTGCACTCACGGGGACAAGGGAAGCACAGAGAAAACACACCAGAGAGAAGCATGTCAGAGCACTTCCCACACAGAGCCTTTCACAGATGTGCCACTGCACTTAGGTTCATTTTCCATTTCAGCTGGTCCTGTACTGCACAGGGCCCCGGACACGCTCTTGCCCTGCAGCTCTGGCTCCTGTTCCTCAGCAGTTCCCAGCAAAGCACAGAAATTCCTCCCCTCTGCACAGACTCCTGCCCACTTTGACTCTCAGCTCTGACCTGGGTGTTTTT
Source organism: Dicaeum eximium (assembly GCA_013396995.1). Taxonomy (NCBI): domain Eukaryota; kingdom Metazoa; phylum Chordata; class Aves; order Passeriformes; family Dicaeidae; genus Dicaeum; species Dicaeum eximium. The sequence continues at coordinate 1,053,383 of VWZP01009288.1, forward strand.
AATAGATCTGTGAATGCTTTCTGACAAATTAAAGACGAATTGTTTCATGGATTTATGTTTTAATTTCACTACCTGAATCTGGCGTTCTGCAAGGTCGGCTCATTGAATCACAGTTTTTTACAATAAAAAATTTACAACAAGGACCAAGAAGCCTGAGATCCCTGAGCAGTCCCAGGTAACACAGAGTGAATGTGGACTCCTCTTCCTCAGCACCTCTGATTGGCACTAATGTTGCACACAGCAGAGCTGCTGTTTCACATGGAATACCTTGGAGCAGGAGCTGTGTTTCCCAGGATATTTTATCCACACACATCTGCTGGAGGAAGTGCTGCCTCTGATGGTGTTTGGTGTTTCAGGGGTAGTGTTACACAAACAAGAGGAATTAGGACTAGCTCAAACATGAGTGTACAGCAACAAATTTGGTAACTTGGCAGCTGGCTGGGGCATGGGTCAATCCCCCTCTGCCAGCCTTTGCAATGCTTTAGATTTAAAATTAATTCCATTTTGCTGAAGGACAAAGGAACTCATTAGGCAATCACTAGATTAGGGCCTTTTCGGCTTGAATGATTTTTCCAACAGCAAAAAAGAAAATGGTATAATGATTTTTAGTACAGATGTTACACAAATGACTTTACAACTTTTGTAAACTAAATGGAAAACTGAGTAAACAGAAAATTTAGGTAAGCTATGGGATGCACATTGTGTGCCTGGGGAGGTACCTTTGGATGGAGAGGACAATGCAGTAGAACACTTGACCACTTTTAATCTTTACATTTGTAACTGTGAGAAAAACTGGTTGGTTTTTTTTTTTTTTTTTTTTAACTGACTTGGACTTAGTTAAGAATTTCCCTGGTTGGCATATTTGTTAAAACAACTTAAAGAGATTAAGTGAGAGAGACAAAGCAATGGAAAAGGAATAAGGACATGGGTGCTCTTTCTGACCTTGAAACTCTGATGTTTTGTTCATGCTGACAGGAGATTTAGCTCTTGGACTTATCTAAAAGAAAGAGGACAAAAATCAGCATAAATGCAGAATTTTTACTACACACTGTAAACCAGATATTTTCACCACCTTTTTTCACTGTTATGTTGTAATATACTTGCCCTCCTTTCAACTACAGGACCCAAAATTTAGAAGATATTTAGGTATCTAAATACAACAGCAGTGATGAAGGGTGAGCTATCTGACTACTTTTGAATGCCTGGCCCAAATTGCAATTTCCAGATTCTGCCGAAGGAAAAAAGAGACAAAAGGTGAAGTGGGTGCCTTGGGACTGGTTTCAGGCAGCTGTTAATACAACAGGCATCCTTTTGGAGTGTGCAATGTGAAAAATGCAGCTCTATTGCCATAAGTAATAATGACAGTCAGAGCTCAGAAAGGTTATGAAGGGCAGGGAGAATTCAAGTGCAGATGAAAGGAAAGAGAACCTCAAAAGCCCGAATGTTAGATTTTTGTGGTTTTTTTTTTTTTACAGTTCATGAATCCAGCATCAGAAAATAGCCATGTGAATGCAGCTAGTCAGGGAAAGCATGAACCTAACTCATGCTACCCCCTTCCTGTTAGGGGTGAGGAAATTGCCATAATTTAATTCTAAATTAGATAGTTAATTTTGCTGTAGATTGTGTCCATTTCTTTCTATTTTTCCTTCTAGCTGCTGAGAGCTTTTCCACCAACGCTTAGTTTTTCACCTTCAGTGTGTGTTGGACCTCAGGCATTATGTAATTTTTTTTTCCACTAATGTTAAGGAGGCAAAGAATCAATTTATTGACAACGCTCCAAGAATGTGAATGAACAGCAGAAGCACGAAGAAAACAGAAAATGGGGAGTAGGGACAGAAAACAGTCTATGAAGCCTGATTAGATCTGCTCCTCAAGATGCAAATCACCACAGGGCAAAAACTGACAGCTCACTATCATACCCAGATCTATTCTTATCTTTACAGCAGTTCCAGAGGCACAGCCACAACATGTGTTATGTCTGATAGTTCTAAAAGTCCCTGCTCTGTGTTATTCCAGCCTCAGATTCAGACACACCTGGATCCCCTTTAGGTTCACTCTTCTCTTGAGACGAACTTGATCAGGCAAGAAGAATTTGTTGTCTTCTGGAGAGTCCTCAGAAGTGGAGGAGTCATCGGCTTCCTGACCGTTGGCTTTTGGGCCAGAGGTCCCAAAGGCCTGGGAGATAACGGTAATGGGAAGATTCCGTGGCAAACTCTAAAATCACAAGGGAACACTTTATTTCTGAGGCCGGTTTGGTACAACTCATGACCTTCCTTTAGAGTAATCTGATTGAACCTAGTGCAACTCCAGTGCTTCAGAAGCTCACTTCTGTAGAATGTGGCTCCAGACCCAATCAGTAATTTGGGCTGAGATTTGTGGGGATTTCTATTCACAGACTGACTTCTTTTTTACTCACGTACCTAAAATATTTGTAATTTCTACCCCAGTGTAGAAAATAATTGTTTTTCTGCATTTTTCCCCTTCCATTTAAAGTCAAGCTGTAGAAAGGCAGCCTTTGGGAAAGCCATGTGCATGACAGAAAGCTTGAAAAACACTATAGCAAAGAATTCATAACGCTGACACTTAGTAGGAGGAGATTATTTCACAGAATTCACAGAATGTCTAGGTTGGAAGAGACCTTCAAGATCATTGAGTCCAACTCATGCCCTAACACCTCAACTAAACCATGGCACCAAGTGCCACATCCAGTCTTTTTAAACACATCCAGGGATGGTGACTCTACCACTTCTCATTCCAGAACTTTATCACTCTTCCAGTGAAAAACTTTTTCCTAATATCCAACCTGTATTTCCCTTGACACAGCTTGAGGCTGTGTCCTCTGGTTCTGTCAGTGCTGCCTGGAGAAAGAGCCCAACCCCACCTGAGCACAGGCACCTTTCAGGGATTGCAGAGAGGGATAAGGTCACCCCTGAGTCTCCTTTTCTCCAGGCTAAACAACCCCAGCTCCCTCAGTCATTCATTTTTTCAGTTAATTCATGGAAAGAATTAGAAAATCCCTTTTCCCTTCCAGACCAAAATGTTTCCAAAAGCAAGCCTTAAGAAAAGAGGTGATGTCTGTCCTGCTCGGCCGTACCTGGTCGAGGAAGTTGCTGTCCTTGGAGAGGCGCCGGAGTTTGCACTCCAGGTTGACGATGCACGCTTCCTTCCGCACCACCTCGATCCGGAGCTCGTCGTTCCTCTCCTCCAGCTCCCGGATCTGCTTCCTGTATTTATCCTTCTCAATCAGGCAGTGGGAGTACTGGGTCTGAGCCTCGTCGCGCGAGCGGAACGCCTGCAGCGGGGCAGGAAACCTCTCTGGCACCTGGGCAGCAGCAGATCCTCCCCCTGCTGCTTTTGTTTGGCAGGTGTTGGCAACGGGGACTTCAGAAGTGGTACCCAGTCACCCATCAACACAGCAATCAGGACCAGGATGTGCCAGGGTAGCACCATTAAAAATTATGATGATGAGGGTGGTTCATTTACAGCATCCTCTGGGTTGGTGGGAAAATGTCCCAGACTGCAAATGGGGTGACTTGACAGTGACATAAAGCTTTGCAGAAGCTGCTGTTAAGATCCTGGTCCTGCCTGCCAGATGCTACACTGTGGAAACAACCCAATGTTACCCTGTGTTTAATTACCATAATGCAAATCCCAACAAGTAATTCTTTTAACTACTTATTTTATAATGGTATTTTGGGCCCAATTACCTACAATTCTCCAAAGTGACACAGAGCAGATAGAAGCTTTTGCTATTGATTTCCCCCTACTTCAGCTGTGAGATACCTGGTCCCGCTCCTTTTCCACCTCTTCCAGCTGTATCATCACAGTGTTCATGCGGTGCTTGTACATCTCACAGTCTTTTCCTAGTGTTGAGCACTTTAACTCCAAATCTTCTTTCTCCTCAAGATACTGGAAATAACACACTGTTAACCACTGCTCTCAGAGGCATTTTGGCACCAGACTCAGATACTCCATCTCTCTACCCTTCCATTCCTTACCTTGTCTCTCAAGTCCTCCACATGACGAATCTCCTCTTGCAGATTAAAGATCTTGTTGACCAGCTCGTGACGATCCTCCAGTGCCTCCTTACGGTCGTGTTCCAGAATATCCAAAATGGCTTTGTCTGAATCTGGCAGACCCCTCTTGTCAGCCTGAGGAAAGACATTTTTTAGAGCCAGGCCAGGGAAACAGAAAATAGTTTTTCAGGGAGAGAAGTATCAGAGACAGTAACAAGCAAGAGGAATAGCAAACGAACAAGGTACTGCAATGGGAAAGCAGGAGAAGAGATGGACATTTGTTCATATTTTAAAGCAGTGTCAGAAAAGATGAATAAAATCTGTCTTGCTGTCAGAATAGTCTGATGAAGGAACTGTTTTAGTGGTCTATTGTACCGGCTATAATTTGATCCAGTTTGGATGCAGTGACAATTCTTCACTCCAAGCCCTGCATTCAAAACTCTTTTCTATTAATCAGCTCTCACTGAGCACAAAAATCACCCTTTTTGAAAGAGCAGGGCCTAAGAAAATATTCAGGAGAATTTTTAAGGCATGCACAGGCTTTGCAGGGCTGTGCTCAGAGAATATTAAGCATGCCTGGAGTACCTGGTACCACTGCTTCATTTTCTACACTGTCCAGGAATATAATTTCTTTCAGATTTAAAATTAACAAGATTACCAAAGCAGGTTCCAACACATAATTGCCATCCAAAATTAACCTTAAATGGAAGATGAAAAAAAACCATAAAATGCTAGTAAGGCATATGCTATTTATTTTTGAAATACCTTGACTGAGTTGGAGATTTCAGGGACATTTAGGTTACCCAGTATTTCTAAGCATACCTAAGCATTTCTAAAGCAATCTGGTTTGAGTTTATTTATACTTTCGCTTAGGAGAATTTAAATCCTATTTTTAGCTATTTTTCTGTTTCTTTAAGTGCTGTAAGACCATTTTAATTAACATAAGAGACCTACATGGACCAGGACTCCCAGAATCTTCTCTCCTACACTCTTTTTCAACATGTGAATTGAATTTGTGTTTGAACTAAGAATCGTTAGGCACTGCTAGAGGCTACAGCCATTTCTGAAAGGCCTTCTATTGATAATTTTTAAGTGTCATTTTAAAATGCCACAAGCCTTTTCTAACAAAGCAATAAGTAATCTCACATATATCCCAATATTTGGCTAAGTTCTTCACACAGCAGTCCTAAATGTGCTGCACATCAAGTGCTTTCCCTACCTGCCCAAAAACAGGTTGGTGAAGCTCCCTGTGCAGGTGCCAGCAGGGTTCTGCAGGGCACCCTGGTGCTTGGTGACCACTCAGGTACAGGAACCTTTATCATCCTCTGCTTCATCAAAACCTTTTGGCAAAGATATGACAACAGCCTAACACAGGTAACGCAGAGCCACTGTCAGAAATTTCTGTTTAACACAGATTTGTAGTGACAGGCTGGTACAACATTCAGCTATTAAACACTGCACTCTTGGAAGAGCCAATTTCTCATGTACACTTGATTTTCTTAGAGGACTGTTTTTGTAGAACTCCTCCTCATGCATGTGTCTGTACAGGGAGCACTCCAGGCAGCTGGGAGCTGTACAAGCAGCCTTCTGTCTGTCCAAACTTTGCACTTCTGCTGGTTGCAGCTTTTCAGGCAAAGGTCTCAGCCACCACCTCCTGCACTGTAACTGGAGCATGTGTGAGTTTGGATTTTAAAGGAAGCAATCTGCTTTTTTACCTGAATGATGGACTGTAACTCCTGGATCTTTGTCTTCATCATCTCATTTTCCCGCTCCAGCTCCAGAACCTGTTCCTTTTTGGGTCGGTTTTCAATATCATTTTTCAGCTTCAAAGACTGGTTCCTCTCCAGCTTGCACTCCTCTTCCACCTTGTTCAAGCGATGCTTCAGCTGGTCAATCTAGAGCAGCCAGGGAGCAGTGAAAAGGAGAAAGAGGAGAGGAAGGGAATCCTCCCTAGCTCTGACATTTAGTGCTCTGAAAAAACTCTCACTTCCAGGTGGAAAACAGCTTAAGCTGTGAATGCTAACCAGAGGTTGATAATTGGGTGCTGAATGTCCACAACTGAACTGGTGAGGTCTCAAGTACAAACCTGCTACTTGCCAGCTACAACTCATATGGGCTTTGAAATTTTAGAATACCTGGACTAAGAAAAAGCAGCACATTCTTAATCCTCCAATAAATAAAAATATATGAAACAGAATGAACACTTAAGAGGCTGACCACACATTGCGGTTTTTCACATGGACTATTTGGATCAGGAAAAACAGGTGAAAATTCAGGATATCTTTCTGAATAACTGTACCAAGATATTACTGAGCCTAAAAAAGCTCAAATTATGTTTTTAGCAAGCAGTTATGTTTTACATTTTATTTTTATTTGCATTCTATTCTGTTAATTCATTATCTGCCATTAATACACCTCACTGCAGCTGGCATTTCTGTACAGTGATGCCTTCAATCATCTGGACAAACAAAGCAAATGAGAGCTCCCCATCTTTCTGCTGTCAGAGGAGGTCTCATTTTCCCAGATACCACTGGCACCTTCCATTGCTGCCCAGAGCATTTGTCTCACCTCCAGCTGCAGGTCCCGGCTCCTTATCACAGCCATGCTCTTCTCGTCACTCAGCTGGGCATATCTCATGGCCAGATTGTAGTTCTCATCTTTCACCTTGACCAGCTCATCATTGTAGTTATTCCTCTCCTCCTTCATCTTGTTGTATCTCTCCTGGAAGGTCAGCAGTTCTATCCTGTTCAGCTTCAGCTGCTTTCGCTCATCCTCCAGCTGGCGGGACTTGGCCAGGAGCTCACAGCGCTGCACGTCCTTTGTCTTCATTTGCTGCTGGAGCTTGATGATCTCATTCATTAGGAAATGGGTAAGGCCTTCATGTCCCTCCTCCACTGAAAATGTTTGAACAGCTTATCAATGTCTGGTAAAGTACCTTATTTAAGTCACTTTATTAATAAGGTTATAAGTAGGATCAGCAGAACTAAAAAACAAACAGCCCAGAATATGTACAGAGGTGCAGAATTTACACAAATTCACACACGTCTGTATATCTAACTGGGAACAGTACAAATATTATACAGCACTCTGGTATCAGAATCACAATACACACATGTACAGCTTGTCTGGATAGAAGATGAAGCCTTTAAATTTGTCTTGTTTCAGCTGAGCCTGTGGAAATAGCACAACCTTCCTACAATGAATCTGTGCAAGTGCAATTAATCTGAATGCTTCCAATGGGCTGCACATGTGTAAGTCATCAGTGTAATTTAGTCCACTGTTCCAATATAGCTTCTCTTGAGAATTCTGGTAATGCCTATCATTGCATTTGAAGCTTTTCAGCTTCATTCAGACAGCTGGGATGTCCCTTTGCTCTATACATTACTTACCACATTTTGCTTTGAAGGGGACTGAAAAGCATTCTACACCAAGATTAGCTTTTATTTCCACTTCTTGCCTGAAGAAAACTGAGCCAGTCTTCCAGAAAGTCCTTACTTCAACAGGCTCCTTTGTGATTGATTCTACTCACCAACAATAGTGGAAAATCTCCGTGTAGGTTCTTTCCCTGTCACCAGTTTGTAGAGCTCAGGGTAATAAAACTCCAGGCTCTCTAAGAACACCACGTAGCCCCTCTGGCCCTTGGTGTGGAGAATGTCCAGCAGTCGGCCTGGGTACAGACAGCAGAGAAGTGACACATCAGCCCAAAGAGCAGCACGAGCAAATATCACATCCCTGATGTTCCTAAGGTTCATCTCTGCCACGGCAACGAGCTGTGCAAAATCCGGCTGATTAACTGAGTTCAGCTGAACCCATAAAGTAATGCCACCAGTTCTACATGTTTGTGCTGATCGTTATTCTGAGGGAGTGTGGGCAAATTGGTCTCTGGAACAGAAATTTCAAAGGACAGTGCAGCCTTTACCAGGCAGGGATGGCATCTCTTCCAGTGACAAATCACAAAGTACTGCAAGACAGCTGAGAAGCTACTCCTGGAATGGCACTGACTGCTGCTTGTGTTAAATGAAATATTTGCCAAGGCTTTGGTGGGAATTTGAACCCCACGAGCTCCAGTCTGCACAGCACTGGAAAGAGTCTTTGTTAGCAAAATAACAGCAGAATCCCTCTGTACTTTAAACCTCCTGTAAATAAGATAAAAGCGTTTCCATCTGATAATGTGTAACTTGATTCAGGCTCTTTACAGACTCAGTACAGCAAAGCTATTCAGACAGAGATGCAGATGGAGCCACTGACCAGATAATTACCTGCTCTGTTAATTTTGGAGGGCAGCATGAGTGAGTTGAGCACCTCATCCTCATCCTGCTCATCGATGACTTTGCACTGCCGCAGGTAGGGGGTCAGTTTGGCCGGGTTGATGTAGCGGCTCAGCATGTGCCGGTTGCACTCCACATTCTCCCACAGAGCCTCCTCCTCATCTTTCAGGGTCTCCAGGCAGTCATCCATCTCTGGCTCTGCTGCTGAACAAGGGACATGATTGGCAAATGAGCTCCAAGCAGGACAAGCAATCCTGGTACTTTTCTGTGCTTCCATGTCACATGGGATGAACTCAGAACCACTTCTGACTAATGCTGGATTTGCCCAATATTGAAGCTGTTTGAAGCACAGCCTGCCCACAGCTCATCTGGGAAATGACAGTTCACAGAAGTGCTATCTTGAGTCTATGAACTGCTGCTCATCACTCTCCAGTGATCAATCTGCACTCAGCCAGCTCCACCAAGCTCTTTACAAGTCAGAGGATGCCTCTGCTCCAGAGAGGCAGTGGCAAAGGGCACAGTGCAAGGCAAGAAGGGAATGAACCTGCAGGGCTCAGAGCAAAGACAAGCACTGGCTGCAGGCAATGAAGGCTTTCATCCTCACTTCCTTTGCTCCAAGCTGTACTGATGTGAACCTGCACAGATGTGATGAGCCAGCACCTGTGAGTGGCTGCACACAAGAATAGTTCAGGCAGGTGTGTGCCCGCAGCTGTGGATGCACTGAGGGGTGTGAGTGCAGGTACCTGGGAGCTCAGACCTTGCCTTTCCCTGCAGGAGGGGGCAGGTAACAGCATTGTGTCACTGCAGTCTGAAAATGTTCTTGACTCATGCAAATGTTGTCACATGGTTTTCTGAGTGCTTGTGAAGCAATTTCCTGCCAGCTCCTAATTTGCACCCACCTCATTAGAGAAGGTTACATGGCAGGCTACAGTGAGGCAAGAAAACTTGTACTGAAGTTAACACTAAAGAAACTTTGTAAAAAAAAAAAAATCTTTCCTTCTTTACTTTGTGATAAATATTAACCTTTCAACCAGTACTGTTTTTGCATTCTGGCTTTCACAGGACCTTGTGATCCAGGTGGCACGTGGAATATAAGCTTCTATTTCAAGTTCAGAGACCCTGGTGGAAGAAGAATGTGCAGTTCTTGGATCACATGAGATGAGAGCTCTGCTTTATGAGGCTTTGCTGGTAATCAGTAACTAAAGACCTCAAAAGTAACATGCTGTTTTTCTCAGCTTTCAGCTTTAGGAACTGGGGAGCAGCCTGTGTTACACTGATCATTCCTGAGCAAAAACAGCTCATGAACTGCATAGCCAAGGGCTATTAATTCCTCATTTTGAAAACTAAAGCCAAAAGTGCTAATCTGCTAAGTAATGTGTTTGTCAGTGTTCTCACATAATGAAATACAGAATATTCTACAAAAACAATACATGCTCTCTGCTTGATGCTTTTAAAAGCTTTCCCAATTTGTCAAAAATCCTAGTCTGGGTTTCAATATCTCTGTGAGAAAAATTTGGATGGTTTTTCACAGTATAGACGAGTTAAGGGAGTATTGGCAGGGGCTTTGCTTTTCTCCTGTACTCCAGCAGAGTTCTTTCCTTTGCAGTTTTGCATCCTAGGAGCCACTTATTCCACATTTGCTTTGATGCTTGCATGGGGATGCATTATTACATATTCTGGGGGAGACAGCATTCCCCAGAGGGCCAGGCAGACCAGGGCAGTTCAGTGGGATTCAGAATCATGGGGCAAGGCTGTAGGTAGGGGAAAAATCTCCCTGATCTTATCAACTCCACACTGGCTGGGTGAAATTCTCACTGAATGCCAGTATCCATGTGTGGTAAAAATGACACTGAAACAACGAGCAGAATAAAGGAAAAACAATAGAGAAAAAGCTTTACAAAGCAGGTTGTAGTGGGAGGAATGCTAAAGGTGAAAGAGCTTCGTCTGAAGTCCTCACACATTCTCATGAACCTTACTCTCCAGCATTATTCTGGTAGTAACTGTGTTTCACTTCAAAGGTGAATTTAACAAACGCTACATAATTGGAGAAGCTGGACTTTGGGGAGTAGAAGGCAGTGAAGCAGAAGGTCACACAGTGAGCTCACGGCCACAGCCACCCACTGCAGCTGAAAAAAGGAGTCACAGGCCCTTTAATTTCTGGGAGTGTACCAGGGAGCTCATGGATGGATCTCAGAGTGCAAAAGAAGCACTTGCCTGAATTTCATAAAAATGCAAGATATCTTGTAATCTGCTGCGCTGAACCAGAAATTATTGCACACTGTCAGCAGCTCCCTCAGGACATTAGTAAGAGATTTCTCCACTAATGATTCAAAGAAGAGTTCACTCATCAGCGTAATTCTCAACATGAATACACTTTTTTTTTTTACCTGACATTAAAAAAAATCTTTATCAAATTCTCCCTTGTGTATGGGCATAATACATCCATACTGTTATTTTGGGGACATAATGTTTAATGGGAAAGTAATAAGTATATTGGATGAGTGGCTAAGAATTTAAAAAGATTTCTGGTAGCAAACTCCTGCTAAACACAGTCTATTATAAGGAGCAAGCCCTGAGAAATGACATTTAGTGGAGTGGTCCTTCACTGCCACGTAGGAATGTCAGACTCTCCCTTTTCCTTCCTTCTTTGCAATTCCACCTTGGAAATGCCCTGCCAGAATCACAGCTGAGCTCTGTCCTGACTGCCTGTGCTGCCCATCAGCTCCCAGGGATGTGCCACAGGGATCATCCTCCCCTTCCTGGAGCTTGAGGCGTTGCCTTTGTTGGGAGTCTTTGGCCAGGCAGGTCTGGGAGCACAATCCCCACGGAGCTCCAGTGTCCTGTGGAGCTGTTCCAGAGAAAATAGCAACCAACAGCTGATATTAGTGGAGAACCCCTTCTAGTGAGCAAATAATTATTTGATTTAGTGTTTAATATAGCGTTGAATAGGAAACAAAATGCTTGCCATTGGTTGAAATTTTGGTGTGCTGGTCAAAAACCTATTTGTAACAACTGAAACTCAGTGGGAAACTAATAAAGGTCTTGTGTTACTGGCTTTAATTTTAGAAGTTTTTTTAGCAGTACATGCATTTTCTAGGCATTTTATAGCCCTTGTTCCTGCTTGTGTCCTTCCTTCCTATGATGATATTGCAGAAAAGTTGTTTTTACTTATAAAATTAAAAATGACAGATTTAAAATGTTTTCAAATGTCTTTATTACCATTACCTAATTTGTGATTCCAACACTTCTTGAGCTGTAAACTAACACATCCAGGAGTTGTGATATGTCATAGAAATACTATGGCATCCCATACAAAACACAGGTGTGAACTCACAGACTTGGACTGACTTCAACAGACATTAAGCAAAAAGAAATCAGAAATCACCACAGCAGTTAAAAAATTGCTCTCCTGCTGCTTCTTTCAGTAGTTAGTATACAAAATAGCTTTTAACTGCAGGAGAGCTTAAGCTAGTCATAATCTGCTAGTTCCATCTATTTCAAAGGTCTCTGTAGATGTAGACAAATAAAGAGAGAATCCCTTTTTACATTACAAGGAACCTCTACTCCCCTTGTCTCCTGTTCTCTCTCAGGGACTATCCTTCTGCTGGCTGTTACACACAAATGAATCGTTCTGGATGTTTGCTGGTTTTTTTGTGGTGTGTTTTTCAGCTGAACAAATCACCTTGCAGTTAAAGCTGCTCTCTGTTCTCACTCAGACTCCACACTCTCATATGTCAGTGACACTCTCCACTGACCAGGGGAATAAAGCTTGCAGGCTTCAGACCCAGGGGTTCTATAAAGTGCTCATCTCCAGGTCACACCTAAAGATTCATTTTTGGTTTTTCTTCTTTGTTTGATGATGGTGCAGAAATTAACCCTTCAGCTGTTTAATTATTTGCATCCCTGTGCTCTCGATTCCTGCCAGCCTGTCAATACTCAGGAACTGCAGTGTAGCTGAGTGAAAATGCAGCTTTCAGCTCAGGTTTCTGATTTCCTGATATTCCCTTTGTGAAATATGAAAAAAGGGTTTTCTCTTCATACTGAGAAGCAGAAGAAAGTTTGTTTTGGAAGAGGCAATCTATTGTTATGTTTTGGATTTCTGCATTTGTCACAGATGTTGGCAGACTGGCAGTATTTAAAAAGAAACCACAGAACATAAAATATATTGCATATTATAAGTTAATAAGAACAGAATTTTATATTAAATGCTGAGTATGAAAGAATTACATATAAATCATCATACTTTAAACCAGAAATAAAGATGAAAACAACACTCTAAAATTGTGTATCTAATTATCCTCAGCATTTTGAGGGTGCTGTTCTACATCCTCTTTCTCTGCACATCTCTAGAGTCTGTGGGGCAATGTCTTTTCTCCCTGCAGTTTGTACAGCACCTCACATGACAAAGTGTAACAACTGGGTGATTTTCTCAAAAGCTGCTTGTGTGGATATGTGCAGATTTGCAATATCAGAGAACCACAAAACCACAAAGGGATTTAGAGCTATTTTTACTTTTAGAGGAAAGTCACAGTTTAAAGTGTGATAAGGAAATTATATTCCTTTGCTTAAGGACAGGAGAGCTCTGTGTGCCCTCCAGGCTCTCTGAAATGCTGAATACCAGCAGTTTCCAATTATGTTGGCTGCTCTCTGGATGTTCTGTGGTACTGAAAACCACTTTTAAAAGGTTTAAACATTGATAAAGATGACTAAATTTGCTTACCTATCCTTGCAATTTTTTTTGATACAGATGTCTAAATCCAGACTCCCAAAGGAGACGAGAGAGCGTCTTCGTCTGCCTTTAAGAATTTGCACTTTATATCCTTCCTTTCTCCCTCAGTGTCCCCACCTGAAAACAAGGCTGGTAGTGGGTATGTTTGTGACAAGGTAGGACTTGTTAATTAGTGACTGCAGAGCACATGGAACCACTGAGATGGAAATCCCCGAGAAAAATATTTGTTATTAGTGCAGTTTTATTACTTCAGACTCTGTAGACCTCAGAACACTTTCTGAAGGCAGCAGCTCTGCTGACTGGGCTAGGCTATATTTCTGTTTCGGATCATAGTGGTGCACACAAAAAGAACCATTCTGTGTATCTCAGACCCCCTTCTTTACACAAGAGATTCAACCATCTTACTTATTTCAACAAAATATAAAGGAAAAAAAAATAGAATAAGAGATACCAAAGTAATAGAAGAGCAAGAAGCTTTAAACACAAAATAGGATTATTTTTGCACAAAAAATGTCTTATTCAATTCAATTGAGTCAATCTTCCTGTTCCACACAGCCTACAAAAGAAACCCCAAACACCAGCAGACCTGCAAGGCTGCAGGGAGGTAAAGCTAGATCTTCAGTAGCTAACATGAGTAGTACTCTCATTTTCTGAACAGAAAAAAGGGAGAAGGAAGGAAACCAAACTCCCTAACTGGTTCAGAAAGATCTGGAAGCATCTTCATCTGGCTTCAGAAGAGAGAAAGAAAATACCCTTTATTTTTTAAACTATAAGCTCAAAACCCAAGTGAGACAAAAAGAAATGGAGAATTCTATCATGTTACTCTCCCTTCTGTACTGTAATTCACTACTTCTCCCTTCTGAAAAAAAACCCAAAACAAACCAAGCAATTGAATAAATCAGAGATTTATGTCTAATCACTATTCCTGTCCTAACAGAAGGGAGTCAGAAGGATTAATACTCTTGGAACTCTTTCATTATCACTTTCTTTGCCTTTATTTACTTTCCTAAGAACAGATCCATATAAAACCCCATCTCAGAAAAAAGAAGGGTAACTCATACAAGAAGCAGGGATCAATTATTGGTGGTGTCAGTCAGGACACCCAGCAGTTTACTTAGAACCACCTCCACCAGAAAACACCGTGTGCACCAAAGACAAGTTTTCAATGCTGCTGGATAATATTGCCTAAGAGCTGAACAATGAATGAATTCCAACTTCCTACATTGAACTTTGGTGTGTTCTGAAATTGCAAATGAAATTCTATACAATTCCTCTTGCTTTCTGGAGGAAAACACTATTTACACATTCAGAACATTGTTTTGCCCAATGCACTATTGTTGCAAAGACCCCAGTCAGTGCAGCAATAGTCCTTAGGATCCTGTAATGATTTCTGTTTCAGAAAAGGCTGAGATTGGTGCTTTCCCATTTCACACCCCACCTGCTGCTCTACCTCTTCCTCAAGTCTGGCAGTTTTAGAGGCTCTGAGCTCCCATCACTGATCTCACAGGAAGGAAATTACTCATTTTGCTCAATGGCCAACTGAGAGCAGCCTCCAACATGCAACAGGCAGCGTCCAATCAGCTTTGGTTGTAGCACACACATTATTGACAATAAACAAAGACAATGGAAAAATCCTCCTCTGCAAATAGCTGAAACCATGTTTTGATAACTATCTTTTCTCTGTGTGTCACTATCTCCTACAAACAATTAAGCTGCTTCCAGCTCTGGCAGTAACACAACGTTTAAACACTGCCGAGAGAGGAGCAAATTTTGGGGGTGGATTCATCTCACCGTTTTGAATTAGGCATGAATTTAGAATCCAGCTCCTCTCTAGTGAATGGAAAATGCTCTGTTCAAAACTCTTAATTCCACTATTTTATGCTTCCACCTTGGAATGCTCTCCAAAGATTGGTTTCCAGTCACCCCAAATCACTTAGGTTTCCTCTGGGGTCCATGGAGACAGATTTGTTCTCCTGATGCCAATATCTACACTGGTGATTAGATGGGTATTATTCTGTTTTCACATATTGTCTGAGAATCTGATACCCAGGTTTCAGAAACTGTCATACTGCCATTACTGAATGCTAATATGTGTAAAAGTAAATGAGAAATGAGAGATATGAACAATGAGAGATGCAGAAAAAAAAGTGAAGAGGGAAGAGAAAAATGAGAGTTGAGGGTGAAAAATGGTGAGGTTAGGAGAAAAGGAAATAATAAATAGGGAACAGGAAAAGAAAGTTAGAGAAAGAGGAACTCAGCAGAATGAAAGTGAGGAACAAAAGTGAGACAGAGATGAGAATAGGAAATGCCTTATTAAAGGCAAAGGCAAGGAATGTGGGAATAAATAGGGAAGGACCTGCCACAGATTCTGAAACATTAAGAATCAGTGTTACTTCTGAGCACGCAAATCAAGATAATGGCAAAGTAATTAAAATAAATAATTTACCACAGGACTTCAGTGCATCTATTTTAAAGGATTTGCAAAGTAGCAGTGGAGAGCCGAGTGCCTGACATTTAATAAATGCTTTAATCTACACATGCTCCGTCCTGTTCCGCATGGTGATGAGGAGGGCAGCAGAAATCGCTGTGCTAACGTAGTATAAATATGTTTATATAGCTGCCCTTCTGTTCTGGAGCATCAGCTACTGACACAAGCATTTCCTTTCAACTAATGTGTGCTAAAAGCCAAGATCTAAGAAAGAAGCTGCCATCCTTGGGCTGCCGAGGCTCCTGAGAATGCTGGTGCAACAAACCCTCAGAAGTCATTACTGGGTCCTAGGTTAATTTTTTCTTTAGACTGACTCACTTTGTTTTTACAATTGATAATGAGATTCTTGCCAGCACAGGAGGAGGTGGAGGCACAGCTGGGGGCAAGTTCTGTGTGTTTAGGAGGAGTCTTGAATTAAAAATCCAAGTTACTCAAAGATGCAAATGGTTTGATGACAGTAGGTTAGGTCCCAGTAAATGTGTGCTCGAATTACAAAACCCAGCACATTCTTTAGTACAGACAGCCAGTGTTTGTGAGGAATCTGCACAGACTGAGCTACACAAGAACCTGGTAAGGACAAAGGTTCATTAACTGATACATATGAAACCCGCACAACCCTGGCACAGACAGCCTGATTCTTATCAGTGCTGTTAACATTTCACTTCTATTAATACAAGGCACATCAGGAAGAGAGAAAGAATTGTAGCTCTGCCAAACAAAACTCCTACTTAGTCTGTTTCTTGAAAAAATTGTCACTTTCTACAAACTCTTACATTACAGAAGTGTAAAAAATAACAGAGAGAGGAACACTTTCCATCTAGTCAGATAATGACCCTCTGTAGGTGATACTCTCATCTCCAGGCAGTCAAAGGATAACACAGAAAGCACTCGAGGAGAGGGCTGCACTCACTTCAACAACCTCCAGATTTGGAAACAACTGACAGTAAATGTGTAGGCCATTCTTAAAACATAAAAGGTCACACTCCAATCTTGAGGACTTTCAGATAATCTCACTGTAATTCACCATGGCTCAGGAAAGTTTGAAAATAATATTTCATATAGCAGGCTTTATAACATGGTAGGAAAATAAGACATAAACCTATATGGAGAATCATAGAATCATGGAATTTTCTGAACTGGAAGGGACCCACAAGGGTCAGCCAGTCCAGTTCCTGGCCCTGCACAGACACCCCAACAATCCCACCCTGTGCACCCCTGGGAGCGTTGTCCAAACTCTCCTGGAGCTCTGGCAACCTTGGGGCTGTGCCCATTCCCTGGGGAGCCTGGGCAGTGCCTGACCAACATCTGGGCAAAGAACCTTTTCCTGATATCCAACCTAAACCTCCCCTGACACAGCTCCGGCAGTTAAAGAATCCCACAGCTAATAAAAACACACAAAATACAAAGAAAGAATAAATAAGAAGCCAACTTTGATAACCCTCCTTTTAAGATCAACCTTGACAAACTGCTTCAAACACATGAAAAACAACCCCCATGCAAACTGTTTACTGTATTACAGGAGCAGCATGCACTGATTGTCATGAGAATATGATTTAGTTAAATATCTTAAATACTCTGCAGAGGTATAATAGCTCCCATCTAGCTCTGTGAAAACTTACCCATTTGTGTTTAGCTTCTAATTTCCAACAACATATCCTGCTGGATCAAACAGTGGCCAGTCTCCTAAAGGTGATGACTCCCATGGTTCACACCTACATTTTGCTCATTTTATGCAAATGCATAGGTTATATAGATAGAACAAGTATCTACACCTTATTACTTTTTGTGAGCTCTTTGTAACCATTACTTTAAAATAGACTCTAATTTTAAAGAGCAGGCTGCTCTCCTGTAGCTCCAGTGCAACTGGAACAATGTCATACATACCTTACACAACCAACACCTCACTGGGAGAGGTGAGCTCCCCTCCTAGCCACAGTCTGCCACAGTCCTGGTGCTCTGCTCATTGGCCAGGTCCTTGCACCTTGATCAGAGCTGCAGGAACATCTCAGCCAGCAGCACACAACACACACAGAGGAAAACTGGATGCCATTTGATGAGGAAAAAGCCTAGAGTAAATCACAGCAGCCTGGTCTAGGAAGGGCAAACCCTCACCAGGAATCAGAAGGAGCTGGATATACTACTCCTTGTATATGGAAATGGTTGTGCTTGTTTTATAAATAGATCTTCCCTACTTGTGCTTTCTGGTCACCTCCTCTTCTTGCTCTGTGCCCTCTCTGTTTTTTCACCAGTGCTGTGGGACTGTGACACGCAGCTCCGGAAACCTCCACCCACCACCCTCCCTCTCAGACTTACAGTCTATATATAGCAGGCAGAGAGGTGCTGGGGGCTGCCTTACTTCCCTTTTCTTCTCAACAGAGCTTGTGGGTAACTTTCAAATGTGACACCACTGCTGGGGGAAGCCTTAGAGGAAGTGCTCGCACAGCCACGGGGAGCTGGGAGCTCTGGATGGAGCAGCAAGGGCCTGAGGAGGACCTCAAACAGGTCCTTTTTTCCTGCAGAGATCCCAGCTGGGTTTCCTCAGCCATCCCCTGCCACCAAAGGCCTGCAATTAAGAGCAGGAAAGCAATCTCTGGAAAACAGAGAGACAATTCACTCTCCGTCTTGCAGAAGGGCTCCTGCGAGTCACTTCTGTAGCTATCTAAAGGAAAAATGCTCTGTTTGCACATTGTCTGTCCATTATTTCTGTTGTAGTAATGTCTCCATGACCTTGTCTTGCTGTCTTGGGGAAGACATAATGCCAAATACTTGGCAATTCTGTATTTTCTATGTTCAAAGCACTGCAAGAAGGAATTAAGCATCTTCTGTTGCTCTCTCCATAACTAAGCCCATTGCTCTGATGATAGGGAATAAAATACTGTAAAGCTTTCATGTGGAAAATTTATCCCCAAAGAATTAACTAACCATAGGAAGAGACTAAACTCTGGTCTCATCAGGAAACTCTGGCCAGTTCAGTTAATGGTTAATGTGTATTTTTGTTTTAAAGACCAAAGAAATAAAGCACTAAAGTAGAAATAAATCTTATTATTTGTCTTCACCTAGTGTGGGTCTTGACCATGAGTCAAAGTAAGAAGAAGTATGAGAATTGTGTTGAATTCTCTGCTGACTGTGGAAATAAATATTTGTGAAAACAACAACTGTAAAGTGATGCCAGAATTACATTCCATCTGTGAGCATCCCAGTGTTTAAGGATGGGCAGCTGCTGTTAAGACATCTACAAAAACTACTACAAAAGCAAGATTTGCAGGGTTATTTGCACCCAAACCCTGATTTTCAGATGTTTAACAGTACAAAGGGTGGTAACCAACTCAAAATCAGGGGAAGTTTGTTTTATTCTTGTAACTTATGCCTTGAAGCACACCAATTCCTTAGCACAGGATGACAGCAAAATCATTTGCAGAATGTGCAGAAAAGCCTTTATTTTAAATGCAGTGTTGCATTTGTGGCTGGGGTGAGGTTACACACAAGATGAGCACAAGCAAACGGCTCCCACGTGTGAGGATTGATTTCCCCTATTTCTCATTCCTGCTCCAGGGCACAGCTCGTAATTAGGGTCAGATTTTCTAAGAGCACAGGTGGTATTTAGGCATCAAAATAAATGACCAGATTTTTGCCAGCCTTGCCTCATAGTGGGGGTAAGGTGGTGTTATGAATTAC
Organism: Dicaeum eximium; assembly: GCA_013396995.1. Taxonomy (NCBI): domain Eukaryota; kingdom Metazoa; phylum Chordata; class Aves; order Passeriformes; family Dicaeidae; genus Dicaeum; species Dicaeum eximium. Next base: position 1,072,559 of record VWZP01009288.1, read on the forward strand.
AGGGCTGCTGAGAGTTAAGCACTTTTTAAAATCGGGGCTTCTGTACATACTTAAATTAAAGTTGAGCAATTTCAAAAATCTTCTCACAACTGGAACATTCTTCAAATTCTAGGTATTGGAAAAATGGGCCTTTAAAGCTTTGTGAGGTGCTAATTTTTACATGAATAGGGAACTGCTCTCTATAGCACCTATAAATCTGGCTGGCAGCAGTATTTAAGTAGTTCTGGTTCTCTAGTGTTGTATAAACTCTGCAGCAGTGCACATTCCATGGGGAAGAGGGCAGATGCTGTGTGCCAGTGCTTACCTGTGTTAATTCTAAGCAGTGAAATAAATATTTTGCTAGCTAACAGGTGATGACAAACACTGCAGATGCATCAATCTCTTTTCAGCATGTTGTCTCCAGCCACAATTGAGACTTTAAGAATTAAATGGAATTTTGAGCTTTGAACCCTCTGAGACATAATAAAAGAAGGGTTCTTTCTACATGACTTTCTACGAGGAACCAAAACAAATTTATTTTTCTTATGCTCAAAAGCTAATACAGTGTAGAAACTGTATGAGGTTTTAGATTAGACTCTCCTTTCATCATTAGTTGCTCTATTTATCTTTTTTTTTTCAAAGCCGGTGAGTTCAGCCTTGCAGAATCAGTGCTGCTGACTCAGCTAACTCAACCAAAACTCATAAAAATCTATTTAAAAAAGGTCCAATGATTTTATTTTCTAATCGTAAATATGAAATTTAATTAGCATCTCATTGCTAACGATGTCACCATGGAAGACAAGACTGAGGAATTAGGCACAGGGGTGGAACATCAAGCGTAAGACAAAGCAACTGTTATGCAGGAGCCAGTTTAACTCCTGCTTTTCTCCTCTGATGTTTCGGACTTTTTAAGAATGATGGGCTGTTTTCACAGGTTTCCTTCTCTGACAGCAAGGCCCTTCTATCCTCTCTATGGCTATAATTACTCCACCATGATACCCCATCATGCAAAATACAAAATAACAACAGATAAGATTCACTATGGATTAGGAAAAGAAGCAAGGCAGAGCAAGTTGGATCATAATTCAAAATCCTGTTTTGTCACAAGCTACTCAGGTCAGCAAGTGTTTCAAATCCTGTAAAAGCAATAGACTCATCAAATGAGAAAAGAACTCTCATTATTCTCCAGGGTACTGCAAACATCAGAAAGATTAAAGGATTTTTTTTTAAACGAAGCATACGGAGAATTTAAAAAGCCTCTTCAAATTGGAATGTCTCCAGCCTTTTCATTATTAACAATTTTAGAAGCTGTGTCCCAGGCTGACATCATCACTGAGGTCGGCATTATTGGGTTGAATTCCGTCAACTGGGAGCATCCTCTGCCACCTTCGCTCTGAGCTCGTTTGAGGTCGGGAGCTCTTGCTTTGGCTTCACCCTCCCATGAGGGGTTCCACCAGTGCCTGTCCCTGCACAGCAGCACAGGCACCTGAGCTGAAGGTGCCTGGGACAGGACTGTCCTGAAGGGACAGGAGCTGTCCTGCAGGACAGGAGCTCTCCTGGTGCCCCTCTCGGTGCCTCGGTGAGGGAGCACAGAACACAGAACATCACAGCAGAGGGGACTCGGTGCCATGTGGGCAAAGGCTGTGGGACAGCTCTGCAAGGGCTGGGGAAGTGCAGTAACCACAAAGCTGTGTGTGCTTTCTCCCCACACTCACACTGAAATAGTTCACAGCAATCAGTGTGGGAGGAAGTGTTTACAGGACCTTTCCTGAGAGAGACTAATCATTAATAATTCCTGGATTGCTAGAAGAGCTTTAGCAGTAACTCTGTGAGTAGGCAAGCCCCTTGGATGCTTTCAATGCCAACATTCTCTGGGGTGAAAAGCAGTTTATTAGCAGTGCTCCTGGTTACTTATATTCATCAGGACAGTTTCATATCACTGTTACCTATCAGTCACTTGCAATAGCACAGAGCCACACCCAGATGTCATCACCAAGACTGACCGGGGTAACACTGCCCATCTTATCAGCAGTTCTTGTGCTGAGGTGAATGGTGGAGTTGAGGTGAACTGAGCAAGGACCAACAGCTTTCTTTAAACAACTGATGTACAGTCCCTGGTATCTTCAGTGGAGTGATGATGGAAGCCTCTGTAAATGAGACTTTTGAGTTTAAATTCCTGAAATAACTCTGTTTCTTTCTAGTATTTATGATGCCACTTATTTGAGTAAGGAAAAAAGAGGGAATTAGACTTTCTCACTCCACAGTTAGAGGGTCTAGATGGATAATTCTGGTAAAGCATATTTTTAAAAAATAAGCCAAGATTAAAGCAATGGCCATATGCTCCTTTTGGATTCTTATATGCAAACTTTTAGCACTTAGCCAAAAATGCTGCTGTTCCTTTTCAGGACAGAATGGTCCAGCTGGTGGCTCAGAATCCACATTCAACCACTCACTGTTTTTTCTGTGGAGGAAATAAGGATTGCTGGTTTGGGCAGCAGAAGCTGTTCCGTTTCTTTTGAGCTTGTGTAAGGCCAAATTCAAGGTAAAGCAAATTTCTGGTCTGAGGTCACAGAGTTTGCTGCCTCCACGTGAGGGGAGATGAGAGGTGGGCAGGAACCACTTTTAAACACAGACAACAGATTACAGAATGCCAGGATGTGGCATTGCCCAGCCCACAGAAGATGATGCTCTGAGCTGACACCCAGCACAGTAACCTGAACAGCCTGGATTGCTACAGCCAGCTGTGTGTGTGAAGCATCCCCACAAAAGAAAAGAACTGGAAGAATACCCCAAATGAAAACCTGACTTTGTTTAGAGAGTTTAGAGCTTGCTAAAGCACAATGACCTGTCTCTGTTTAGGCAGTTTTTTTTTTTTTTCATTTGCTGTGCTTTGTGCATTGCTTCACTTCCCTCTGTCACAAACTGGAAGTGACAGGCTTTCAGCTCCAAAGCTTTTCAGCTCCAAAGTCTGCTGGACAGAGAGGAGTTTGCCAGATACCTTCTCTCACTTGATGGGACTCTCATGCTGGGAATCAGAACCAGAGAGGAGGAGGAGGAAAGGAGATATTAAACAAGACAAGTGAGGGGAGTCAGACAAACTGGTCAGGCTGAAGGGAGAGAGAACTTGGGATGCTCTGTGAGGACCAAAAGGAGCAGTAACAAACCACCCTCTGCCCTTTCTCATGTTCTTTCCTCACCATATTTGAATGTTCAAATAATTTCTTCTGTTCAGTCCCTTTGTGCAGAGACTCTGCTTGAAGTGCTGATGGCATTGGCTATTTAATAGCCTAAATTTCTAAATGCATTCAGGATTTCTAATACTATCCTGCCCAAGCAGCTTTGGATTTCTGCACTATTATTATGTTGCAATGAGTTTACATTTTTCTGCATTACAGCACATACTACAAGGTATCAGGAGCTTGTCACTGAATCCACAGCCTTCAAAGGGGCATTCAAATTCTGATCACTTCTGCCTCAGACCAAGCATTTTCCAGTTGTTCCTTGCAGGTGGAATATTCTTCCTGATATTGTATTCTCACACAGCTTCTAAGGCCAATCTGGAGCCAGCCCTGCTCTCCCAGGTGTGCAGCCTTGCTGGGCAGTGATTCAGTGAAGGTGCTGCTGTCGATAGTGTTTAATCCACCAAAACTGCCTGGATGCTGCTCTCAGTATGGATATGGATGAGTCACAAAACCACCATTCTTCAGTGTAACACTCCATATGAAAATATTCAAGTATCACTTTTCCTTCAGGCCACACACTTGCGGATTAAAAAACCCAACAGATTCAGCCTTTCCAGCCTTTCGGGAAATGTAAAATTCCTTCACGTTTTTTGAACAACTGAAGCAAGAAGAAAACACTTTTTTTTTGATCCTGACAGAAAAGTTTAAACATTTTTTGTTTCATACTACACTGCTATCTTTCATAGCATAAATTGCAAAAAAAGAGAGAATAAAAGACAGAAGGAAATGAAACCTTCTGAAATAAAACATATTAGTCTTGGGTCTTTCTGAAAAATATGTACCTGGAAATACAGGAATATGTTACTGGAAGGATGAAGCACACACAAAAGACTCTTAAAAAATTAAATTTTGAGACTTATTCTGACTTGCTTTGGCAGGAACTGTGAAGGAAGACGAGCAGTGTAGGAGCAAGGGAGAATGTTTCCTTAAGCTTGTTTTTTTTTCCTCAGGAAAAAATCAGCTCAGCAATAGTAAAGAAGGTGGGAAAAATTGATGGAATTTTCTATTTTCAGTCACTGCAAATCATTAGTGAAAAGAGTTTGATGATCTCAGTAACTACCTCATTATAAACTACAAAAACCATATGGAATGTAAACTGCCTTCACATGGTGCTCAGAGACATGATTTAGTGCTGGACTTGGCAGTGCTGGGTTAACAGTTGGACTCAATGACCTTAAAGGTCTTTTCCAACTTAAATAATTCTGTGATTTGGAAAAGCCAAGCAATGAGATGCAGGAATCAGGTGCTGGATAGACACTGTGGGTTATTATTGTAAAAGACTGGGATGTACCAGTAGACCTTTCAGAGGATCCACACGAAACTGCAACCAGGGAAGAAAGGTTCTTTTAAACACAGACTCCATGCAATGGACCAGTTTGGTCAGTGAGTAGTGTAGGGCACTGGTATTTGAATTGAGTTGTAAAAAGCCAAAAGCCTTCAAATGATCTTACAAATGTGATAATTTTTCAGTATTGAAGAGGAAAGTTTCAATCACCATTTTCACTGTAGTTTGGAAATGTACTTGGTGTAAAAAGACTTGAAACATCCTTTGAGGGTTTTCCCAGTTCCATCAGGATTCAGAATCCCCAGAGGGAAATATTTTATAGCTGTATTTATTAGTGTTTCAAATCTTGGAGGAACTTATTTTTGTGCTTAAATATATTAAAAGTATGTAACAACCTATTAAGTACACTTAGACTGATTTCAAGTATGGGCACAGCCAGATTGGAGATGTTTCTACACATTTAGAGCTATAAAAATGAAGTGGAAACAATTCTTCAGCTGCTAATGACAACCATACAGCTCCATACAGCTTCTTCTGCATGCAGATGGAAAAAAAAAATCCTTATCCCACTTTAAACAGAAACCTTATGCTACATTTGGTCTTCAGCATCTCAATTACAATCTGAGGAAAATTTTCCAGGAAACACCCAGTGCTCAGAGGGCCAGTGGGAATCCTTTCCTTGGCTACACTGAAGCTGATTCCTCCTCTGAACTCCAAAAACCAGGGCTAAGTTGGGCAAATACCAAGTACTGCGTATAAGGCCAAGTTGGCCTCAGGGACCAGAACAAACACATCCCTTAATACAACACCAAGTTACTTCACACAGAAAAATTCACTGAGGCAACAATTACTACAAATAATATCACACACAGCTGTATATACATTTATCCTTTTGACAAAACCAGAATGTTACAGCATTTCATTTGACATTTCTGATAGATTTCCAGTGAGACTTGACAATTTTCTCTCTCCTTTTGAGCTACTAAACAGATTCAGTGAAGTAGACAGCATTAGAAAGTAATGCCCCATCTAGCCCTGAAGATAAAATAGGTTTTGCAGGACTAACATAACAGGAATATCCTCTTCTCCACATGTTCAACACTAGGAGCAGACAGTGAACAACATTTGCTAGTTTTGGGTGTTGTTAGTAATGTGTTTTTGCTTTTTGTATATGAAAGCATGGAGTTCTTACCCATTGGTAAAATGTTACATGTAGATCATTAAGCTTGTGAGTTTATGGTACTCACAAATTATCACCCTTCCTAGAGCCCAAATATTTGGCAGAAGGTTATGAAGGGAGGTGTTTGAAATCAAAGTTCAGAGGAGGTCTTTGTGCTTCAGTCAGTGTGCAAACCTCAGGCAAGGAATCCACTGCCCAGGGCTGGGACACTGGTGACAGGGAATCTGGCAGAGCTGCTGCTTTGTCTAACTGCACTTTAAACAGCCTGGCACTGCCTCCTCCTCTTGCCTGAGAGGAGCAGAAGTGAGAGGGTGATACAGGGAGAGAACACAGACTAAAGCAGCGGAGACAAGGAAGCTTTTATCACTCATTGGATGTGTGCCACAGACACCAATTATATACATTTGACAGCAACCATTATAATTCCAGAGTCCTTGAACAAATCACAAGCAGAAAGGTTACCTTCCTGAGAATGTTCATTGCCATTAAATAAGTGACCCAGACTAGAGGATGAAGGCAGCACTTAAGAGAAAATTTGGGGGAATGGTAGAGATGGAGAATCTTATTACATGTAGACCTGTAAAACCCCATCATTTGTTCTGAAAAAGGAATTGCAGGTTCACTGCAGATGCTGGATTCCCAGAAAAGCAGACATTGTTCTGCAAATGTAAATCCTACAGACAGCAGTGGCAAAACAGACAAGAGACAAAGAATTTTTCTCTCATATCAGTGTTTAAACTTGACCAGACTTGGTGGGGTTTATGGTTTTACCCTTCAGTTTGAAAATCACAAGGCATACTTCCATATTTCTTTTTAAGTTTAGATTGCTATGGAGGCTACTGCCAAAGAAAGCTGCCATAGGTCAAACTCCACCATCAGTTACACAACTTAATGACCATATCTAAGTGAAAGATTCGTATTTTATGAAAGATGTATTTCAATATCAAAGAGAGAGTTGAGCCATCTGCTAACAAGTGGGTAGCTAAAGATCTCTATAAATTTCATCCTCTATGAGCAATCATCCCATATATTTATCTGATGAAAACTTTCACCCAGCAACTGTACAGAAACCAAGGTCATTTGGTGTATGGCATTCTGGTATCTTCAGCATATCCAGTTCTCTGGGATTCATCCTTCTAGAGAAGGTCCAAATTGTCTTTAATTGTAAAAGATACATGCAGTCAGATGGCTCTTCCTTTTCCCCCACACGGAAAGTTTATTAAGAAAGTCTATTATTAAAGTTTATTTAACTCTTAGTTAAGAGTTAAATCTAATTGGAAGTAACTATTTGCCTGAGAACAGGGAGTCAAACACGTGATTCTGAATTTCTGTTCTGGGGTTGACCCTCTTGATACAGCAATTTGCTGAGGAGGATAGAAAGTTTCCAGGCTCTTTCCTGCTGAAATTTCTCCTCTGCCAGACACATGATTCAAGAAACTGGACACAGACACACAGAAAAATAAAATTTCTGTTTCCAGGTCCCCTTGCAAATGTCACAACACACCTTTGACAATGCCCATTTTTAACTCAACTCGAGCAGACTATATGATGCAAAACAAAAAGGAGGAAGGGAGAGAGAGAGAAGAGACACTGTCTCAGCCAATGTATTTATGGGAGCCTTTTTAAAAAGAACCAGTAATAGGGGCAAAAAATACTGGCAAAATGACACAAAATCCCAAAGTTTTGTAGAAGGACTCAAAGGAATACAAATGCTGTTCCCATCATAAGATGAGCTGCAACAGAGTAAGAAAGAGTCATATTAGACCTGAATGTATAAAATGAGCATCTCTTATTTTATTGTTCTAGGCTTGTGGACTTTTTGCAAGATCCAAAAGGCAAAGATATTTTAATGTATCTGCTTCTGTATTCAGAAGAGAATGCTCACAGCTCAAAGGCCACAGTTTTCTAGCTCTGAATCAGAAAGGATATCTTATAATTGCAAACATAAAAATTTAAGCTCCTTTCACTCATAAGGAGATGGACAATTTGAGAGAGCCAGACAGATTGCTAAGAGAATTCTGCCACATAATAATTCTCTTATTAATTCAGCTGAGTTTAATAAGTGAACCTTATTCAGTTCCCAAAAGACCACACCAGAACATCCATAGAAATAAATCTTCAGTCTCAATAGTCCTGCTCAAGAAGGTGAGGCTAAAAAGCTTCATCAAAGAAATGCACTTATTTGTCATATCTGATTCAAAGCATACAAATTTAAGCGAGGAATAATACCAGATATTGTCCTTGGATGCAGTTTTTAGCCATGTCTGATCTTGGTGACTCACCAATATGTCTGGTATAAAAGACATGAGCTGTTTCCAGATCCTTGGAGCAAAGTTACTGCCACTACAGCATTGGAGATGAGAACTTCTCCTATTGGGACTTGGAATCCCATAGGAATCAAAAGGACAAAACCTATGCTAGTGTCAGATCAGAAACTTTCCATGGGGCAGGAATTCCAGAAGTTTATTAAGTTTAGTAAAAAGATTTACGAACAGCTAGAACTGTTTTTTACAGTTTTCCTAAGGCATTTTGCATTGTGCTCTTCCATTTTTCAGTCTACCTTCAGTCCCATCACTAAGCTCTTTCTCTGCTCAGGTTGCATATTCTGCAGAGGAAAGAGGAGCTGAGAGCCTGCAATACTTCCTCTGGTTCCCCCGCAGGCTGGCAGCAGGGATCCCAAGGCAGCAGTGCAAGCCCAGCTGCATCAGCAGTTCCTTCCAGTTTGAATGCAATATAAAGATAAAAACAGATAGAGAAACCTGGTGGAGAGTTGTGGTAAGGAGGTAGGAAGGAGTGGGATGGCAGAAAGAGAAGGGATAGAATACCCAAAGTCAGGGCAGGCTCTATTTGAGAGTGGAGAGGAAGACAAAGGGGGTTACAGGTGTTAGAAAATGCTGTTTGTGAGACAGAAAGAAACAGAGAGACAGGATGACAGTGGTTATTTGTTGTGAATGACTAAATATGACTCTGAGCATTGGAAGGAAGCTATGCAAGTGTAAAAGTCTCCTATTTTGGGATGCATCCCCAAAACTGTAAATATGCAAATCCTGCACGTGTCCATGGAAGGAAATGACAGGACTAAGAGACGTGTGTTCAAGGACAGCCCAGTGGACAGCAACAGCTCTCACAAAAGGCTCTTGCCAGGGCAGCAAACACAGGAGAGAGGGGATGGAGCAGGAAGTAGGAGTGCATGTGTGAAGCTGGAGGAACAACGGGAAAGGGGAACACAAGAGCAAGAAGGAACTGACAGAAGGGAAGGAGGAGAGATTAAGAACTTGAGAGAGGATGTACAGTCTATTGCACAGACACCAAAGAAGGCAGAGGGAAAGGAGAGGGATGAAGAAGGGAAATATTTGTCACACAGAGAGAAAATGCCCTTGATGGCATAAAAAGGCATAAAAACGATGGTGAAAAAGATAATAAGACATAGAGAGGGTTGAGAATAGAGAAAAGGAAGTGAGAAGAACAAATAAAAAGAGGAAGAAAACCAAATAAGAAAGATTTTCCTAGTTAACAGAAAGCATACATCTCAGTGAAGAGATTTAAAGAAAGGGCTAGAGCACAATACACTATGGGTAGAACCAGAAATTCCCTGGAGACCTGTGCTGATGATCAGTCCCTCATCTCTCCTCTCTAGACCTCTGTATCAACTCTCTTTCCCAGTGCACATTTGCACCTCCAGCTACAGCCTCTTTGCCTCCCTCAACCCTGGGCTGCATGCCAGGGCACCAGACCTGCTGAGGGCAAGGAAAGCACGAACTGAACCATTCCCAAAGAAACTTTTGAATATCAATGCAAAAAAGGTGCAAGTGGAACTTTGAGTGATCAGGGCTGTGGCAGCCAGCAGGGAGGTGGAGCTGCTCTGCCAGCTGCTGTCCTTACCTTGGGTGCTCATGAGTGACCGGCTGCAGCTGCTGCAGGCTGCGCTCTGTACGTCGCCTCCATGCAATTGTCAGCGTCTCCCCAGGAGTCCTGGAGAGGTTATTTGTGCTCTGCAGCTGTTGAAAAGTAAAGGAAACACAAGGAGTAAAATAGCCCCTGGCCCCCAAAGTACAAAAGTTTTGGGAGAATCAGGAATGAAGGAGGCTGGGGCACTGGTGGCAGAACGAGCAAAGAGCCACACAGAAAGTAAGAAAAAGTGTGTCAGAAACTGGGAGGGGCGGAGAAGGAAAATGCAAAGATCTGACAGGAAACCAGACTATAAATCTGCTTCGGGTTGAAAAAAACACATTTCTGCTCCCCAGCAATAGGGCCTGTTTGCAAATGACTCTGCAGGCAGGTGACAGCAGAGCCCTGTGGCACCTGGCAAACAAATCAGGAGGCACCACTGCCCCTTCCCCAGGAAGAGCAGGGGCAGAGGTGGCAGCACAAATGCCCAGCTCAGGCACAAGAAGCAGCCTGTCCCCACTGCCTCACTTCCAGCTCCACACCCTTCCAGGGCAGGTTTTCCTCGGGCACAAGGGGATGTGCTGAATGCCAGCCTGGCTGGTGCTGTGCCTCTCCCAGCACAGGGCAGCAGCCCTGGTGTCTCAGGGCACTTGCTGGTAGAAAGCAGGTGGGAGAGAAAGAAGAATGAAGGAACTGAAGAAAACAGTTTCAAGAACAACAGTTCCAGGCAGAAGGAGTTCTGGGTTTCCCCAAGGTTTCAAAGGTTTTTTATGAAAGCATCTATTTTATTAATAGCTTCTTTTGCTAAAACGGTAGTTAACAAGGTTTGCTTTATGCATCAGATTATTCTGCATTTAAAGGACGCTTTAAACAACATGTTTTCCAAAGGGAGTCTTTGCTGACACAAAGAAGCTGCAGTATCTTGTATTGCTGGATTCCAGGCTTAAGGCCAACATGCAAACCCAGCCCTGGTGGGTCTCACCAAGGACATTTACCTCTAGGCTGCAACAGGAGCCTCCCTACAGCAAACCCACTAGGGCAAAGTCACTCAGTCCCTACCCTTGCTGTTCTCTGGGCCTGCAGGACCAGGAGTCACCATCTCTTCTAGAAACATCCTTCAGTGCTGCTGCCACCCTGCTGAGGGGTCCTGAAGCCGTTGCTGGTGTGCTGGTTCTTGTACAAGGCACAGGTACAGCCCTACTCCCAGCCACCCCCGAGGTTTTACCTTTCCACTGGGCAGATGTGCATAGGTGAAGCCTCACTGGAGTCAGCTCCTGGATGTGTGAGGGACAGAGAGAAGAACCCTTACAGAAAGGATGAGTGTAATAAGGGCGCCAGTGTGCAAGGGTGACTGCAAAGGTCACCAGTCGAGCTAAAAGTGCAAACACATCAAATTACAGGAACAATAACGGGGAATTTGAGCAGACTCACCCACAGGTTTTGTTGCCTGGAATACCTTCTGCTCCCTCATGATTTTTGCAAAGTTCAGTTTTTCTTTGAGGGTGGCTAGAAAAAAAAACAACTATGTCTATATGGGCATGGGCATGTATTTATTTCCTGAGAGAAAATAACAGAAATAAAATCAAAAACATTAAACATAAGCGACATATGATAGACAATTCAGGAATGTGTGTGGGGGAAGAGCATGATGACAGTAGTGGAGGGAGAAAATAAGAAAGGAAAAAGTATTTGGTAGAGAATAAAGAAAAACACAACAAATGGAAGGTAAGTACAAAAGAACAGTGGAAAAACTGTCAAAGGATAGAGCGGCATCAAAGGGCAGAATAGAGGAAGTGAGGTGATACAGTGAAAAGAAGAAATGTAAATAAAATAGAGAAAACACATGGCTCAAAGTTTTGCTGCAATTAGTGTTTATGTGTTAGAAACACATAAAGTGTTCTTACCAAACTGAAAGCCTGCAAAAATTGTAAGGGTGCTCTGCTTCAATCCTCCCTTATTTTTTCTCTAATTTCACATGTTTGTAACTGTACCTGGACTGGTGAGGGTCTAAGTTTCTCCATAAGGATTATTCTGAAAGGAATTCTGGAAGCAATTCCAGCTCTCTATATGAAGAGCTCAAAGATAAAGGAAGGCAGGAATTTCTGTCTCCTGCTGAGCAATAGCAGAACTTGCTACATCCCTACCAATTTTTTTTTTTTTGTGAGGACTATATTGTGATGTGTTACTGATATCCTTGTGCAACTTTACCAAAATTCACTACTGAGCAGACTTGGAGCTGCATGTTACAAGGTGCAGGAAATCCTCCTGCTTTGAGCAGCCAAAAATCTCTCCATGCAACAACTGCACAGGTGAGGTTCTGCAGTTTCTGACCAGGGGAAAGTCAGTGAAACTTTGAGGGAAAATTGTGAAATAGAGCTATAAGAATCATGGCCCACAATTCTTCCATCAAAACCAATACAAGTCACTTTTGAGTTGAGTTTTCTGCTGCTTTCACAGAGGAAGCTGATTTGTGCATGCAGCAGAGGAACCATTTTAAGCACAACCAGAGAAACTAACGCTGCTGGCAGGAGGCTTTGTGGCTTCACTTCAATTTTAAAATCACAGATCTTCCACACATGCTTCCTAACCTGAAAGGAAAAACATGCTAAAAATTCAAATCAAAACTCACAAAGTCTCATTACAGCTTTCTCCTTCTCTCCTTGATTTCTTTAGCAAACAGGGTATCAGGCAGCACACTCTGAAACTGCCCTACAGAGCCAAGCAAGGGGTGAGGTATAATTTGTTCCTGTTCCTGCTTTTGCTTTGTTTAATGCTGTAGATTACAAACAGACCAAAAACTACAGCAACTGTTTTAAAGAAGATGCCACATTTCCCTGGGTTTAAAGTGACACCATAGAGATGAAGCAATTATCCAGCAAAGCCTGAGCAGCTTTAAGGAATCTATCACAGAAATCAAAGAACCTAAAATTCTCATAATCATAAAGGGTTTACTGGCAAACTGAGATTAGTTGAGCAGGATACAGTCATCAATCACAAAGCCATATGTAGCTGAATATCAACTGTCTTTTAAAAGAATTTACAATCTTAATCCCAGTTTTCAGGTGTAAAAAATTCTCTCAAGCTATAAAAATGTGTTATGGTGAGGCTGCAGTTCCTTGAGGCTGGCAGACTGAAGTTATGTGTTTCACACAAGGTAAGTGTAGAAAATAATTATGTTCTATTAGGTAACCAGAAAACATGAAAAGCTTCAGATGCATTACCTAAAATACAGCAAAAAGCTGCAGAGTTTGAACCAGGGGCTTTCCTGGCCGAAATGCAGGCTCTAGGAGCCTGACTGGTAGACTTCTAAGCGAGAAATACTCCTTGTTTTATTTCTATTTTTATTTTTTTGAGGTGAGAAAATGGAATTGCCTCAAAAAGATACCTGTATCTGTCCTGTTTTCTTTTTTACAATAATGATAATTTTTAAAATTCCACTGGAACTTTCAGTTTAACAAGCTGTCCAGTTAAGGAGTAACAATAAACAACATGGCTTTTTGTTATTGGTATTGGTTACAGCTTCTGAGATTTCTTTCATTGAACTTGGTGCAGGAAACAATAAATTGCACTTCTGCTTTCAAAGGAACTCCTCTCACCTGCAAGTCCCCTGGAAGGACACACCTGGTGTGTTTGCTGTCTCCCTCTTTCCCAGAGACTTCAGGAAAAAAGGGTACATTTAGCTCCTTCCAATTGGTGTAACTCTGCAGGATCTGAGCCCTGGTGGTACAACCTGAAAGAGGCTGCATTTTAAATCCTTTGGTGATGCTGTACCTTACCTTCCTCCAGGCTTTTACTTTGGGTTCCTTGCATTAAAAAACCAGGAAAATTTCAAGGTTATTCTATTAGGTGATCAACCAGTGAAGATTTGGAATCTTAGACATTCCTCCCCGTTTTTGCTGGCCTCCTACTCATTTTGGCCATGGGTGACTTTGATACCAGGACATCGTTATTGGGGTCTGCAGGGAAAGTTTCTCTCCCTTCTCCTTCTGTCTGTCCCACAGGAATTACATATACTTCCTATGGGAATAAACTTCCCTTGGTGTAAGGTTCTCCTTGCACATCACAACTTCCTAAAGAAAGCCTTTTTAAAGAGGTGATTCATCAGCTCTAAGTCAGAGCTGAAGCTGCTGCAGAGCTTTAAATATCTGCAAACTGAAGAGTTAAAAAAAAAAAAGAAAAATCAGCATTTGGAAGTAAAGAAACACTAAAATGTCCAGCTCTTAATCTGCTGCTCCTTTTCTTCTGTTCCCTTCTTCTCCCAGGAGAGCCATCCCAGCCCATAAGGAGACTGCCCTTGACTCCTTATCAGTGTAGCAGTCCTGAAAATCCCTGGATACCAGAAAGGCATTTCACAAACTACTGATTTGAGAACTAATATATTGCATTTCTCCTGCATGCCTGAGCACAGCAGCACCGTATATATTGTTAACACAACCCTTCCAACTCCTTAGAGCAGAGAAACAGAAGTATTAAATATTTTCCCCGTTTTACATATTTTATGTTATCAGCCTTGCTCAACTATCCTTAGAGACTATCACTCTTACTTAAGGATGCTCACAATTTATCATTTTTCTCTGGAGATCTGACTTCCAGAACAGAAGTATTTCCCTGTTCAATTCACCAGCCTGTGCATAAGCAGCTGTTAGTGTTCATATGCCTTTTCTAGGCATTAACATCAAAAATGCCCCTTGATCTTAAAAAGTGACACACAGCGTGGTTTCTTTAACACCTTTGGGGGTAATGGTTTAAATCCAGCAGGGAAATGTTCTCATCTATAGGTTTATGATACACATTTAAACAGTGTTTCAATTGCCTCAACTATGAAATAAGATGACAGCCAAACATATATCAGAGGGGAACAGAGAGCATAAAATTCCCTCTTTCATTTGACAGTGGTAGGGCTTACGTGGTTTTGCACAAAATGTACAGTCTCTGTCAAGTTTGACAGTATTATGGGATTTATTCCAGTCACCTGTTAGCATATTCACCCATTGTGGAAAATTTGGGTTCAAATCCATTCTGGGATCTGGGTTCACAATCCATGGCACGAAAGACCAGCCCTCCACTGAAACAAAGAACCCAGACCTGATTTTTTGATAGGAAAAAGGGGAATAGCTTTAAGCTGAAAGGGTAGATTTAGACGGGATATTGGGAAGAAATTCCTCTGTGTGAGGGTGGTGAGGCCCTGGCAGAGGCTGTCCAGAGAAGCTGTGGCTGGCCCGTGCCTGGAATTGCTCCAGAGCATGTTGGGCAGGGCTTGGAGCAGCCTGGGCTAGTGGGAGGTGTCTCTGCCCATGGCAGGGGGTGGCACTGGATGGGCTTTAGGGTCCCCTCCAACCCAGAGCAGTCTGGGATTCTGCAGTTCTGGGATTCTGCAGTTCTGGGATTTTATGACCAGTTCTGCCCCTTCTTGAGGCCAAGGGGAGGGAAGCTCCAGACTCTGTGATGCTCTCTCCAGCAGAGTCAGAGTTAATTTAGCTGTTATTCCACCTGTTCTCTTTCCCTTACACTTACATGATTCATCAAAACTGGGCATGAGCCATAGCTCAGGTGCTTCTGCTCTTCCATATGTTCTTAATTACATGTCCACAGGGCTAAAATCCAAGGATCTTTAAACCTTCTAGACAAATGATTTAGTTTCACAGCAACCAATGAGTTATATATTCATATCCATCCTCAATGGATGATGAGACAAAGTACTGGAGGGGTAAAAAAGGAATATTTCCTTTCCCTTACAAGCGATAAAAATAGTTTTTTCACATAGCTTAATATTTTGATCTTTAATTTAATTAATTTAATGTTGTTTTAAAAAAACAACAACAACAATGCCACAACAACTGGAAAAAGTTAAGAGATCAAGGCAGATACTTCTAAATCAATATTTTTTTTCTTAAAATAAAGAAGGGCAGGAAGATATGCAATTGCTATTATTGAAACAAAAGCATTGACAGAATGCAGATCATTGTCACCAGAACAAATACTCATAAAAATTATTTTAGTTCAACAACTTCTGTTAAATTTTTTTTCTAAATAAATTAATCAGTCTCATATCTCACCTTTTGCTTAAAACACAAAGTCATCTTTCCCCATTTATGTGATAATAGCACTGTCAATATCTATTCTGAATATTAGACTAAAGGATTTAACATATCTGGAATCCAAAGGATAATTTATCAAACTTGAAATTTAGTAGATGGCAGGAGAGGTGAGTTACTTATTTTTATTCATTTTTTTGTTTTAAATTGGAAATGTTTCCTTCTTCTTTATAGGTCAGCATTTATTCCAATTAAAAGTATGCATATTTTAATAGAGACAAATTGAAAATAACTGGGGAGTTTTAATGAGTCACATTCTTTAACATTTTATCTTTTTGAATCTATACAGATTCTTCAAAAGGTCAGGAGGAGGAAAACTTGTGCTGGGAGCACTAAGATACCACACAGAAATAGCAATGTTAGGGTTAATTAATAATATGAACGATGTAATTTCTAAACCAAGAGTTATATATTAATCCACATAGTTTGAATGGCAAGGGAACATTTCCACAGTTTAAATATCCAGGGAATGCAACACAGACCTGGAAGTTAAGGATTTTTACCTTTCATTATAGGTCTTGTGCACCCACCATGATTGACAGAATCTACCAGTGCTTCTCCTCTGTAAAGAGAACCACAACACCTTGGAACTTGAAACTGTTACATAAATGTGTCAAAACCAGAGCATGAAACTACAGGTGAGCATATGGTCAGAACACCTTAGAAGAGAAAAAATTCCTGTATTGAGTCACACCAAAGATCCATCCCTGCCAGACAACAGCAAGTGCATGTTCCCAAAGCTGGAAGCTGCATTATGTAAATGTAGCTCCACTGCAGGAGCAGGAGCTGGTTCATTACTGAGGAGAACAGAGATCAGCTCATGAAACAGGAATTTGCCAAAAGCAACTCGGGCTAAGTTAGTAATTTGATGGAAAAGTTATCAGATCCCAGAGGTCAGACTGAGATATTACCATGTCATGCCTTATTTCTCCTTATTGTTTCCCTTAAATAGAACAAGCTCTAGCCAACATCACATTCAGAGTTATTCTGCCAAAACAGCAATGATAATTTCTGAAAGCAGAGGATTCTGAGGCAGGCTAGGAGCATATAATGTTTTCCAAGCAAGGGAAAGAGGGCAGAAGCAGCAGGTAATGGAGGGTTCTTGAGAGGTTTTTAACAGCCTGTGAGACTGAACTGGCCCCTGTGACTGAGCTGACAGAAATCTTGATGTCCCACTTGATCAGTATGTGGGATTTCTCTGTGACTTGCTACTTACAAGTTATTGTTTCATCTTTGGGTGTATTTGTACTCCCAAGATCTCATGTTCGTTTTCTGTTTAACTGTGTAGTTCCCAAGGGAAGAACTCTGAGCATTCCTGTAGAAGAGTTGTTAGGATGCATACAAATAGTAGTCATATATCACAGCACATTTTACATATGTGAGATTAAACATAGCCATAAAACTATATGACTGCTATTTATTGATCCATAAATGAATACCTGGGTTGGAATTTTTAATATTTCTCTTTGAAACAATAGAGTAGGTTTCTGCAAGCTGTGCTTTCTCTCTGCAGGACAACTCTATGTTAGGTTATTTAATAGCTTTACATCAATAGGACTTTCACTTTATTCCAATGCCCACATACCCACATTCATGACAGGCCATGAAATTTGTAACAAACTTTAATTCACTTATTATTCACAGAGTTACTTCTGATGCACCTGATATAATAGAATGCAGATAACCCATCTCAAAATAAGTAATGGAAATGAAATTAATTCAAGCACACATAGGTCTAGGTTTTTATCTGTAGATCTAAATTGCCACGATTTTAATAACTTCTTAAATTTATTACGTTAATAGATAATGATATCTAATAAAACTGAAGCCTGATTTTATGAGACATTGCACTAATTACCTAGTTTGATGTGTTAATCACTGCTTCTTGTGTAAAACATACCAGACCACTGCTGAGTTTACTGACCCCCATTCATTCACAGAAATATGCCTACATTATATTTTGTATAAAGGAGAGAAAGGACAGAGAGATGGGCACAATCTTTTCATATAAAAATGAAAAAAAATCGTCTAAAATTTACAGCACTGCATAGTGCTTTAGACTTATTTAAGAGTCTAAAAAGTTTTGGAGAGAACAAAGAAACCATATTGTCTATTTCTGAAAAGATATGAAATTATGCATTTATCCTCTTTTGGCTCACCAAAATATGAAAAACTGCTTATAAACTTGTAGGCTTTAAATTCCAGTGAGTGAAACCTGTAAATTTTAAGAAACCCCAGTGACTCCTAAATTGGACTTTCAGTGAGACAAAGAAGCAATAATGTTAAGAGTATTGACAGAAAGAGGGAACTACCATTTTATATCAGGATTTAGGGAATGATATATTCCCCTTGCAACTACTGTATCCAATTCTTATCCTTACACTATGAAACAAACTAAATTCTCTATTCTATCATGGATCTATTGAGCTCTCTCTCTACACCAATATAACTGAGGAATTTAACAGCTACTCACACTAATCCTGAAAATTTATCCACAACAAAAGAATTCTGTCTCAAAATATACCACCAGCCAGCCTTTTGCTAATTAGCTCCCTGTTGTTAGGGCCTGGCCTGCCTTTCTCCTTAGCAGAAGTCATGCCTGTCTTGTACCTCAGGTTGTTGTATTTCTCTGAGCACGAGAAATGAAAGCGTGCATGGAGTGTGTTTGTTCTCACTCCATTTACCTGCTCACTAATAGGTGATTCGAGGTTTTTTAGCATCATCTACTTAATGAACAAGACAGGGCACTTCCTTCAGGAATGGTCAGCAATCCATTTCTGGCCGTGCAAGCTTCCCAGGGGAAAAGTCAAGTGTTTGAACAAGCCTATGGTTTGGGTCTTAAGAGATTTAACACATCGACAGCAGGCTGTCACAGGGCTGAGAGCTGCTTGGAAAACCATCGGTCTTCCCCTGACACAGCAGGGAATGGGTCTCCTATAAACATTCTCTGAATCTTTGTCCTGTTCTGCTCTTACAGAACCTAAATGGTCACTGCTAGAGGCAAGATGCTCACAAAATGTAAGAGAAGTTGAAACAGGGAATCTGATTTTTTCACATTTATTTTTTAAAACAGAAAGTCTAGAAAATGTTTCGCATTTGGACACAGCCCGTGTCTGGAAATACAACCAAAGTACCTAAGCAATGATGCAATTAAAGTAATTAGGCAAACAGGGTTTGGAGATGAGAGGGGCAGTGAAGATGGGCACATAAGTTTCAGAAGACTTAACTCTTGCAAAGACAAAAGTACAAAAGCTGCTAGCAGCCTACATGTGAAGATCTGCTGGCCAAAAGCTGTAGCCCTCCATAGTTCTGTATGGACAAAGAAGCAAAAAAAAACCCTAATGGAAATGGAAGGGTAATGAAATTGTCTTAAAAGTGATTTCATACAGACAGAACACAGTTCTGGTACAAAAACTATACACCAGTCACTGGCCCAAGATCTTCTTGAGAAATACTCTGGTAATTGATGGCTTCAGAGAAAAGAATAGAGATGACAGCAAGGAAGAATAGAAAGCTCAAAATTTGAAGGGAATAAAAAAGCTTGAATCTGAAGGGAATAAAAAATCATACATGAATATTGCACTTGAGATGATGAAAGTGAAAGGACGGAAGAGAAAACCAGACCTTGGACACGGAGAGTTTATGGAAGAGGCTGCTGAGCAGGTGTGGAAGGACCAGTAATGCTGAAAGCGCAGACATACAGACAAAGGGGAGCTTTCGTGCTCATTTCTTGAAACAAACCAGGAATTAGTTTGCATTTCTAAGGACTGTGGTAGTGTCCTGCTTTCAACAACAGGTACAAACTAGACATTTGCTGTCAACAGTACTGTACACTGCTACAATACCTTCATCTTGGGTTCTCAGCAGTCACTACCTCTCCCAAAGAAAGCAGCTTAGTAATATTGACCTACACATGCAGAAAAAACAGGACTTGAAATTTTCCAGCAGAGCTACAGACATTCTCACCAGAGGCAAACAAGAAGTGGCCTCATAAGACTTAGCACAACTTGATCCTTATCATGTCAAAATTGAGGTCCGACCTTTCTTCCATATGGGAAAACATTGTGGATGCCCGAGATATAACAAACAAAACTACTATGATAGTGAGTACCAAAAGCCTTAATAAAGATGAATTAACAAACAATAAGAAGTAAGGAGAAAGATTAAGATGATGATACAATGCTTTCAGCAGAGGCTTTCACTTTGCTGAGTCTAGTCTAAACTGACAGACCTGGCTGGGAGCAAAAGCTCAAGTGTTCAGAGGAGTGGAGAAGGAGAGCTCACTTTTATATTTTGCTGAGTTGCAAAGTGTCACTTTTCATTTTGCTTTTATAGCTGCTGGAGACCATTCCAGCTCAGCCCAGATTGGCTTCCTCTGCCCTGGAGAAAGTAAATGCCATGTGAGGAGGCAGTAACTGTGTGGTTTATCAGCTCATTACATGGTACCCCACAAAAGCACTGCAGGCTCCTCTGCAACGCTTCAGCTTCACATCACTTGGGTGAAGCAGTGTACCAGGCACGGCTACTTTTGTTTATATAACTCTCAGCAGCTTTACAACAGGGGAGCAGAACACAGTGTCTGCTCTGGCAAGCCCAGAGGAGAGCAAGATGATGACAGGAGACCTTGCAGGAACTCACTGTCCTTGAAGAGAGGAGGGGTGGTAGGGAGAACTATCAGGAGATGTGGTGGAATGTGCACATGGTATAGACACTGGGCACATCTTATTTCTGGCATAAG
This sequence comes from Dicaeum eximium, assembly GCA_013396995.1. Lineage (NCBI taxonomy): Eukaryota > Metazoa > Chordata > Aves > Passeriformes > Dicaeidae > Dicaeum > Dicaeum eximium. The sequence continues at coordinate 1,092,966 of VWZP01009288.1, forward strand.
ACATATACATCCTTTTCAGCTGAATTCAGAATGTCTCCACATGCTGTGAGGGGGTGAAGGTGATGCAGTAAGGACAGACTCTTTCTGGCATGACCCTGAGAGCAGAGAAAGGGACACTACAAAGCCCAACTGCTTCTTTTTGGTTACAGAATTTAGATTAACCCACTGTGAGGCTTCTAAAGGAGGAGACAGATGTGGATATGATAGTGCCTCTCATTTTTCTAATGAATACTCAACAGTCCTGTGGATGGAAAGAAGAGGAAGAGGAGGCAGCACCCAGCTGTGCTGCTGGAATGGTCAGAAGCAAAGCGTAACTTGTTCTGTCATGGAGCAAAAGAGAGTAAGAGAAAATCAGAACATTCATTGTCTGGAGGTTCAGTGACTGGATGGTGCCAGGGTTCTGAAGTCAGAGACTGTAGGATCAATGCACAAACACAACCTGCTGCTCTGCAGCTCCCGGGAACTGAGGCAGCTGTACCTGGAAATAGTGCACTGTTATAATTGAGAAGAAGACTAAGGTAAAGTTAGTATTTTGGATCTCAATTCTGCAAAGTCCTACATAGGTTCTTCATACTGTGAGCAGTCCTACCGAAGTATCAGTTCTTAATATTAAGGCCATTAATAAGTCTCAGCAGGATCATAATCAAGGATTGTATTTTCAATCCTGTGTTAATCCTGAAAAGGGGCTTCATGAGAAAGACATTAGAATAAAGCAGACTGCAAAGCATATTCCATAAATTCTAAATCCTAGAACCCAGACAAGCTGTGCTATTCATTTACATTTCTGGTCTTCCCCAAAGTCATCAGAGATTAATATGATTACTGCAGCAAAAGAGCTACAAATACTATAGAAAATAAAACATTTACATACATATAAAGCCAGACTGAATTTGATTGCTTTTGCATAGCATCTCCACATTTGTATTGATACATTTGCTATCATAAAGAGGGAAAAAGGAGACACTAATTTCTCTGCATTATTTCCAGCACTGAATCCATCAATAGGGGGAAATGTGTCATAAACAGCTGTGAAATCCAGCCTTTCATCCCATCAAGGGTAAGACATTAGCCAGGTTATTATCAACACAATGACATACACAGAGCAAAGGAGAGGGTTTCAGGTGGGGTTTTCACATGAAAGGTAAAAAGATTCTTTCCATGGTGAGTTTCTGTGACTGTTCTCACTGCCTCAAGCAAGTTGCATCAACCCCCCTTCCCCCAAGAGGTCGCTTCCATTACCTCCACATGGATGCAGACAGGGTCATCTCATACTTCAGCTTTTTATTCAGGTAGCTAATGTCTTCAACCAGACTGAAAGTACTAAAAATAAAATGCAGAAAATTCCACTGAAATGGCTTCAGAGTTTACAAACTCACAGGAAGTGGAAGAGTCAGAAACAAAAGTGAACTTTAAGGCTCTGTACAAATTGAAAGATGGATTAAAATATACTTCAGCTCATTTCTTTTGTATCTACAGTAAATTGAATATTCACACTTGGTTCTTTTTGAATTTTTTTCCTCCTCCCCAAGCGCCCAACTCTTTTCCTTGTTCCTGCATGAAAAGAGACAATTCCATTCCTTAGTTCCCATGCAAAATCATATGAAAGAGGTCTGCGGTTATTTAAGAAATCTTTGCCTCCCAACCCAGGTCCTCATTTGTCTGCCAGTGCCAACTTGAGAGAGCAGGCAATGATGTGAAAACGTGGAACCAGAGAATGTGCACACGTTGCAGTTTCAAACTTCTCATTCCCGTATGTGCTCAGTCACTCGCAGCCTTTGCTGTCCCTGTTTATCTTCCCCAGGAGCAGCAGTGCAGCTCCCTTGGCTGCCTTGGTGTTACTTGTTCCTGTGCCATCTGCATGTGTGACACTGATTTATTCAGCCACGCAGACAGCTCCCAGGTTTGGCCAGGAGGACGAGCAGTGGCTTTGCTCTCCTAAACAAAACACTCACACGGTGCCAGCTCAAGGTGCTGGGGTCTGATCTGCACCTGATGTGCCACTTCCACCTGACAGTGCCAAGAGACCCCAAATGTCCACATCACAGAGTCTGGGAGTGCACTTGTTTCCACACCACAAGAATGATGCCTCAGGTTTTAGCTTTTATATTTTTCAGATTCTGTGCTGCTTTAATATGCAGTTCTGAGCATATCAGGGTTGTGTATATTAGTAGTTCTGTGTATATTAGGGGATGGTGAGCTCTCTTCACAGAATAGGGAGACAAAACAATTCCTTCTCTAGCTGGGGACCAAGGACAAATGATCCAAATCTCAGGCCCTAGAGCATAAACAACATGGACTGAAGAGAGGAAAACAAGAAGGATGGAACTTCATAACCTAAAGCTATAATTGGACAATTAACTCCAATATGCAAATGGAGCAGAACTTATAAAAGTGACAGAGCCTGTGCCCGGTGTCCATTTTGTGCCCATTTTGGTTCATCTTGGGTGCAGCCCTGGCTGGGCTCTTTTGCTGCCCAAGGTGGATCCATTGAGGCCTTCTAATAAATCCCTGCTTTTTTCTTTAGCTCTGTCTAGTCTCTGTTCTAGGTCAGCCTTCACAAGGCATCAAGGAAACAGGAGCAAACAGCACCTTCCTGTCCCTCTCCCCCTGCAGTGCTCCAGCCTCACCAGACCCAGCTGGTGTGAGAGCTGCACTGTGCTCTGCTGCTTCAAAAACTTCATTACTTCTACAAAATATGTTGCAGCACATTTAACAATGCACTGTGAAGGATTATAAATAATTAAAACTAAACCATTCATGTCAGAAATAAATGAACAAAGCCCATTTTGCAATGCACCATCCCTGATTTATTTTTATTGCATTCATTTAGCTCATTTGTTAATTCTCAAAACCCAGCAGTCCGCACAGAGTGGGTCTCATACACGGTAGGGAATGCTACTGAGGTTGTGTCTTCTCTCATAAAGGAGAAAATCATTTTGGGTCAATAAAAACCATACAAAATACAGAAAATTATCAACCAACTGCTCCTGGATTTCACTCTCTGTATTTTCCAAGTGTCTGCTGCTCTGAACATCTCTTTTTAAGAACCTTATCTGCACACTGCATTTGCATTGGGGTACAAAATATGCAGAATCACACTCCAATTAGAAATAATTTTAAATACAGCTCTGGCTAATGTCTACCCTATGAGAGACTGATACTATCTTGGCTGCTCCCTGACTTCCAGTAGACTTGTTTGTGAGCATCATAAAAAACATTGCTTTTATTTAAAGCTGCAGTTTCACAAGGTGAGGATTTCTTTGGGGGTAGTGGGGATCAGGCACCCTTATTGCTGTGCTATTCTTATTTTCTGTATCATGGATATATTTCACAAAGAAAGCTTTGATCTCACACAGGAGAGGATAAATAAGCATATCATCTCAGATCTACTGCAATACGAGCCCATAATATTAAAAAAAAAAGTACTTTTTTTGCTTCATCTTATTTGAAAAGAGATTCTGTGTGGAAATATATTTAAATCTATAAACAAATTGCTATATTAAACACTGAAACAATTCCCCAATAAAATTATAATGGGCTTAAACACTACTTCAAGCTATTTTAGAACAAATGTACATGCACCTGCAGCAAAATAAAAATCTGGAATAATATTGGACCCTTCCAATTCTATTCATTTCATCACAAACCTGGGTTTGTCTTTATGACTCAGTCCCTGAGAGCAGCAACTCCTGTAACAGAAAGAGCTGTTTGGGCTTTGTTTGCTGGAAGAATGCCCAAAGAAGTTGGAGAGCACAAACTTATGTGAGAACCAAGAGAAAGCAGAATGCTCATTTCTACTAAGTGTCTTTTCTTATGATTCTGCCAAAAATATTTCAAATTCTAATCATGTATTGTTAATACTATGTTTAAATTAGTTCATGCTATTCCAATATTAATTATCCCGCAACATTTTGCAACCACTGCAGAATTATCTTTGGTAAAATTTCATAGGTTTATTGATTTCATGTCAATATTTTAATCATAAACAGTTTCACAGATGGAATAGTTTAAATCCTTCCTAAGGTTTCCATGTGCTTTTTTGGGCTACTTTTTCTTGCCATTTAAAGAGAAAATACATTCTCAGAAGTTAAAATGGATTTGAACAGGTAAGAAATCAAAGGCTTTGCTAATATTCTGATTTTTCTATACTATTCTATGCTGTTCTGGTCCATTCCTATGCTTTTCACAACACTGGAAGTGGAGAGGTTTGCAGCCTCAAGTCACTGCTCTTTGGGAGTTTCCCTATTCATGAAACTGTAGAATATCCCTGCCTGCATTCCAAGTACACCACAGAAATTAGAGCATTTAATCTTGCTGCCTATTCACAGCAAAAACACCTATAAAAATGAACAGGATGCAGAATTAGGTGTCATACCTTCTATTCTGAGAACCACTTGCTATCACACCTGATGTTTCCCAGCACAAGCAGCTCCTGAAGCCTGGACAAATCACCACGACCAAGTGTGGCTATGGGCACACAGAGCCCTACACTCTGCAGTCCAAAGTGTGCTCAGTCTGGCATTAAAAAGGCTTTGAGAGAAGTGTGTTCCTCGCTGACAGGAGCCCAGGTGCTCCCCAGGGAGGGGCTGTCCCGCTGTGCCAGGGGGTTACACCAGAAGATGCTGAGTGTTTGCTGAGCTGAGGCCCAAGGAGAGGGCAGGAAGCAGCTCCTCAGCTCTAATTCACTGCAAGAGCCTTGAAGGAAGAGCAGCTGAATTCACCTGAATCCCTCAGCAGGAGATTCCTGTGTCCACACCTGCACAGACAGGACTGGACAGACACCAGTAATAAATAAATAAACAAACCCCCCTCGTGTTCAGTAGGATGGGAGCAGGCCCCCACTGGGAAAGAGCCTGGCTTGTCCCAGAATGTACCACACTCAGGGAGCTTAAACACATCGTGATTATTCTACTCCATTCATCTTTATTCATGAACTGGATTTATTTTATTTTTCTAAGCGATTATTTAATACAATAGGCAGTGCAGAAAGTAAGAAGCTAATACAATCACTTCTCTTGTGTACTGCATGCTTCTCTAGCTGAAAATGTAAAAATGTCAGAATGCATGATGGATATCAGAAGTGTCATTAGGTCTGCTTTGCATGCAAAAGAGCACTGGAGAATTTTTTAAAACTTAAAAATATATATTTATTCCAAATTTAATTTCTCCTACTATACCTTCAGTACTCAATAAGTAGTTTAAAAAAAATCTGGTTGGTTTTTAGATATTTATAAGTAATGCAAACCAAATGATTAACAAGACTCAGATCCAGACTGCAATGTCAACATGCACAACAGCCTCAACCTGAGCAGCCTTGTCAGCCCTGAGCTTTTAAACAAATGTGAACAGTTAAGGTGCTTCTCAGTTCCCACCAAGGGAATGGCTCTTAAACCTATTTTGCATTGACTAATGCTGCAGAGACTGAAATCTTCTCAAAGGAGCCAAGTTTCAACTAATGCTGCTCAGTTTTAAATCTGAATGTCCCTTATATTTGGTATCTCCTACTTTCCACCTTACACATAATTTTCATCAGAAGGAAGGATGAAGGATCTGAAGGATCCACTGTGGTCACCTGAGTTTTTTTATACATGTGAACTTCGCAGGGATTGCAGTTCTGGGAAAACACAGCTATATGACTGTGATAATTAAATTATGCCATGACATTTGAACCATCAGCAAGTAAAGCAGAATATGTGATTCTTGAGGGCAAACAGGCAGTGAGGCAGTGATAGCCATGGCAGGGCTTCCTGGTGCCCTCCAGCCCAGCTCAGACCCTGCTTGCCCACCCTGGCAGGGCAGAGGGTGCAGCTCCATCAGCAGGGCCAGGAGCAGGAGCAGCTGGAGGCCACAGCAGGGCTGGGCTGCAGGAGACACCGAGCCCCGGCTGGGATGTCTGCTCAAGGGTGCCTGAGCCACCACAGCAACAGGCAGCAGAGTATTAACACCATCACCACAGCAACGATGACTCTTCATTACTGAAGAAACATCATTTAATCACCCCCTTTTTCTATTAAAACATTAACAAAAATCCCTAATAAGTAATCTGCATTTCATAAATGACAGTGACCTCGGTCTGCTGCTGCTCCAAACATTGCTTGCTTTAGGGCAATGGGCTCTTAACAACCATCAGTTTACAGCAAATGAACATTTATCTGACTTTTTTTTAATTCTATTGTATTGTATTTCTGTAATGGTGCTTGAAATTAACATTTTTACTCTGTTTTTTTCACTTTTTTTATCATTAATGTGGTAAATTATACCAGCAAAATTACTACAATGGTTTCATTTGTGTCCTAAAAACCTATTAAGTGTCTGAGTAGAAATTGTGGAGCTCTTGGAGGTTGACTGTCTTATTTCTAAGGTCATACTTGGCCTATTGACCTAAACCAAACTGACTCCACCTCAAATATTCACAAGAAGAATCATATCAAATTAAAAGCATGAAGTGAAAGAGGAAAATAGAGCCTAGACACATGGTTACATCATCAAAGCTAAAATTATCTGTAACTAGTCAAAATGTTCCAGAGATCTCCATCATCTTTTTCTTCCTGGGAGGTCCCTGTTGTATTATCCAGATTTTAAAAAACCTTGTAAGTTGAGGTATTCAACAAGCTGCTGGATATAATTTATCTTAAATTGATTGGAACATGTTTCTATATCACTGTTCTTATTTTAACAAAGACATTTTTTAAACTGGTAGAACTAAATGCATATTTAATTTATTTCGCCCAGTAAAGAATCCTGGAGAAAATCAATTTCCATTTACAAAGGTATCCCAGCAGCCTGGGTGTCCCTTTACCACAGCATTGTGCCTCTTGTATCCAGGTTTATGTGACACACGCTATCATTTCTTCTCTGTTATTCTATTACTTCTGGAAAACTATGTTAAAACATAATATAACATACAATGTGACTTCAGACTGACAAAAGCTGTGAAAATCCAAGGTAGTGCTGATCCCTGGCAGGTTGGGTGACAGCACACCCGATAATTAATGCACACATTTCCATTTTTCTGCCACCACATGACCAAGCAAAGTTCTCATACCTCACCCCAGAACCCCTGAGGACCAGGAGCAGCAGGGTTTCTGTCCTGCTGGGGATGCACTGGGCTGACCCTGCTGCTGTTTTGTTCAGTCATTTACCCTGAGCCCAGGACTGACAAACACCCCACTGACTCCTTCCCACAGCAGCAGCCACTCAGCTGGATGAGCTGCTCCCCTCAGTGATCCATCTCACCCTCCCCTACCTAAAGGACACTTCCCCATGCTTGGATCAAGGAGTGGGTTTTTGTGTCCATTTTTTAAATTTTTGACTACAAGCAAGGACCTTTTCAATTACTTATAGCTGCCACAGTTCTCAAGGTATGTGCTATGTTGAACCAACACCAAACAATCCAACTCTAATAAAAGCAGCCTTTGTGAGACCCAATATTCATGTAGGAATTTAATTAGATTTCAGATTGGGCCTTAATTTCACTTATGATTTTATACAAAGTATAAACAAAAAGTGAGTGTTTATACACATATTTAAAGGTGCTGAGAATTCCAGGACCCTAATTCCATTGTGGTTTCTCATGTCACCATAAACTATGGGAGAGAGAACCCAGTGGATTGTGCAAACAGAACCCAAACCATAAATGACATTTCTGCAAACCTGTCCTGCTTTGTATTTCAGACAAAACATTGGTACAAATGCTTTGCAGTTCCCAGCCTTTCATTTCTCCTGCTTGTGCTGCTTCCTCAGTAACGTGCCCTCCACATTCCCACATCTGCTGATTTCCACAGAGCCTCGCTCCTCTTCAAGTGCTTCTGAAGAGTTCTGATATTCTTGCACACGACATTTTGCAATCAGTGAGCACAACTGCAGCAGGAATGCCGATTTAGGTGCACACAGGCATACCCAGGAATTACGAGGGCTTTTTCTGGGACTGCACTGTGCACAACAGTGCCATGAATAATGCTGCACTCCCCAAGCTGGCATAAGAAATGGCTGTAAAACTGATCACCTCCTAGCCCAAGAATGACACAGCTGAGGTTGCCTTTGCATACTCAATTCATCTGAAGGTGTGTGCTGCCCCTCATCCACACTAGCACAGTTTCAAAGGCATCTAAGGGAATCAGATGCTCCTGTTTCACTGAAGTTCCAAGGAATGTAGCTCTGCATGCAGTTTTAAAAATTGTTGAAAACGATAATTTACTGTATTTAATTATACAACCTTTCTGTCTTACTCAAGGATAGATGGTGCTTACTAAAGTCATGTCTGAGCAAATGTAATCAAGTTCTTAAATTTTAGTATATCCTTAAATCCCATTTCCTTTAGCAGGAGTGCAATGAATCTCTGTTCTGATGAGGTGTGATGTTTACTTTAAAATAATATCTGAAAGCAGCAGAGAAAACCATCTCATATCTAAGCACTTTCCTTTTTGGAACTGCAAGAGGACTCGGAAGTGAAAAGAGGAAGACAAATAATGTGTATTTCTTAAGAATGCACATAAGGAACAAAGGCAAAAAAAATGGAGATAAGATTTCCAAATGTGGATGTTGTCTCTTGCTTATTCACAGTATTAATATGTAGACTACACAAAAGAAATACCTTTGTTCAGCATAAACACTTTTCACTTGCTAAGGCAAAGTGATGGCAATTTGGAAAAGGAAATCACAGGTCAGACAGCAACAGCAATCATTCCTGTCCATGGATATTAATCTACCCACATGACAGGAGACATTCAATTTTTATAACCTGGATCTATGTCATATGACTGGGATCAGAAATAGAGGGCAATTTGCTCCTAACACTTCTTTGTTGCACATTTTTTACAAGGTTTTAACCTCCAGCAACTCTGGGATTTGAAAGGAGGAGGTATCTCCCTTACACAATATCCCTACATCCCACATCAGACTAAGAGTAAATCCCAGCAAGCCATTAGCTGTGTGTAAATCAATAAAAACCAACCAAACAAAAATAAATCCCAGAGACCAAACATATAAGATCAGAATTTCCAAGTACTTGCCTGATTTATAAACTCTCTTTCCTAATTCTGAACCCAAGCCTGTTATCAGCCCTCGAGCAGTGCATCAGGAATACCACACAGCCACCAGTCTTTATCCTTATCTTCATCACCATTTCCCCTCTGCCACTTCAACACAGCACAGAAAAAACAACACCTCCTCTACTCTTGGGTACCACTACAGGCATTTTTGCTCATTATTTGAATATTACCTACTGGATTGCTGTGCACAGACTTGTTGTTACAAATATGGTTGTTGTTGTTGTTGTCATGTTTCATTCTTTAGTAAGCTGTTGTTAAAAATGCCTGAAGATGCCCAACACGAACAGTGACAGCATGTAAAGTACAAACCACAGAGAAACTGCAGGGGGTTTGTGTTCCTGTGTGTGCACACATGGAACAAAGAGATGGCAGGAAGCACCTCTAGAACTTGTCCTATTGGAAAACTGTGCTGCTACACACGACAAGGTGATGCTGTGCCACCACTACACAAACCTGCACAACAATTCACCAACACCATGTCCAGGGACAACCACACCAAAAGGAACTGCTGCATCCAATTATTGCAGTTGAAATGAATGTGAAGTTGCACATGCTGACTTTTTCCAAATATAGCATAAGAGTATGGTTTTCCTCTACAGATCTCTTTGAATAGTTATGAGAGGTTCGGGCTTCTTGTGAGCAGTCACAGAGCTTTGAAAATGGATATTTTTGTACCATGCTGCTGGTGATAGCATCTGTGGAACAATGTCATGGCATATGCCACAGGAATATAGCACTGAAATCAATCAACAAAGCCTCCTTCTTAACATGCTGGGGAAAAAAAAAAGCGAGACACAAATATTTCATATTTAGAATTGCATATGTTCAGAGGAGGCAGTCCTGCAGGCGAGCTGTGCTCAGGCAGCTCTGCTCTCTGTGCTGTGCAGAGCTGCTGCAGCGCTCCTGCCGCAGTTCAGCCCCGTGCCCAGAGCCTCAGCACACACAGCCAGCACCGAGGGGAGCCACCTCACAGGCAGAGCAGGCAAAATGCATCCCTGCTCCCAGCTCATGGACTGCAGAATGCTCACATCCAAACCAGAGTTGGTTCTGTCTGTGAAACATCCTTCATCTCAATGTCCACTAAAATATCCTTTGGCAGGACTCAAAAGAAAAAAAAAAAAGATCTGTCACCTTCTGGCACCTTTCTTTTGGCACTGAGGCACCTTCATACTGCTAGGGACACTCTCAGGGGGTGATCAAACAATTAGGACATTATTAAATCATGAAGCTCATACAGCATAAATCATCTTCTCCCTAATAATCTGGGTCTCTGAAATCTTATCTTCCCAGAGGATGAAACCAAATCCAGTGTCCTCAGCTGTGCTGCCCTGTAACACACCAGACACCAGCACTTAGTGACAATTACTGTTCCCTAGAAAGCTGCTTGCTGTAGCTGGTACACTCAGCTTGTTTTTAGCATATGCTGAGCCCATGTCAAAGGCCAGCTTGGACAGGGCTTGGAGCAACCTGGAATAGTGGAAGGAGTCCTTGCCCATGGCAGGGGTGGAACAAGATAAGATTTAAGGTCCCTTCCAACCCAAACCATTCAGTGAGTCTGTAATTCCATGAAATCAGGTGTCCTGCTGACCATGGGAGAAAGTCCCACAGGAAAAGTTTCGGAAGCAGAGGTGGGGAAGCATAAAGAGGCATTTAATTCAAATGCAAGGGGTGGGGGAGGGCAAGATCTCATTCGTGAACTTTCCTCCTGCTGTCATCCCAGGTTCTGTAAATATTAGCTCTGTGAACTGGAATAATGGCTCGACTGTCTGAGAGGATGACAAGTGACAGCAAAGAACTAGGTCAGGATCAATCCCTATTTACATACCAATTAGTTAATGTTCTTTCTTTTCTCACACAAATAGAGGAAAGAAACATTTCTCACTTTTAGAATAGAAAGCTTCAAACGTCTTTCATGCAATAACTTCTGTTGTATTTTTAGAAAACTTGTTTAGGCCTCAGGAGCTCTGCTAAAACTCCTTAATCCTGATTTTAAACTCATCTAAGTCCCAGCTTCATCAACTCAGCTAATGTATCCTGTACCACTCACCTTTCCAGTAAACTCATGTGCTTAGCAAAGGGTTTTTTTCTGGCTCTGGAGCAGTCACTCTTATTTCACTCCCCCAGTGTTTCTTTATAACTTCTGTATGTTTCAGTATATTCCAAGAGTGATGTTTCCTCTTATTCAGGCCATAGGCCCTCTGTCAACACAGCAAACCCCAAACATGTGGCACTCCTGCAGATTCCCTCTTTGGTCATCATTAAACAGAGCTTGAATTCCACCCTGTTTCTTTGCACAGCAGATTTATGGTAGAAATTACAAGAATCATTCATCTTTTTCAGGTTTATAGTGGAGCTCACTGCTGGACCGTTACCTCTCTTAAAGAGGCTACTTGCAGTAAGGAAATTGGAGAGAGGAGCAGCTAGATGGAAACTTCTATCATTTGGACACTGTTCTTGTCGTTATTGATCCTAGCCTTAGCCGAGCCAGTACCCCCAGCTCCAATAATACCTAATTTCTAAAGAGGGCAGAAGCCTCTAAGAGACTCAGAATGGTGGATTAGTAAAACAGTCACTTTCTAGACTTATTTTTTCAAGTATTTTAATATTTCAAAGGATTAATTCTAAATGGTTTAAGAGCTTTAAATTAGTAGCTGTAACCTGATCATAAATTAAACATCTTCCCTTCCCAATGCACAACGATGCCGAGTTATTTGTATACTTATTGTTTGTTTACACTCGGCATCAAGATATTCCCTGGAAAATGATTTTTATTGCCAAAAGAATCTGAAAAGACCATACAACTTCCATACTAACTAATCTTTTATTATGCCTTCATTAAGCAACTTGTGCATTTCTAGTCATGCACAAACATCCACCCAAACCCATGAAATTTTAAATGTAAACAAATATCCCAAAATCCACATCAGCAGAGCACCTAATTCTCACATCAGAATGCAGATAGGTGAGAATATGTGTGCAATCATATCCAAGTGGAATTTCAGGTGATGTAAAAGCTTAAATGAAGAGCTCTGACCAAATGGAGGAATCACAGTAACTCCAGCTTCTCTCTCCAGACAAAATGGAAACTCAGAGTCCTGGTCATGCTCATATGCTAAACCTAATATTATTTATTTATTTATTTTACTTTTTAAAAATATAGTACATTTCCAGGCACAGCTGGCTGCAACCCCACTGCTCTAGATGCTGCATGGCCATCTGGCTTAACAATAAGCTAGAAGAAAGCTAAAGTGCATTGGACATAAGCTCAAAATTTTAAAAAAAAAATTAAAATTATGTGTGCCCATGCTGACTTCCCTCATTATGGAAGGCTTCTTCCCTATGCTTTTTAAACAAACTTAAAGCTTTTGGGCTTCTTTCTCATTCAGGGACAGTAGACATTCCAGGAGTACATACACATCCTTTGGTTTCATTAGGAGTCATCCCCAGGCCAACAGCTAGCAACACAATGGATCCTTCGGATGTCATTTCCGCAGCTCGTTCTGTTATTAATGAAAACTGGAAACAAAGTCCAGCTCCAGCAAAGTCATCCCAGCACTCTACTTTCCTACTGGTGCTGCAGTGCTTAGAGAATAAAAAATCCTCGTTTGTGAAATTCCAGGTGTCTTAAATTAACAACAGTTAATTTACCTATAATTAGTGCTTCACATGACAACTACATTCCATTGGAATAAAAAAACCTGTCAAGTCAACTGAAGGAAGCTTGGGAGAACAGGAAAGAGAAGTTTAAATTGAGTTGGATCTCTGGAAATCATTAGCTGTTGGGATGGGATTGGCCAAAATGTTCATAGGCACAAGTAAAACACTATTCTGTATCAATTGCTCAGCTTCTTCACCCCAGAAATTGGTTGACTCAAATTCCATAACCTTCAGAAATACTCAGCCCTGTATAACAATCCTACATAATCCCAAGTATGTATTTTTGTACAGTTTTTCTAGTTTTACATAATATATAGGTTGTACAGCACTGCTGTATCAAAAATGTATTTTCTAAGTGGGAAAAATTGAAATAATTAATTTCTTATTGGCCCATTTGTTTTTTAAAGAGCACAAACAACAGCCCCTTTCTAAGCATTTGGAGACTTTCACAAGTGTATGTTTATATAACTCACATTGGTTTCACTGCAAGTTGTGCTTGAGTACCTGTGCGCTGCTTTGGGCTGGGGGCAGTTAACTTTCTTCACTGAAGCTGATATGGGGCTGGTTTAGGGATTTGTGCTGCAATTACACCAAATCAAGGTCTTTTCTTCTGCCCAGCCCAGCACAGCAGTGAGGAGGCTGCAGATGCACAAGGAGGTGAAGGAATGCCTGGGTTGCTTTACTTGTATGTGAGGCTTTTGCTTTACCTATTAAACTGCCTTCATCTCAACCCATGAGTTCTCATTTTTACTCTTCCAATCTCACCAGGGATGTGCGTGAGTGGCTATCTGGGGCTGACTTGCTGTCTGGGATTAAGCAAGATCAGCTTGGGAATTCTACTAAATCAGCAATGAAATCCATACAAGGCTCCTGAAAATTCCCCTTTGCTACTGCCCTAAACCCAAAGATACAGAAAGCTCAGTGGTTTCCAGCTGACAGAATATTTACAGTGTCTCATGCCTAAATGTCATTTTATTGCATTCTTCCTGCTTCATCTCCTATAAATTAAAAGACGTGTGATTAATCAGTTGTGCTTTGGGTTCCACACACGAATTCATGCCCTGCCAAACCCACAGCCCAAGTGTGCCACCTAATGGCCCCGGAGCCAGGAATGCACCGATCCCTCAAGTTCAGCAATAAAATCTAAACAAAGCATCGCTTCACTTGTTGAGGTGGAGGTGGAGCTTCATCATTATTTCACTGCAGGCCCTACCCACCACATTTCCCCATTTCTGCAGGTTGGATGAAATAATTGCTTTAAGGCACTTCAAAATGTTGAGATAAACAAGCATTTGAATGTGACCATGAGGATAAAGAACTCCACGGAGCTTTAACCTCACAGTTGAAACCTCATAGGCTGCAAGCTGCACAAAAACTTGGACATTGCCTGGCTGCCTCCAAGCCTCACTGCTAAGTGACCAGCATTTCCAGTGAAGTTGTGGTGAGTGGCAGCAGTGGATACAGCCTGCTAAATGAATGTGTTATTTATCTGTTGAAGTACTTACAGAGGGCAAGCTTAATTTAGCTGATATCATCTCCTTAAAATGCAGTCCATAGTCAAAGAAGTGTTTGCCTTGAGAAGTACCAGGGCAAAAAATTACATAGAGGAGTTGTGGAATAACATTTGCAATGGTGATACATACAAAGAGAATATAATTCCATTATAAAATAAATACCACAATAGCGCACATTAATGAAGTTGTCAAGCAAAGTTCTTAAAAATACTACCCACCTAAAAATACTGTTAAGGAATGAAAAAGAAATACAAATGCAATTAATTAATATAACATTTACTATTGGGAAGCATAGCTACTTTGTAATAATTTACAAAAGAAAGCATTACAAACGTGGGGCAGAGGGTGTAGATTAAGGAAATGAGTTACTGATTTGGTTATGTACTCAGAAACCGAACACCAGGAAGGAGGCTTGGGATTTACGTTTACACTGCTTACTGTCAGTCCCTGTTTTCTACTGCTTGAAAAGAAGATTCAGAAAATGCTTACATTTGCATGGGATTAATGATTTATTATAAACACAGTGTGCCAGCAGATGAACAAGGGATGGAAAATACTCCTTGACATTAAAATTATTTTCATATGTACTCAATGCTTCCTTTCCATTATTATTGACTAATAATGTAAAATCTAAACTTAAATATTGTCAGATACAAAACTGGATGCCAAGAGAGTGTTTACATTATTTATTTTGAAATCACTTATAATAACTCATCATTTCTTTCCAAGTATGCCTGAATTCTGTGCCTTTCCTTTCAAGCTTTACTTCACCACCTTGCTTGCTTTAGGCGGGATGAACCATATGAGCCCTTTGATTCTGATAAATTCATCCACACCACAAGATTGCTTTCTCTTTATCTAATGTTAGCAGTAGTAAAGAGCAATTATATCAGTTTTATGGAGCTGTAGCAATACAGAATATCTCTGTGATACATAACTAGTGCCTTAGGAGGAGTAATTACTGAACCAGTGTCTTGACTGTATCAGTGGCACAAGCACAGGAATGAGGAAATGCTTGTGCCTGTGGTGGGCTCCCAACAGACCCCATGACCCAAAGTGCAAAGGAACTTCAGCCATAGTTTAGCACGACAAATCCTAACAAATATATTACAGTTCTGGAAAGAGATTCTATCATTACAACTGGATAAGAGGTTTCAGATAGCTTGAGCCCGAAAGAAAAAAAAAAGGTATCTTATGTAGTGGGGTACTTAGAAACCCTGCAACACATAGCTGAATTTATGCAACTGTCACTGA
Source organism: Dicaeum eximium (assembly GCA_013396995.1). Classification (NCBI taxonomy): domain Eukaryota; kingdom Metazoa; phylum Chordata; class Aves; order Passeriformes; family Dicaeidae; genus Dicaeum; species Dicaeum eximium. Next base: position 1,108,441 of record VWZP01009288.1, read on the forward strand.
TTTGTTTATAGTTTGCTTACAGCTGCCTGTTGGCAGCTGGTATGATGTGTCAGCCATGTGGAGATTCCAAACTCCAGTGGAAAGGGCAACTAAAGCAATGTATGTAGGAAACCATCAAAATGGGGATTTTAGGATGCATTTATATCCTTTCATCCAAGCATGCTATTCCTGAGGCAACCTCCCATCAAATGTTCAAACATGAATCTAATCCTTCCATTGTGATGGAAGCACCTCTATTCCATGGCTTTAATTCCCACTCCAGAAGCCTTCTGGGAATTGTCTGTACTGTACAGAACTGAACTTGTTCATCAAAGCAAAAAGCTTTGTGGACAGAAGAGATGGACTTACAGGCTTGTCTGTCTTTCTAAGATCAGGGTTAAAGACATTTTTCAGCCTAATTGTACTTTTTCAGTTTCACTGCCAAATTCTCCATTTGCTACCATGGCAAGAGATGTAAGGATGTGCAACAGAAAATATTTTTCTCTTTTCTATAAAGTCCTGATTTCTTTTGCCATAATGCTGAAGCTGGTAGAACACTCTGCATGTTGTGTAAGCCAACAGGAGTAGGGGGATGAGACAAAAAGGAGTGAGTGAGATTAAATGGCAAAACTAAGTAGTTGGGGTTTTACATCTCTGTTCCTCAATTCTCTATATTCATGCTTGGACAATTCCACACAGAGCCAGCTGACCCAGAGCTGGAAGGTTCTTTTCATTTCAGATCTCATTTCTCTGACAGGCTGCCAAACAGAGAGGATGTTATCTCACAGTTTGTCACGTCAGGATTGCTTGTGATGCAACAAAAGGAAAATAAAGACAGAAAATAGCCAAGAAGAATACAGGCACTGATGGCCAAGACATTTCTGAAGAAGTGAAGCTCAGAAAAGGTACGGTTCATGCACAGTGCTTGTCACAACTGAGGCTGCTCCGTGGCTGGCTGCATTAAGGCTGGGAATGGCTGTTGCTCATGGAATTGTAGTATTTCCTACAAGACATCCCTCCTATCCCATTCCTTTCCTTACATGCTGTGTTGTGCAATTTGTATATGGAAGATGCTTTTATTCTATCTGCTTACAAGCAACACTGGCCAAAGGATTTAGTTTTGGTGGAAAGTTCTCTCCATTGCAGGTGTCAGTGATTAGCAGAGAAGGAATCACTCCGTGTTTGCAGACACAGCCTTTCCCACTTTATGTGGAGATAAACTTCCTTAATGTATAGCTCTCTTAATATGTGCATATAGCTTACGACTGTAATTCTGTATAAATATTTAAATTAAATCAGCAGCAGCTTTCTCTAGTGACGAAATATAAATGAAACTTGCAAAGAAAACAAAAAACCCCCAATGCTTTCACTGAATGCTACTGCAAACTACATAAGGTTTTTATGGAAATTTTTCACACCACTCCCCCTCTCATTTCCTCTTGTCATATAAATAATTCACCAGCAAAATCCTCATTCTGAACAAGAAATGGAAAAATTAAATAAACAGAAGATCTGAAGATATGTATGGGCCCTACACAAGGTAAAATTTTGTTTTGTTTTGTTCAGCTATGTAGGGAGTTGTTAGCAAGTCCTCCTGCCACACTGGGATGAGAGGGGGGATTGCAAAACCTGCAGATAGATAAAACTGCTGGAGAGGCTAGAACCTGATTTCCTTATCAGAATCAGAAAGTTGGCTGATGCAAAGCAGAGTGCAAACACTCACCTACTGTGTTTTCAGCATGCAAAACAGAAATGGTAATTGCACAGTGATGGCTCTGAGTTAGAGGTAAAATAAGTCACTAAACCAGGTGAATAATTCAAATTTGACGTATCTGCAAAGGTAGGGGAATGGCCCAGGTTCTTCCTATCAACAACAAATAGTATTTTTTCCTCCATGCATATCATGCTCCAAAGATCTTTAAGTGCAAGAATCTTGTTATCTGAATAATCCAGTTTTAGCTCAGTGGAACAGAATTTGCAATTATAGAATGCTGCTGTAAACTTTGACATCACTCATGTAAATATCATTCATCCCAATGTGATCTGTAAGCTCAAAAAACATTTCCAAAAGCAAGATCTCAGCACTTTAGGGTGAATCCTGCATTGGGTGCTTTTTGAGCCTGCATGACAATTCTTCTGGATGGGGGACACTTGAGCATCTCAGTTTGATAGATGGATAGTTTCTTTCCAAGAGGAAAGGAGAAGGAGAATTGCAAACCATTTCTCATTCTCCTTATGAGGTTGCCTAGGTGCACATCCCATGGCACCTACACTGCTCTGTCAGCAGCACTGTTTGCAAAGAGCAAAAGCCCCATCCCCAGAGACTTGTACAAACATTGTTGTCAGTTCAAGGGAAAGCCTGCTGAGATTTCTGAATACAGTAACATGTGTAGTCATATTAGAAATTCTTCCAAGAAAGCAATGATTTGTCAGCATTAAAAGTTCCTAGTCCTGTATTTAACTCATCCTTCCCCTACCACCTTTGTGGTACAGACAGAGCAGGCGAGCTGGGGTCCCTCAGCTGCAGGATGCTGCTGACTGCTCAGGAAGGACAGCTCCCTGCCCATCAATAGCAGATGGTGCCTGGAGAGCAGGAGAAATATTTGGCATCATGTCCTGAGAGCAGCCTGGCATGCAGAGTGCTCCCAAGACACTGCAGCTAGCCTGGCCAGCCCTGTTCTAGCTGCTCTTTGGGGACAAGGTCTCCAGGGGTCCAGCTCACTATAAACCAGGCATTGAAATCTGGGGGTGACTCTCAGTGCTGCTTTCAGGAGAGCCCTGGTATGAAACCTGAGCACAGCTGTGCACATTAAGCTGTTACTGGGTGATCATTAAAGGAAAGAGAATAGTTCTCAAACAGAGGTGATGTCAGCAGGCAGCTCCTCTTTCAGAAATAAAAGCCTGATGCATCCTGAGAGTTTACTCCAGTGTAGGAAAACAAGGGAAAGGACAACCAGTTCTCTTGATGTTTTTTCCAGTAAACTACAACACAAAACATATATGAACATGGTATTTTTATCTATGTGCCAAAATATAACATATAATAGTGTCCTGTTTTACTTACAGCTTCAGGGTATCCTAATTGCAGCTTTCCAGTACCTGAAGGGAGCCTAAAGAAAGATGGAGACAGACTATTTACAAGGGCATGGAGTGAGAGGACAAGGGGGAGTGGATTCAAACTGAAAGCAGATGTAGATTGGACATATGGACAAAATTTTTCCCTGTGAGGGTGGGGAGGCCCTGGCAGAGATTGGCCAGAGAAGCTGTGGCTGTCCCAGCCCTGGAAGTGTCCAAGACCAGGTGGGATGGCACTTGGAGCAACCTGGTCTATGGGAAAGTGTCCCTGCACCTGGAATGAGATGAGCTTTAAGGCCCCTTCCAACCCAAATCATTTCATGATTTTATGATTCTGTGATACTTTCACGGTACATTTAGGGAAACTGATGTCATCAAAGGGTAACTGCCTTAACATCATAAGAGATTCGAGGGGGCATGTTCTGCCCTTAGTACTTCCAGACATCTCTATTTACGTCAATACCATTGCAGGAATGTAACTCTGGTAGAATTTTATCAGCAATTTAGAAATGATCGTGTGCTGGAGTCTGCAGCTGTGTTGAGCTGATATTTAGCTGCTCTATTGTGAGCCTCTGACTCTGATATGAATAAATACACCAATGACAGAATTCACAACCAGTGAAAACCTCAGGGGCACTGCAAATGGATTTTCTTGTTTGACTTTTTTTTTAAACATTCTAATCCCCTTTATTTGGAACAAAGGATTTTCTGGGAGGAGGAGGAATACAGAAAGACCTCATGAAAATACCATCTAGGTATTTGTGAGTTTGGGTTTTCAAGCAGCCTGTTGGAGGGTAGTTAAACTTACCTCACACTAACAAGCTCTTTGTGAAGAGCAGATGTGGGTAAGTTTGTGGTAAAAACAAAATAAAACCATTATAAAGAAGATTTTGGATAGTGCAGAGTTTTTCTGGAATTTCTGGATATAGGCTCCCACCTTCCTTCTCCAGGCTGATGGGAACAGAGCACACTCTTTGCAATTCTGACTGCTAGAGTTACAGTTCAGTCCCATGCCCTGGCTGGGATCATTAGCTAATTCTATACATGGAGAGAGAAAATATAGGACATGTCTAAACTGCAGACAATTGTGTGCTGAGCATCCTTTGTTCTCATCAGGCTGCACAATGAACCAGCTGTGATCCAGAGGCACTAGGACATGCTGGGGGTGGTGATGTTTCTGTGGTTCCCAGGCTCTCAGCCCTTCCAGGAGAATGGAGCTAGCCTGGATGTGCCATGCCAGGGCAGAGCAGGAGCAGAGCTGATGCCACAGCTCCCTGTGCCTAAAGAAGTCTGTGGTCCCAAACCTGACTGCACTGGGTCAGAGAGAAGGAAAAGCTGCCTTACAATCAGATAAAGCATATTCCTGTCACAGGAAAAGGTTTTTAAAATCCAGGGTAAGCTGTCTCACATTCATTCCACTGAGCTTCAGAAAGGAGAGACTGAATGAAAGGGGAAATTCAAGGTTACCTGGTTTACATTAGCACATGTATGATTTACCTTCAAGATTAGTGGAAAGAACAATGAATCTGTTTGGAAACTCTTCTTTAACATCACTATGGAAAAAAACACAAAGGTAGGCATTTTTTGCCTCAGACAAGAGTCTTTCTAGGTCAGAGTTGTGGCTTCACTGCTTAACTAAGATGCAGAGAATTCAGGACTAATCAAGTTCTACTGAAGGGAAAAGCAATGTCTGAACTGAGGACTGAAAACTACAGATCAAATAAAACTAAATAAGGATCCTCTTTTTCACCAGTGAATTTAAATTTTAGTCCAAACTGCAGAATCATAATTCTGAGTACAGAATTTTGAAAACAAAAATGTAGGCAAAACGTACTTTGCAATTTCCTTTAAATGGATCCACTGATTCTATCTTCCAGGGGAGCATTAAACTCTCATGTTGCTTAACCAAAATCAAGGGATTACTTGGGACTATTATGCTGTAACAAACAGAACAGGTTAATAGCTGTCATTGCCATTTCTAAATTGAGAACTGCATCATTATGCATTGTTTGAACTGCCAGCCTCACATCCCTACTACAGCACTTCTGTAACCTCACACAATAACAGCAGTGATGTTTTGCAAGATGTTTTGATATTTGCAGACCTTAGGAGACTTCAGTAAAGGCAGTGCTTAGGTTAGATATGGAAAAAGAGAGTAAAACCAAAAATGTTTTTCTTCTTCATTCTAATTTAATGTTGTTTCCTGCACAACTCTTGCAACTTTTCTGACACATGAGAAATGCCTGGAGGAGGCCAGTCTGTCAGCAAAACAGCCAGAGAGAAATTTATTTATGGAAAGAACAGAGGTGCAGTTAAAAAAGAAAATAAAAAAATACTCCCCTTTGAGAGGAGATGGAAAAGCAGGTATAGACTAACGAGCCTTTCTTGATCTTTCCTCCTTACTTAAAAAAATATCTTAAAGAAGTCGGACTTGCAACACTCAGAACAGAACTGAAAATTGCCATGCAGTGTCTCCCTAAGCTTCCTGCAATATAATACAGGCTTGCTTAGGGACTATTCCCACATTTCTCCTGTGTAATACAGCAGTTCCCCCACACAACTGGTGATATTCACTGGAGATCTACGAGATGCAGATTTAACTCCAGTTTCAAGTGCAGGGTTGGATCCCTGTGTCAGACACTACCCCATCACTGCCCTTAATAATGGCTGTTCTGGCTTTTCAGTCTCTTGAAAATATTTTTGAAAGACTGCAATTCTTCCCTTCTGCTTAACTGTACTGCCAGGCTTTTTTCCTTACAAAACAGGTGAAGGAATTGCAGAACAGACACGATATGGATGGTAAAGTTATTGTACAGGGCAGTAAAACGTTATGACCAAAATCACATTTCCTTTCTTTAGCTGAGGCACTCCTAAAATGAGCTTGGACAACAAACTCATTCTACTAAAGGAAAACCATGACACATTGTAATGCAAAACATATTTATAATATAGTTGTACTTAAATCCATGAGTTAGCTCTTGGCATTTTCCTGTGAGTGCCACTGTCTCACTTGGAACTGCATCTACTGACAACAGTATAATTTTATCTACAGCCTGTTTGGAACATGGGCAGCTTTGTTGCAGGGAAATGCATTCTCATATATTCCTTTTCTCAATCTATCTTTCTTAGTCATTCACACCATATAAATGCTTTTGGTTTCACACGTATCTCTTGCAGCATACTAATTAAAGGTTTCAAAAGGCTTTATCCATGGTTAAGTGATGATAAAATTTTAATGATTTAATTAGCAAGCTCCACGAAAAAAATAATAATGAACAGAGATGGGTGCTTTTAGTGGCTCTTACACTCCTGTTACATTAGAAGCACAGGAAAATGCAACATTCGACACCACTTTTACTCATACACCCAGCAACAGAGAACATGGTCCATACCATGCTAGGAGCGAAGTGTGGAACACAAGGCAAGTGATTTATGCCAGTTCTCAGATACTTATGTGAAGGGCACTCCCTCAAGGAAAGAGTGCAGCCCTATGGAGGGGAAAACAAATCAATTTGCATTTGATCTCTATTTTTTGAAAGCAACTGGGAAAAAAATGGATATGAGCTTCAGAAGATGCACTGACAACTAGTTCACTTTTAATATTTCCACATGACTTTGTGCTTCTCTTGTCAGTTGGCTCCTTTTCTCTCCCAGGCCACTGCATTTAGGAGTTGGTAAAGCTAAAATTCTGTTGTTCTGTATTATAGGTTAGAGAATAAAAAAGCTAATTGCTCTGTGTGAATAACTTCCTATTCCAATTTTGAATGTATTATTCTGCTTTCCTCTCGACCAAGATTAGCCTATTATGAAAATCACTACCCAGACACCACATATCAGTGACAGAGAGCACAATACCACGGCAGTTTGAGCCTGCCTCTGGGATGCAGCCATTCTAATCCCACCACTTGGCTCTTCCCTCCCAAACGTGATGAAGTTGGTTACAATAGTCTGTTTCATATAGACCATGATGCCCTATGCTCTAATTCACATACTGAATATCAAAAGGAGATTAAAGGTAGCCGGGATTGTTCCCTCATTACGAAGCATCGCTCATTCAAAGAAGTTAAACGCATCAATAGGCAGCTGCTCCCTCAGCTCAGTTCAGAGGGATCAACACTACATGGAGTGCTGCTTTAAGAATTAGAGGCGAGGACAGAGCAGAAGGAGGGCTCAGAAAACACGCATTTAGCTGCAATTAGAATTGCAGCCCATTGTCACATAATCATTGTTTTAGTTCACAAAATTTGTGGTTGGCAGCGATCTCACTCTGTCAGCCATCACTGAGCCTGCTCTGCAAAGACCAAGAGTTGTGCTCAATATCAGCTCTTGGCAGAAGTGGTCACCATGCAGTCACTGAAAGCAAAGTGATATCTATATTCTCATCTCATTATCATTATTCTTCTCAGCCAGGATCCCCAGTAAGAAGACAGAGCTGGCCAAGTTCTGCAGAAGGCTCTGTGCACAGGATAACAAAGCTGTGAAAGTTACGTGCAAAAGGAGGGCACGACACAAATGTGCCCTGCAAAAGGAAGGCAACTGATAAGGGATGTAGTGAAGAAACTGAGGAACTGATTCCAGCCATGGAAATCCTGCAGAACATGTGACTCTCTTAAGAGTTTTGGTAGTATATAGTGCTTATTCTATGTTCTGGTTCTTAGAATATGGGCACTGCTCAAGCCTTTAATCTGCAAATCCCCTGGAGCAAGGATTTACTTTTGTATATGTTAGTCAACCTCTTGTAAATCACTATGTACAGCTAACAACACTATCAATGACTGCAACAACAGAGTGCTAATATGGGTAGCTGAGGCACTGGGAGACAAAAGTTGCAGGGAGCAACTGCACAACTGATGTGGATATAAAGAAGCACTTGAGGTCAGCTTCACATGTTCAACTTAAAATTCAGACTTCTTTTTCAGTGCTTAGTTAAGAAACAAATTGTGTGAGCTGTACATATTGAAGTCCCACTCACTGGACATCTTTATGTTGCTCATTTGTGCACAATATGCTCCTCACACTATTTGACTTGTTTCCTGTAAATCTGACTAACCAAAGATGACCTGCACTGTTGTAAAACACTCAAATTTAAATTGGTTCACAAAAGCAGGTTTGGGCGGCAGAAAGAGGAGCAGAGAATCTGATCTACTCACTCATTAAAAAGCACCATCCATTCACAGCTGATATTTTACAGCTGATGTGTTTTGTGTTGCTTTCTCTGCACAAACTGAACAAGGAAATCAACAGTTTTGAACTTTGAGCTACACTGAAAGCAGACATGGACAGTTCTGGCCTATGTCAACTCAAAAAAATACCAAACCCAAACAAAACACCACTAAGATCCCTTACAAATAGACATTAGAGATTTTCAATATTTAACTGCTATAATCTGAATGAAGTGCAAAGTATAGTACCCCAAATCTTAAATGTAAGTATTGTAATGTCCTTGCTCTTGCAAATATCAGTGAAAACCAGGGATGGTGATTAAAGTGTGAGGGTTTTGCACATTTCCCACTACTACAGAATGCAGCTATTTTCCTGGTGAAGTTATGGAGTTCTACCTTTCTCTTTCACCAACACTAACAACACAGGAAAACTTGTGCTAGAGACACATGAACACGTTGGTTAAAATTTGGATAAAATTATCATAGACTTCTAGGAAGCTAAGGTCTGTCTAAGTCAGCTGTTCTTGCCTGGCACCTCTGCAAATTTGCCTATGAGGGTCTTCAAAAGTTCTTTGATAAAGATTAATTAGGGAAGAAAGAGTCTGTATTTGCGATCTCTTAATTCTCCCAAGCAATGTAAATGTTTGAAAACACTGTGAGATTAGTTTCAGCTCTTTTTCAAACAGAGAACTATCGCTGCTGAGGTTGATGGTCGGATGTGGGCACAGCCAGGAGACAGATTACAGTAACCAGTGGGTTTGCTCTACAGCTCATCAGCTGTTAACAACTAAACTGGACAGAAGCAAATCTTCCAGCTGCAGCAATATCTCAAAAAAAACTTCTACCAGGGATTCTCACATCGTAACAAAAAGTCTATCAGTGTTAAAGTTATAAGTCTTGCTTAATTTAACTACGAAAATTTGCTGGAGGCAGAGGTTTGCAATATAAATTTTTAGCCTGACAGCAATTTCCACTTTACACATTTTGAAAACAAATGTGGCAATGTTTCTGTTAGTGGAGAAAAAATAATGTCATGGAAGTCTATCTGTTAAAGGAGCTGAGAAAAAGAAGATTTGCACATTTTAAAGCTGACAAACTCCCATTACTATCAGTGCTGACATGTGCTTGGTTAATTCATGTTCTACCAGAAACTGCCATCAAGTCAGGAAATGTGGAATGACTACAAATGTTTCATAAGCATTCACACTGGCAAATCATGTTGGATTGACTTGACCAGTTTAAATAGAAACATTTAGAATATATAATAGAAATCTTTATGAACACACACCTGTGGTTACTTTTGCACTTTTGTTCCATGTGTGTCCTACAATTTTGGCTGTAAATCTATCAATCACTGCTTTTCAAACATTCTGGAAGTATAATAAGGCATCATAACACTACAAGTGACAGTTCTAGATAGAAAACATGAGGCCACACAGAGGCAAAGAACCCTGGATACGGGGCAGAAGTCCATTCAATTCTGGAAGGGCAACTGAGTGTGATGCAAAGCCCAGATCAGTGTGATTCCAGAAATACCATGACCCTGAGAGGACCCATGTGTGCGCAGTTCCAGGCACACCAATATTCATTTGTCCACAAAATAGGCTCTAATAAATCCTGATCAGCAGTTGTGCCTGCTCTCTATGTAATTAGCATTTGTGTGCTTTTCACTGCCCAGGACTGTCATCTAGAATCCTGTAGATTACTGCTTTCCATTTCCCCTCCAGTATTGTAATTTCTGCCAAACCACCTTCATGCCAGAGAACATAGCTGTAAAATGATTAAAGAAAAAAATAAATGAACAAACTCATCATGTTTGATTTTAACTGCTTTCCATGTTCATTATGTGATACGTGTTTCTCACTCAGGCTCTGTGGATCTCTTAACCCCAGGTATGGCCCTGCAATCTCCACTGCACAAAGGAAAACTGGCTTGCAATTATTGTCATGAAATTGGAAGGACAGTGTGAATTTCCGTAACAACTTAATGGATCTCAATTCTTCATCTGACAAGCAAGTTTGGTCTTATTTCTTAGTAGATTTACTGATTAACTCCCTGGTAATCTGCAATAGTTTGAAAGTGCCTCTGTTTTATACAAACTGAACACAGAGCCTCTCCAGTCACTCAATCAAATCCATGGAATCCACTCTGGTGCCTTTTAGCCAGCCCCTGGGAAAATGCAGGGATTCACTGGATGCTGTGAGGCTTAGTGCACTCAGGCTCTGAAGCTTGGACCACTCAGATGGATCAAGGAAATAAATTAACTGCCCCTCAATGGAAAATGCTCTAGTCTCTGATTCCTGATAAACACCTTTTTGCTTCTAAGGTTATTTCAATTGAGTAGGTATGACTTAAGAAGAGATGCTCTCCAGGCTGTGTTGAACAAACACCATTCCAGCCACTGTAAAGATTAAGTGTACCCTGAAACAAACTGGAAGCCAATTAGATCTAAGAAGAACAAAAATAATTTGCTTTAGCAAGCAGCAAGACAGTAGGATTCTACATTAGCTGAGATTTCAGAGTGGTTTTTTAGTATTGCTCCATTTAGTAGTGCAGACTGCACATCTACAATGTTAGACATGACAAAGTATGGATAACTGCAGTGGAGACTGCTATCACTAAAGCTCAGGAAACAATGAAGGGGATGAAGCAGGAGAATATTTCAAATACTGTTTTAAATAAGTACTTATTCTTCAAAAGTTTGCAAAAGTTTTATTAAAAAAATTTCCTGGGAAACTCAATTTTCATTTGAACAGAACCATTCTGGAGAATAAATTCAATCATTAAAGTGCAAGTCTTGTTTGGTATATGTACTAGTTTGAAATTAAAACCAGTGGGAGATTACAAGTCAGAATTATAATTTAATGGAAGAAAATTAAAAGAAAGAAAGAAAGAAATAAATGCAGTAATACAAGGATACTAACAAAGTCAGAAATACAACTTGACACTCTAATGGTGGAGGCAATCTAAGCGAAGCAGTTCTGTTGGTGCGGTGATTTTGTAGGAAGAAAGGNGAACTGCCTATTTACTGCTGATAGCTCTGTAATATGTGACTTTATAAAGCATTGTCCAAAATTTTTAAAATTAAGCATTTATACTCCTAAATCACTCCTGCCTGAAAAATACTGGGTATTCAGCAATTTTGAAATTCATGCCTTTGCATGTCTAAATATAGATGTAGGATGCTCTTGATGACTAAAGCATCACAGAATCCTTCTCAGCTAGAGAGTAAATATTAATACTACTCCGAGTCCTCGTTCATCCCTTGCACAGCACTTCGAGATCTTTGGATGAAAAGAGTTACACATCTATTAAAGGATCTTCTCCAGAACTCAGAATATTGAAGAGCTCTGTAAATCCTCTCCTTCTTTAATAGGACTTACAGCACATGCTCTCCAAAGAATCTATGTGCCATTCTCTTTTATATCCTGGCAATTGGAATTCTGTCAACCAGAGTTCTTTTGCCTTAACCTCCTCTTTCTTCTATTTTTGTTTTTCTGTGTCACACTTTCCTCTTTTCGATGGATGCTCTAGCTGCACTAAAGGATGTGCACTTTTAATGAAAATAAAGTTTTAGCTTGCTAGCTATGCCATCTCCACTTCATTCGTTTCTGTACATAGGCTGTTGCTTATTAATTATATGCACCTATTTAAAGAGAGTAAATGCTGAAAAATAAAATACATGTATGAGGTCTGGAGCCAGTGAGAAAGTGAAATAACAGCAAGAAAATCTTCCAGCAGTGCTCCAGCAAAAGGTAGGTTCTGGATTTTGCTGCACACTCAATCTGTCCAGAGCATTTTCATTTATCAGAACAGCTGCATTACAGCTCTAGTGCAGAATTTTTAAAATAATGGTGCATTCATTTTAACCCTATTAAATAAACAAAAAGAACAAAATGAAACTGCTCTTTGTGAAGGCAGAGGGTTTAGCTTCTTTCTTGGAGGCTTTCTGTACATTGGGATAGCTGGATTGCTTTTTAGGGAAAGAAAGCGTGCCTCTTTCAAGAGGGTCCAATTAGCAAGTCTGGGGACGCTCAGCTTACAGTGCTGAGTGAAATTGGAGCTGGACTTGTGCAAAACAAGACTCCAGTCCCCTGCTCACTGGGGAGAAAATGTAGTCAACTGAGAAGAAGGAAATAAGAGGAACAAAAAGGAAAGTGGATGATAAAACCCATTTTCCCACATGTTTTCATTTATAGAGTGTCATAAAAGCCTGCTTAGAGGCTTTTGTTTACTCTTAAGCCAGACACCGGAGCTTTCCCGGAACATCCACTATCCCTCACTAGAACTAGTAAAACTCTTTTCATAGCGAGACAGAAATATTTCTGGTTGATTTTTATGAAATTCTAATTTTGTAAATATTGGAAATTATGCACAATTGATGAGTGGTCTGGGAATTTCACAGCAAGCAGAATTGCTTTCTTTTCTGTGCAAAGGATAGAAAGAAGAGGAAAATATGCAAGATCAGTAAATTTATGAAAACAGTCCAATTAGTGCCAATGGAAACAAAGGAAATCACACGATAACCAAACCTCAGTATTACAGATCAAAGAAGATCCTAGCAAATTCCATGAAGTTGTCCTAGATTAATCCAAACCAAACTCATGCCAAAGCTTTCAGTTGCAGTATAGACACAAATCCTCACACACAGACATTTTAAATGAAACTGTTCTCCCATTCAGCATTAAACACCCAAACTTATAAGGATCTGCCAGCCTGTATTTTCTGTTTTGCAATGGCAAATAATAAACCAGGCCTACATATTACATGGGGTACAGTGACACAGTTAAACCACCAATTTCAATTATAAGCCTGTTCACTGTTGTCGACCCCTCTAACCATCTCAGCAGCATCTGATATATCCTGAGGTCTCTAAAGAGGCTACGATCAAAACATTGCAAAAAAGCAATCAGAAGGTTGTGCGTGAACAAAAAGCAGCCAGGCAACAAGAAGCCAAAAATACCAAGCAGAGCTGCAGCTGGGGGCTGCCTTGGTGCCTGGGCACAGGGGCACGAAAGGGAGAAAACCTGCTGGGAATCTTTGGCAAATTATGTCCCCAGGGGATGTTCCCCAGGAGAGCACAAACCCACAGAGCAACCTCCACACCTTTTGGGGACTGTCACACGGAAGGGAGGACAAAAGCCAAGAGCAGCATTGTTCTTAGCACTGGTGCTGGCAGCTGTGCAAACACAAGGAGCCATCTGCTGTCATTTCATAAGTGCAGGGGAGATCTGGGACAGCAATGGGCTAAAAATATGATCTTCCTAAGTAAGGGAGGTTGGCTCAGTTTCTAACATTTCTGTCAACAAATCTGTGGGCTAGGTCATACTCTTGAGACATTCCCAACTTAGCTTCTGCATGGAGGTGTTACATCAATGGGTTTTATGACTGTATTAGTTAAGCCCTCAGGACACTGATTGCATTTCATGGATCTTAGGGGATGATATACTCCAACTTGGCTTTGTGGTTGATGCTGAACTCCTCCACAACCACCACTCTAAAACAACAAGACACAGGAAAATACAAATAGTATATTTGGGCAGCCTAATCCACAACAGTGTCCCATCTAACATTCCCACACTGTTTGGGAGCAGGAGGGATTCTGCTTTGCTGGCTTGCATTGTGTCATGGCAAACTGTATTAAAAACATTGCACACACTGTGTAATTCCTACAACAAATACACAGTTATCTCGACCTGACTACTGTCTGCCACTTCACCTGCAGGATATGTTGGCTCCTGAGCAAAAACAAAGCTCAGCAGTGCATGGAAAATAAAGATTTGGTTGTCTATAACATATAGCAAGATGTCACTTATGTATTATTATTTCGTGTCCGTGTTGTCTTGTAGCGATTACAGCAAACACTGGCTATGTATTTCTGAAAATAGACTAAAAAAATGAGATACATAATAGAAAATCATGTAATACAAAGGAAAGAATACAAATTTTTAGACCTCAGAAAGCTAAAATTCATGGTGTAATACTGTTACTTGGTACTTCCATGCAGTTTTGCATTTCCAAAGAACAGAACAAATTGTCTAATTGATCCTCATGAATAATTTACTGTTTGAAATGACACTGGAACCCTTGCCTTTCAGTGTATCACTGAACCTTCTGCTTTATTTTAAAACTATGGATTCTGCAAGGCATACACATAAGCATGTTTTAATCATTTAATGGAATTTCAGTTGGGCAATAGTCCGCTACAACTTAGTGGAAGCTGTTCATCTTATCACAAACTACTTGTTGATTCCTGCCCATGATGAAGTGTTCTGCTCACATAAATAAATTAAATGCTTATCTAACTGCCTAGAATATGCTACCTTTGCATTCACATTCTATCTGGATATGTATGCACATAAAATCCACAAAGTCCTTTAATTTTTTTAAAAAGCACTTCCCCAATAAAACATTGTGAACCTCTCATTAGTCTCATTGTGACTTATAATGGCAACACATGGCAATCATTGCTACAGTGAATCATTGGCTACATGAATTTTCTACATTAAATCTTAGTCCACAATTTCAGCAGAATTCAAATAAAAGACCAGATATTTAGACAGAAACACCCACAATTACAATGAATAAAATAAAGTTAATTATCGGGGTACAAACTCCTTGTGCTGGTTTTTTCCTACCCACCACCAATATATTTTATACTTTCAGATGTATGATAGATACAGCCTTAAATGAACAACCAGTTTAATCTGACATGGCAATTTTTATCTTCTTAAAATGTAGAAGAGTTTTAGCAATATTCTCTATGAAAACCCAAATCAACTGGAATCAAGCAGCAGCAGTAATTATGTTTTTGTTTTAAATGAATGTGCAATAGCATCAGTGGTGTTAATAATTTAATTTAATCTAGAATCTGATTTTAATTTTTATTATTGAACATGACAATTGTGTGCAACACACTTAATTCACTTTCACTTAGTTGGTACCTAAAATGTATAATTGTGTTACCACACAAAACTTTTTATATAGTGTTCATCACATGTTCTTTAGTGCAACTGTATATTTTTTGAGCTCCATGTATATTTTAATAACACTGAGTGAAAAATTTATAGGAAGCCTTTTTGCATCTTCTCAAGCATGAAACTGCCTTGCTACAGATGAAGAACTATTCTGCAAACGTGCATGATGCTATGACGGCTCCAGAATTACTCAGACAACAGAGCAATGTGCAAACACAAAAGCAAAAAGGAAGAATATTCTACCTCATGTTTATATAACCCACAGATTTTTCCATTAAACTAAAATACTCCTTGATTCTCTCTTTCTGCCTCCTCCCTACACAATGGCACAAACACGATTTCACACACACATAGTTTCTTGAACTATAAACTTTTCCCACCTGCAAAGTAAATTATGAATTATGGCCCCTGAGGGCTAACTACTGATATTCTCTTAACACACATGGCCAATAACAATATAGAGTTTCATGGCTAAATAGTAACCCTGTAATTCAATCACAGGCTCCTGCTGCCATGTATAAATTGCTCTGGCTTTTATGATGCCAACATCACACCTTCTTTGGAAATGCAGAATGGGATTCAGACATAAAAGTTGTTTTATTGTACCTGTACAAGGACTATAAGGCAGTGTCCACATAAATGTTAACCCAAGGGGAATATATTCTTGCTGGTCAGAGTTGCTGATGCAGTTCACCAGGTTGAGACCTGTTTCTGAAGGAGAGAAAAGCAGGTACACTTAGCTTATACTTAAATGCTACGACCTAACAGAAAACAACAAAAACCAGCTTGGATCAAAGGTCACCTGTCTCTCCTTGCTCTTGAAAGGCCTCATAGTTTTATTGGGAGAAAAGGGTGTCAGAATTCTGGCAAGCTCTGTAATGTAAGGCAGCACCGTCCCCATGAAGCAGAATTTTCATGTGACATATTCAATTTTCATATCCAGCATAAAATTACAGTTGGAAACCCATATACCCACAAGATCAGGGAAAGCCTAAAGGAAACCAGTGAAAAAGAATTAGGTCAATAAGGAAGGGAAGAAAAACAGTGAAAAGGGGAAGGTAGGTGAAAGGAGAAAAAGAACATTTAATTCCACTGCTGTGGATATTTTTCTCCATAGGTCCTCCAACAGTCAAAGTTCAGCAAGTGTGATGTGCTGTATTATAATATCAGCCTCCCTCCAAACACATCCTGGCACTGCCAGCTGACACCACAGCACAGCTGTGGAGGGCAGGGGCTTCCAAAGTCTTTCAGAAAGAGGGTGATGTGCTTATTACAGATTCTATACAGTTTGTGCTTTTTTAGTAAACATTAGGTTTATTAGACTACTACCAGAATAATCATTCTTCTAATGAGGAACCTCGAGTGAGAGGAGTTAAGAGGTTCTTGCTCCATGGACACTACTTGTTCTTTAACAGTTAGAGGAGATGAAAAAGATGGCACTTGGCACAGTTCAATAATTTCACTGGTTTTTTTTTTTCTTTTAGAGTTCACACTGACACCCTACTGCTCTTCAGGGAATTTTTTTCCAGGTCAATTCCAACATAACACTTCAACATCAGCAGAATTAGCATTGTCTGTCTCTCACCCTCCCTTTCCCAGTGACCTTGGACATTTATGATAGAATCTGCAAAATCTACAGAAGGGGGACTACACTGAGAACTCTGATCCCCAGGGTTTTAAAGAAAGTTTCCCTGAATATAAACGGATTCATACTTCAGATTAATAACCAAGGAGAATGAATGATGAACGGATGCGTTATGACTGTTGCAATTGAGAAAAGGAAGCATAACTAAAAAAAAAAAAAAAAAGAAATCAGGTTAACTCTATGTGGCTACCATTGTGGCAGGAGCAATGGGAAGCACAGGCTCGTGCCAGATAAAATATCTCAGAAGGGAAAGCATCACTCAAACTTTATACAGCCCCATTCATCCTGCCTGTCTTTGAGGGGACTGAGCAGCTGACCCACCATTTGACCTACTGAATTGTAATTGGAAATACATATCTCTGCTTCATTTTTCTGTAGGGATATCTGTGCAGGGTCTCATATTCAGTCCTAAATCTGAAGAGAGTCAGGATACACATTCTGCATTTAAGTATCTTGGGTATTCCACACAAACAGAATAGATTTGTACATAAATTGAGATAAATCTGATTATGTATAGCTTAGACCTCACTCTCACTGCTTGCCACATGGGTGCAGAAAGGATTGTAAAATTGCTACTGTAAAAAAACCAGGACTCCATTGAATCCTACTGAATCTCTCTCTCTCACTATATGTATTTACTCCACACAAGCATGAATGACTACAAAACCAAGAGGCAACAATGACTGGGTAATTAGTTCAGTTATTACTATCATCTGCAAATACTATTCCCACTGCACATACAGAGCTGATAGAAACATGGCAGAGAAAACCTTTCTTTACTGAAATGAATCTTGTTTCAAAGCAGGCTCATAAGGCAAACCTCCTACTTCTAGCACATATCAAAGACACAAATTGCCATGTTTCACAGGTTCACCAATACACAGTAAAGACCTTTCAGCTTTATGTCTAAGCCAATCACAGAATCATGGAATATTTCGAGTTGGACAGGACCCATAATGGTCGTAAAGTTCAATTCCCTGCTCCTCACAGGACTACCTGAACCCAAACCATATGACCAAGAGTGTCATCCAGATGCTCCTTGAACTTTGACATCACTCATTTCTCTGTTTCATAGCCCTGGTTTGTGTTTTGTGTGAACTAATATTTTTATTTTCCTCCAGGCCTGTGCAGAACCAAGTGAATCCCCACTGCTCCCATTCCAATCTAATGCCAGCTGTTTTCACATAGCCTGGCTGTCAGCCAGCCTCTGGATGGGTTCTGCTGTGCTTTGGATGAACAGAGGGCATGGAGTGAAGTCCTGGGGAACACAAGCACACACTTCAATATGTGCTTAACAATAGAGCTCCATGATCATTGAACAAACATTGCTAATTCCATGTTCCCCAGACCATAAAGGTGAGTTGGCCTCAGTATAAACTCTGGGGTTCTAACTGGAAAGGTATAAGTTTAAGTTCTGCAAAATTTAGGGAGTTGTTCTGAACCTGTGATTCTGTACTAAATTGGTACTAAAATTCCTCTGTTCTTCTCTTGAAGTATATAGACAAGATTCTTTAAGTCTCTGATGACTACAACACTTTTAAATAATGCTCTTTCTCTTGCTGCTCCTTTTCTGATTTAATATTTTTAGACTCAAAATGTCTTTCCCAAGGATGCAGAGTGAACAATGGAAACATCATTCAATCCAGCTTGCATACAAAGATTGACTTTGTACCACTGACACTGTAACAGGTTGATGTCACTAAAATTAATAAATTCCATCCAACAGTTGGACCCTAGCCATGGAAAAGGGTTATGAAAATGAATGATATAGCAGATGTCATATATCAGGGTAGGGAGAGTCATTGTTTTCCACTCTACACAGTGCCCATGATAACATATTTTGCAAAGGACACCAGATTATCAGGAGGTTTTCAGTGCATGAGAAAACTGGACAACATGGTCAAAACTGGCAACTTATCAATCTCTAAGTTTATAAGAACTATGTTTCTAAGCATATTCTCTCTCTTTATAAATACTATCAACCCACTTTTTACACACACTTGGAAAGCCAAGCACTGACTTAATTATATAAATACAGAATCCATCAGTTTTGTTTCCTTGATTATGTGGTGGTGGGAACACAAGGATAAAGTAGGATAAAACTAAGCCTTAAAAATTACATTAGACTCTATCCTTATGCATAAAAAAAGCACAAGGCACCTGGGAAATTACTATCATAATATATCCTTTCAAAAATCCAATTGAAATGGGCATGAAGGTTTTTTTCTACAGTTGGATTTTTCAGACTAGAATCGTACATAAACCCACTAAATATTCTCAGGCTTCCTCTACTTTTTAAAGTATGGACTCATTCCAGGCTACGAGATCTGAGCCATTTCAAATAGACAGATTATTGTGCTTGGCCATTTTGTGTAAGCTATTTACAAGACAATTATAAACATCAAATTATGGCCAGAAGAACAGGTAAGTCATCTGAGTGGCACACAAACATTATCTTACATATCAAGTTCTGAGGCATTTCCTTGTTTCTAAAGTCACAAACTGCAGGATTAGAGGAAAGATGCCTGCTGTTTCTCACTGTACAAGGAAGTCAGCTGTGTCATCTGAAGGAGCTGCTTAAGCTGCACTGATGAAAGAAATCAAACCATTTTAGGCTTAACCATCAGAAGGCTAAAACTGCTCAAGCAGTCAGCTAAAACTCAAACAGTCAAAATTCTGGGGGGTTTTGTTTCTTTGTGTTTTTTTAAACTGGGAAAAAATGTTCATGCTTGATGATCCAAAATGTCTTCCATCTCTTTGCAATGAAATCACCCAAAGATATAAATAAACTATTCTAAATAAAGTTCAGACTGACTGCAGCATTAGATATGTCTATTAATGTATGTGACTGTCAGCCAAAATAAATTAACCTCCAATAGAAGTCATTTTCATAAAATTAATTATTCCAATGTCAGCTAAAAGAGTCAGGTGCACTCTCTCTGCTCCTTCACCTAGACTTTTCAATGAACTTCCCAAATAGGTTGCAGCCAGAAAAACTTAAGAATAGTTCTGTATTTGAAGGTTTTATTTTATTGCTCTTTCTAGGCTGTCAGCTTGGTTGTTAATTTTTTTTTTTTTAAGTAAGCCAAAGGAGCTAACAAGAAAAAGAAAGGATTACTGAGCAATTGATATATAGTACAACAAAAATCTAAGGGGAAACTCAATGACAGAATGAACATTAAGCCTCATGGACTAGAAATGGGACTGAGATACTGGCAGGTACCCATAACTCACCTCAGGGGTTCAGCTTTTCCCACTCTTCTGAAAATTTGCCCAAATTTAGTTGCTGTAAATCTGGAAAACTGAGCTTGTATAACCCAGTGGAGACTTTGATTTTAGCTGCCAGTGCCTGCAAGATTCAATCCACACTGAGAACAGAGTAGTTCAGTAGGAATTGTCCAGTCCAAGTGACACGCTGAGCACATCCCAGGCAAACCTTCCAGTGCAGCCACAGCTCCTGGCTGCTGGGAACTGTTCCTAACTTCAGGCACAGATGTTTCTCAGAGCTTGTGTGGGAATTCCTGCGGACCAAGTTACTGTGCTGCCCAGGCAGACTCTGAGCATGTATGATATTCATAAAATAAAGAAGAATGTGCTGACAATTTCGGTTCATCTAAAGCAGTGTTACAAACATATTTTCATTGTAATTATGAACTTAATGCAGAGGTTCTTAGCTGTAATTTTTGCCAGGGTGACGATGTTTCTTTGCTGCAGCACTCTTAAGCAGCCTGAAGAACTCTTCATATATTTTCCCCTCTGTTGGCATTCTTAATGCCCTGAATGGCATTGAATTGCTGACAGACCATTCAGTCTCTCAACTCTGCCTCCATGCCTCAAAGATCAATTTAAACCCAAATATACAAATGCAATTTTCTAGCTTGGTAATTTTTGGGTTTGGAATAGCTATTACATTTTCCTGACATGAACATATACCTCTGTTGGTGTGGTTTTAAGGATGCTAATATGTATTCTCTGAACTCTTTTCTTCCAGGCTTAGTATTTTGTGTGTGGAGTAACAAAAACTGCTTAATTAACACAACAAGAGTTTGCAAGGGATAGGTGAGAGTTGGTTGTGAAGAGGTTTGTCCTCACAGCAATTTGTATATAAGAACACACATTAAACATATGGGTAGGGAAAAATCATAATGCTCAAGGCAAGGCTTTACTGTGGAATAAAGATCCATCTCCTTCTGCACAGAAACACAATAGTTTCCTAACATCATGACATTCCAAGAGAGAATTGGAGCATATACTATTCAATTTTACAAAACTGTTGAATTGTGCACTTGAGACAGTCAAAATGGACAGCAAGATAGACAGATTTTTTATTCCAGCAAAATTATTTTGTGTTGATATTCTGTGTCCATGGTGCATCCAAATAGCTGCCCTGGGGCAAGACCCCAGTGCACTCAAGCTGTCAGGTTTAACATGTATATTCTATGAAAACAACTTTAGTAAACAAATTAAAGATCATGGCTACTTGCAAAGAAGGTTATCACCTCTTTTACTGGCAGTTCAGGCATTTTTAATCTCCAAAACAGCAGGTTGCCATCAGATATTTGGAGCATTAGTTTCATCCCATCACCAGCAGGATAACCAAAATAATGCTCCCCAACCTTTAAATCCTTCTCCTGTCTATGTCTTAACAAATTGAAGACATACCAACCACTTGTACTGTCAGCGTGGTAGATGGAGTATGAGTGCTGCCAATTTGTTGGAATAATCCATTTTCTGCCCACAGATCTCAGAATGCAGCTTCAGGGTTACCTGGAGGGAATTAAAAAAAAAAAAAAGGTGAAATGACTGTCTTAGCAAAGTGTAAATTGCAGGTCACAAAAATAGTATTTTCTTATTGCAGAGCATTTACATGCTCTTAATTTATTTACAACCCAAAGGATTAAATTTATTTTAAAGAAATAGCCCCCCCAACCTCTTAAGGTGCTGGATTCTGCTATTGTTCAGCCTAAACTGACACAACTCAGTTGGAAACAAAATGTAACTTACAAAAAGAATATTTTCATTTCTTGGTTGCTATAATTTTCCAACAACAAATATGCAGTTGGGCACTCAAAGGAGAACAAAGACATGAATTGTAAGTGGGATGTAAGAATACAAGGAGTTTGGGTTCTGTTGGTTTTATAGATGGAAAAGTACAGACAATGAATAGCAGTAAAGTTTTGCTTTATGGAACAAAACATGGAGCCAGCTCCCAAAGCATTTGCCTTTCTCAGAGAAATGAGGAAACTGGAGCAATAGCAGCCATATCCTGTAGGTTCAATGGACAGCAATGGTGCAGAGTCCTCAGTCATTTGGATGTTGTTATGGGAACTACGAAATCAGAGATCCAACAACTGCAGGCATCAGTAAAAAACATCATTTTTCTCCAAATTCATTTTTGTTGGTCACTCTTCTCAACGCTAAAAATCAATAGGTACTCAATAAAGAAGCTGCATCCATTCCTTTCCATGTGATGCAATCCATGGCTTATATTTGATAATAGACAAATCTAAAACCTTACTTCCCCTTCTGTGTGATACTGTCATAACATTTTAATTCTAGGCTTGAACACAGTTTTCTAAATAACCTGCATTTGTTTTTTCTTATTCTGAAATTAGAATAGTCTATGTCAAAATGACAGTCTAGAAATTAAGGCATTACTCAACATCAATAAGATTACAAGGATCAGATCCTTAGTATGTCTATTTGAGGCATGAATTTTCATGAAGTGGAATAAAAGAAGCAACAGTTCAACCAAACTGCTGAACACATACTTAACTTTAAATGCATTCCTAAACACTGTGTAGCATTTAGGCCACAAAAATATTACCAAGTCTTATTCTGCAGCAATATCCAGTTTACAAATTAGTGCCCTATAAAATCAATTTACAGTAAGAGGCAGTCATAGTAAAACACAGGCAATATAGACTTTAATTAAAGCAAGGCTCTAATGATGTCATCAGTAAACCACAGTTTGTGCTTTGTAAATAGCCATTACTCCAGAACTGCAGAATTATTAACTTAATCCTATTTATCTGCTCCTTGGTATAAAGTTTTCTTGTTTAAGCAGTGAGTTACAGTCCATCATGACTTTAAACAGCATAAGCATAATAGGGAGATCTAAATTCAATCATAAATAGAGGCCAGTTTCTACTTCAGTCACATTGGAAATATCGAGTAACTGATTTCACAGGGATGAATTGTAGAACAACTCAAAACACAGAGAGTAGCAGAATTCTTTGTAATTGCTATTACCCTTAAACCAGTATTGATTCCAAATGCTTACATACACTGGAACACATCTATGGATGAAAACTCCCTGATGTTCTGTGTATGTGTGAACATGTGTACAAACTTCACACTTTGTTAATTTTGTTTCTAATTAATGCACAACTTGCAAACCCATATCTTATAATTAAAGTTCTTTGTCATTAGAGACACACTGCTAAGACACTTCACAAATATGTCCAATTTCATCTGCAAAGAATGACAGACTATAAGCAGCACATTAAGCAATTTGAAAATCATTTGGGAAAAAAATCAAAACTTAATTACAGAGTTCAAATTATTGAAATTGCTCATGCCAGTGTTAAAAAAAAAACCACAACAAACCCTCAAAATTCTCCAACAGAAACTATTGACCACTAGTGTAAAGCTAATCTAAGAAATACAATTTGTCTTGAGGCTTTTCTTAAGAAAGCAATAATTTAAAACTGTGCTGCTCCCCAATAAGTAAGGCTCCAAGACAGTTTTGATCCATTGATGAATCCTTCCTAATATGTTCCCTGAGGTACAGTTTTCCTAAATCTATTAGACATTTACAGTCTTTCAGGATGTGCTGCCTGAGCTGCTCTATCACACTGTATTAACTTGACAAGGTAATGCAGCTCCATCTTTTATTTCCATGGAAAGAACTCAGGTTTGACCTTGGAACTACTAACAACAGTTTATTACCCCTAACCTTACTAGAGGGACATTCTGACATATTCCTGCAAATTATTACCCCAGACATATGGTACACATTAAATACATGGAGGAAGTTATACAGGGGGGTTACTCAGGGCAAGATCCCAGATCTACTAAAAATCACAGTATTATTTCTACCTAATACCCAGTTCTCCAAAGAAAGGCAAAACAAAAGCAGCCATGATGGTCTAGTAATTGATAAAACAGTTACCACAATGAACCAACAATTCCCATTTGTTGCTTAGTGGCTTCTCTAGGCTCTCTACCAGCATGGAATCATGGTACTGACTCCTCTTGGAATCATAATGGATCTTGAACCCCAGATACAAGTATTCCTCTTCCAGTCAGCACACTTCCATGTTTGTGGGGATAAAAGGAATGTCCAGGCCCTTCTTCCCTGCTGTGCAGTGGCCTCTGGAAGAGTACTCTGAGTATTACTGCGCTGATAAAAGGATCCCAGCCACACCGAGCATAATTGTAAACCCTCCCATGCAACAGATTTTGTGAGTTTATGCATCACAGTAAGCTTCCAGGAAAGAGTTATTTGTGCATTAATCTTCATCTTAATAACCCCTCTGCTCCAAATAAATTAGCTATACTTAGCTGTGTCATGAGACGTTATACTGCAATGTGCTGGAAGGAAAGCTGCTCTTCCATTTTTCTTTTTCAGAATTACTCTCCACTGCAATGTTTATCAAGGAGCCAATGCAAAGTGTGACTATTCAGCACAGGGGCACCACTAAAATAAGGGTTCTTTTTCACCCTTTTGATATTTTTCTAGGGACAAATTTATGGATATTACTTTAAAATATACCTTAAAGTAACTAAACCCAGAATAATTCAAAATGCTTTGTAACAGAAAAATTCTATATCTGAGGTATTTCAAGCAGCAATTTAAGATGTATAGTTCTTTGTTCAGAGGCTTTGTAATCATTATTTCACAGCATTTTAGGACGCCTTTAAATGAGTTTTTGCCTAAATAATGAACGCTAAGTGCCTGGAAGCTCCTGGGACTTGTTAGAGATCAAGCAATAACAGCAAGCAAGGCACAATGTCTCCAACCAGCACACCAAGCTCTGCTCCAGGTGACATCCACTGAAACTAGAAGTGTCTGCTTAAATTAAATCCTGCAGAGATATTCATCTGCTGCAAGTTAAGCGTTTATATATTACTGCTGTAATATACGGGATTTGCCCCTTGCCTGGAGTACATGTACTAAGTCCTTGCAGTATTAAGGCTTTATTTTGGATTTATATCATTATGACAAAAGACAGAATTAGTCTCAGTGTTATTTAGCACAGATGTATCTAGTGAAAGGAGAAAGGCCACAGCTATGAAAGCTTTGCTTGATCTACTACAACTCCCTGAGACTTCAAACACCCATAGCAGGATTCAGACTCCATCCAGGTATCCAATTGATTAAAGCTACTAATTTTGTAAAAAATTAATTACAACTGAATGAAAGAACTCTCTGAACATATGGTTTTGAGATTTGCCAACATCCAAGGCCAATTTATTTCTTGTTAATCTATGTATGCAAGATGTCTGAGACAGTGTGTAAATCTCTTTTGGAGAGGCTGGAGTAAAGAGTTGAGAAAGAAAAAGCAGGATGTGACATTGTTCAATGAATGCCACAAAGCAAAGTTTCTCTTGTCATATAAAAGATGTATGGAGACTCCAAACTCACTTTTTTATTGCCATGCATTTTATAAAAAAATGTAATTGTAAACTTTTTTTAAGGATTTAATTGCAAATATCCTTCCTTGCTGGCTTTGTTCTTGTCACCAAAGTAACTAACACGTTTTATTCTTGACAAGTCTCTCAGAATTTGAAACACTTTCTGGTGTTTTTGTTTTCTTTCTTGCACATTAGAGAAATTCTTTGGCTGCTACTATGATCACCAAAGATGGCTGGATTCAGGTGAAACCAAGAACAATCAACCACTGTGCAATAGTAACTTCCTTCCCTGTCTTCTCCCTGAAGCTACTGAAGAGACTTCCATGGATAAGGTCAGAATTTTATTCCAGCTTGTGAGGCAGCTGTTTCTCTAAAGTTTGATGAAGCAATGCTCATTTATATTGTAAACTCCCAATAATGTTTAAAGCTAAATCATGTACACAAACGTATTTTTTTAGTTGGAATATTAACACAACTATTATTTCTATTGGAAAGCAATATTGAACATTAAGAAAAATATAATCAAAGTCTGTTTACAGATTATTTTCTTAATAAGCAACGTCTTCCACAGACAGAAAGGCCATTGCATATCTAGGTAAAGTATGTGAAGACCAGTTACCAACTGGAATGGTCTGAGTGGATGGATCAGGAAACCTAAGCTGCAATAAATAAAACTAGTTGAACTAGATGGTGACTATTTCACTTCAGATGTTAAAAATCTCTTAAATTCCAACTTCCAGCACACTAGAGTTCACATTACTCAAGAATTATGACATCCACAAAGGGATTTATCATTCTTCAGTTTGTGTTCTCTAATTTCACACCTTCAGTTGCTTCAGCTGAGCTTTTTAAAGTGTCACCGTAGAGATGCAAATTCACTGTTGACAACCTCAACTCTTATTTGTGGTCTGAAATAATTTAGCATCACTTTTCAACTGTGGACTTTTTCTTACATCCCAAAGCATGCTTTTACTGACAGATGAAAGATTTCTCAGAATGCCATTCTTCAGGAAGGATCATAAATAACATCATAAATAATATCTAAAAATAGATCTGACAAAGTTCCCCCAAACACACACTTCTTCCACACACCTTTCAACCCAATGATTATTTTCTCAAAATTGTTTCAGTTTATCATTCCAATCTAAAGGGCTGAACATCAGATAACCCGCTTGTTATTAAAACCATAATCAGGCAAGACATTATGGCCAAACAAAGAACTTTAAATGAAGCAATGGGAGATTATCTGTCAGGCTGTGATGTCATCCACAGCACCAGCATCCTGTTCAATATGTTTTCCATAAAAAAGACCGATCAGCACTGATTGTTAATTTTGCTTCTACTGTTTCCATCTTAAGCAGTCTGTCGAGTGCATGAGAACTGATCTTCAATTAACATGTCTGGGATTACTTGTGGCGTCATTAACTTTAAAATATTTACACAACATTGGGTTTTCTTTCCAGTCTTCTGGAAATTTTATTGCTAAAGAGAAACTGACAGTTCACAGAACTTGTTTGGCAGTTGTTTTAAGAATCCATGGTATATCCACACATTAGGTAATATAAAATAATATTTGTATTATTTAAGCATTATAAATTTGAAGGTATTTTGCATTCGTCTTGGTGACTCTTTTAAAGTGTTAATTTTGACTAGCAAAGAAATATATTGCTATTTCTCTACAAAATACACCACATCCTATCCATTCCTTTAGCCATCTTTATTTTTATTTAGGCTTTTAAGGTTATAAATTTCATAACTGAGTTCAGTTGTGTGTGAATGAATCCAAGTTCCAACTCAATATTAAAGTTTCACCCGTATCTACTTAATTTCTGTCCTTGTGACGGGGCTTGAAAGGCTCCTCTATAAGTCTGTCAGGAAAAGCAATGATAAACATTCTCAGCAAAACAAAGTAGCTCTTATTCTAATCCTACATGATCTGGAATCCACTACAGCTCTGGGGAGGTGGGGGGGAAATGATAACAACACGTGACTTCCTCTGGTTTTTTTCACCTTACCAGCAAAAACCAGAAGTAGTGACACCAAAATGTGTAGGGCAGCAGCAGTTGAACAAACATGCTGGAGTAGAATTAAGTTCCATCCCTAGGGAGATCCAGACTGAGCTGAGCTTTACTTTACTTCCCTGTTAAGGCAACAGGAGTCCAGTTCTGATCACCGAGTGCTTTACAGAGCAAGTCACCTCGCTCTGGAGTTTGTACCTTTTCCTCTCAGACCTATGAGAGCCCCGTGGAGCTGCTCCCAAAGGGAGGTCATATTAGAGTCATCTTGGAATACTTAAACCTGAAGATATGCATACAAAACAAGGAATGAGATCACATTTAAATACTAATTGAAGCCTTATAGATTTTTTTTACAGTATATTCATTAAAAGAGCAAAGAGGCCGCAGCATTATTGTATTGCAAATGTCACTCAGTTTAAAGTTCATAGTTTTCTTTATTTAGCTAACCTCATTTCTAAAACAAAATCTCCAATCTCTTGCTGTACTATAACTCTGTATTAGTAGGATCATATATATATATAAGCCAGCTACAAGAGTCAGATCATATTAAACCTCACTAACAATTATTTTAACAGTGTATTTATATTCATCCCATATAAGCATAGTGGATTTTTTTTTCCATTCCTGTGAATTATTTACACCAGAAGTGTTGATTCACGAAGCTGGGGTTTCATCAAACTTGACCTATGTGAAACACATGCACCTGATGGAGTTCTCTGAACTATTGATTCTGCTGCATCCATCTGTCTCCCACTCACTGGGTTCTGAGTACTCTCTGAAGAATAATGCTGGCATCTGTTTTAAGTATAAGCTTTCTAAATTACTGCATAGATGCATTACAGAGTAGTTAAGAAAAATCAATGGTTTCTATGTAAATAACCACAAAGCTTTCCTACTTCCTTTAAAACATAAATTTCTTCAATAAAGATTGTTTTATTTTATTTTTACTCCAATATTTCTCCTTTACATCAGCTATGCTGTCAAAGCTATCCTGATATTCTGCTGCTATTTAAATTTATCACGGGTGTGAACTCCTTTGTTGTGGGTGTTTTCTTCCGAGGAATATGCATTTCATATTGTCTGCATTACTAAAAATTAATAGTAAAAAGTGAGATTTGGATTCAAGACCTTAGCACACGTTTAAATACATTTTCATCGCTTCCCTAAAAATGGTGCAAGGGTGTCACCCAAGTGGATCACTTAGAAAATATTTCAGATTAGCCTTTTAAAATAACATTTAATTGCTATGGAAATTAAGATAAAATGTCTGTAATTAGTATGCAGTCTTCCCTTCTGAGCTCAGAGCAGCAATAATAACCTTGAACTAAAGCTGTAAGAATGGTGAAATGTACTGTCCGTGCCCAAGCCTGGATTTCTACAAAATTAATTTCTGTTAGCAGAATCATGATAAGAGACCTGTGGAAAGGAAAGCTCTCCAGTGCTAATCTGAACTCTTGTCCTATCTTGAACGGATTCAAAGATATATTATAATTGCTTTTGATCATCTTAAAAAAAAAAAAAAAGAATAAAAAGGAAAAAAAAAGCTCATAAGTAAAGGAAGAATCACAGAACTGAGCAGAAGCAGTCTAGAAAAAGCTGTGAAGCTCTGAGGAGATGCCAGTACAGTCAGTCAAGAGAAGGGCTGAGCTGATGTACACAAGGATGCAGCCAAGGAGAACAGCGGTGACAAATAAATTATTTTGGCTGCTAAATATAAGAACCTGCTGGTCAGAATCTCTGCACAGATATCTGGCAAAAAATATTTTGGAACAACATTAATTTTATGCCAAAATAGCAGTACTTGTAAAAACCATCTGGCACAGTGGCTCACTCACATTAACCCTCTTATTTTATCTCCCTGAACCAATAGTCTGGTCCATTTTTTATTCTTGTAAACCAGAGTTACAGGATCTAAAACTGATGTCTCAACTTCAGTCATCAACAAATCTGGAAAATTCTTGACTACACAAGTGTTCAGGAGCAAAAGATTAATAAAGCCAAAATGTCCTTAAAAGACAAGCCATGGTCTCATTATGGCAGAAAAGTATCTGCTGAAATTGCCAGAGTGGCAGATTCCTCTGGATTTGAATCCTAATTTAAAATACTTCTCATTAATATATATTCATGTTCTGTGGAGGAAAAAATAATCTATAGCTAAGGTGGCCAATCACTGCCAATAACTTCTATTTATTCTTTAAAACTCACTTTGCCATTTCATGACCTGTTATTTTTATATGGTGGACAAATTGTAGACTGTGGCAGCAGCAACATGGCTGAGATGCTCAGTTTTCTCCCTTTAGTGAGTGGGACTGCTCAAGCCCTCATGGTAATTGTTTCCATCCTCCTTCTTGTTATCTGTTTATCACACTGGCATTTTGCTTTTAAGGCTTTTCCATTTGAGTCATGTCAATCAAATCAGAAAAATGCAGGGTTGTAATAATGAACTAACTCGACATCTAGCATTTTGCATTTCTCAATTACAGCATCTCAAGAATATGCTATTTTTTGGAATATGATCTCCATGCATACACTTAACACAGTTCTTCACTGTAACAGAGGAATCCCATCACAAAGTGTTCAATGGATGCCATTGCTTACTTAAGATATTTATACTGCATCTGAAAATAACCCATACCCTTGATAAAAACAGTTTTCTGCACTGTTCAGGGACTGCAGGAAAGTTATTTAGGTCTTTGTAATATCTTTGTGAATAAGGAAGACCATAACCAGTTCACTAATGACTAAACTAGCATCCTCTCTGGGAGCAACCACGGGCAGATTACAGCATCTTAATCACGAAATTTAGAAAATTGTAATTAACAGAAATCACAATGGATCTTGCATGGGGTACATGGACTTCAGCTTAGGATTTTGTGGGGCTTTTTGTTTGTTGGGTTTTTCATATAAGAGTTATCAAAAAACAGAAACCACCATGAAATCTAATCTCATTTCAAAGTGTTTAACATTTTATGTCCTGCCTGAGACATGTCCTGCAGAAGCAGTGCTTTTTACTGCTGTGAATGGGTTTTGGTTTAGTTCCAGGAAAAATAAAAAGGATGGGGGGGAAAAAAGAATGCAACTAACACTGCACTTCCTACAGTCTGATGTATTCTCTGGAAGTCTTCTGCCTAGTGTGCTCAAGTGTAAGCTGATGCATTAATGCATTTCACTGGTAATATTCAGCTGCTATTCAGTAGATTTCTTTTGTACTTATGGTTTCAGATTCTGCTTCATTTATTTTTTTCTGATCAACCAGAAAGTTGAGGAAGTCCCCAAGATGGCACTCCTCGGTACAAAGGTTAAGTTCAATTGAAACATTCAGTCTTTGTCCGAAGTCTGCCCCAGTATTTACAGGCAATTTCCGACAGTTCTCAAAGTGCTCAGGTCACTCATGCCTGGGGCATCATCAGAATCATGAAAGGGCGATCCCGGCAACCCATGGCTGGGCAGCCAGACCCGCTGGTGTTTGAAGGCACACACTTCTTAAGAGAAGGTCTCTCTCTCCATTCTAGCCCAACTTGTCTGGAGTAGAATCATTAGAGCCCCCGTAGACTTCCTCTAGGAGGCTCTGAGAATGTTTTCAAACGTCTACATTTCAAAAATGCAGAACCTGTTGTCTTGATCCTTTCTGTTCCTTCGCTAACTCTCTACTCCATAAAACACAGCAGGGCAACATGGCTGGGTCATTGTGAATTTCTTCTGCTGGCTAAATGGGAAAGCCCATCGTTACCTTGGGATAACACAGGGGATGGGGTAATTCAGACACCACGTTAGCCCCTTGTCCTGACGGCACAGACATTGCTTCCATCAGCTTAACTGTATTTGAGCGTGAATACAGCCAGGCTACAGCTCTAGCAGGATCCTTCTCAGGCTTATAAAAGCCATGAAACATTTCAATATGTTCATTCTGCCCTCAACTTCTACAGCTGTGCCTTAGAATTGCACCTTGCCTGTTCCCACACTCCTGAGCAAAATCATATTAAGCAGCAAGCGAGGGAATTTAACTCTGAATTTGCTCGCATTTCTGAATTTAAAATCAGACATAAGAGGTACATAAATCTAATTCTAATTTCTTTTATGCAAATTCAAACCAGATGGAGAAAACAAAAATTTGTCATTCTGTTTGTTTGGGGGCTTTATAAACTGACATCATATTAAGTTATTTAAGGCCAGTAAAATTTAATGGGAGTTATTCTTGTTCTTGCAACAGCGTTTGCTGCAGGAGATACTTCCAGAAGTGTGGTGAAGTCATTGCCTAATGTCTCCCCTGAGACTTCCAGCACATAATGGGATACTTTTTTCCTTCTCCTACAATGTTTTTTTTTTTGTCGTAGAAGCATATTTACTTGATAAAAGCAGAGCAGCTGGCTAGTGTCCCTCAGGAATATACCCTTGCTAGGGAAGATTTTAGCCCCCTCCCAAAAGTTCATTGAATTCAGGTTGATTTAATATGCTGAAAAACATTCCCATTTGAAAGAAAGTTACTTTCTACTTGCAAAGTCATTGTTTTCTAAAGCACTGTCCCTCTTGGGAGAAAAGGAAAGGCAATATAAAAACCCTCTGGGACTATCATGTGGTAGTCAATGAAATTGCTCGTCCTGAGTTTTGCACTTCAAGCTTTTGAGTGAAAGAAAATGGAAGTGTAGGAACAACCCATGGAACTGTTTTCAGGGTACCAACAAGATCCATATTTCTATCCAAGGAATTAAAAATAGTAATTGTTCTACATTACTGATGATGAAAACCTTACTAGAATATCAACTTTTATTTTGTCTGTTATAGTGTTCATATAGCTCTCCATTTAATTTTCAAAGGTTTTGGTAAAGACTTTTGCTTTACCAGTTAAATGTTCTAGGTGGAGTAAGTCATCACCAAAGAAAGTGTGCTGTCGAGAAATATCACATAAAAATTCACTGATTCATTTTGTTGGTTTTTTTTTTCTTATATAAAAGATAATGCAGTATAATTATTTGGCTTACATTTAGGCTAAAACAGCCAAACAAACCATAGCAATCACCTGGCTCAAAACCATCACGTTTGGCATAATCTAGACCCCAGTTGGGAACCACCCATCAGTGACTGCAAGAACCAGAGACTGCATGAAGAGATACAGCAGATCCCAACAACCTGCTGCAGTGCTCAAAAGCAAACAAACCAAAAATCGAACAAAACCCCCAAACAGATAAATAAAACCTTAAAGAGCACATAAAATGATTTGAATATGAGAATGCTCCATCTGTAAGGAGTTTAGTTAACTCCAAATGATAAAGAGTCAAAAAACTGTACCCCAGAAGATATAAAATATTGCAAAAAAAAAATCGGTGAGTTTTTCTGTGGAAGTAGTTCCATGATTCCACTTTCTTGGCTAGAAGGCTGCCTTGTTAAATGGCCTGTCTTGAGTAGTGGAGCCTTTTCTTCCTTTCTCTTTTGTCTCATTATCTCACTGCATTTACACCTCATTTCAAAATACAACAGTCATTGATAAAAAGGCTTGTAACCTACTTTTTTTCCACCTTTAAATAAAACTAATTACATTGCTTCTTTTGTTCTTGTGTTTACTTTTAAAATTCCTGAAAACTCATGCCGTCCTTTTTTTTTCTGTCTTTAGGACCATCAGATTTGTTGTTTCTGCTTTTTCAGGTGGGAGAGCTGCTCTCCTACCAGTATTCCTGCTGTATGTTTAATTGTTACATGCATGCAGGAGGGAGAAGTGGTAAAAAGTTTTCACTAATCTAGATAAAAAGATTTCAGGTAATTTTTTCAGGTATGAACACTTTTAAGTACGTTCACTAAAACCAAGGTAAAGAGAAAAAAATCCCAACCATCAATATTGTCCTCTTAGAAATGCTCATTGTTAAAAATAAAATAACGAACTGCAAACATTTCACCCAAAATGTCAAGTATAAAAAACATCATATTTAAATAAGAAAGCAAGGCCTGAGTGACGAAAACGGGTTCCTTTCCTATGTTTATGTTTGTAGATCACTTTCCGATGCTTATGTTTGCATGCTGAACAGATTGAAAGGGCTATAAGGAAAACATGTTCATTTCAAAGTGAAACAAACTTCCACTGAAATTGAGCAACGTTACAGAAATCAGCATTTCTCCTTTGTAGCACCTTGGTTTCAGCAGTCTGACAATGACTCTTTCAGCAGGCTTTTCACAATACTATCATAACCACTGCAAACCGCCTCCCTTTGAACTTACGAGGAAGCACCGAGGACTTTCTTAGATATCAAACTAAATTTGAAATCTTAAACTGAAATTTCAGTGAGCAGCCCTACGCTCCTTTGCTAACAGTGCTTAAAAAAAAAAAAAAACCAAAACAAAACTGCCCAAAACATAATTAAATGTATTTTCCATTTCCAGTTAAGGCAAATCAGTCCCACCCAAAATTACTGGTTAAATAAAAAGGTATTTTTTTTTCACGCTGCAGTAAAATAACTACTGTTAATGGTGCAACGGGAGTTACAAACAGATTGTTACTTCCTTGAGGTCAGTTCTGAACACAATCTAGGTTCAGTTTGCATTGTTCTCAAAACGGACGTATTGCAGGGAAAATCGTAAGCACAGAGTCCTGATATGTGTAGATAATCATTAATGTGGTCTACGCACAAAAAAAAAAGGAAAGTGTGACGTGAGAGGCACAACAGANAAAGCAAGGCCTGAGTGACGAAAACGGGTTCCTTTCCTATGTTTATGTTTGTAGATCACTTTCCGATGCTTATGTTTGCATGCTGAACAGATTGAAAGGGCTATAAGGAAAACATGTTCATTTCAAAGTGAAACAAACTTCCACTGAAATTGAGCAACGTTACAGAAATCAGCATTTCTCCTTTGTAGCACCTTGGTTTCAGCAGTCTGACAATGACTCTTTCAGCAGGCTTTTCACAATACTATCATAACCACTGCAAACCGCCTCCCTTTGAACTTACGAGGAAGCACCGAGGACTTTCTTAGATATCAAACTAAATTTGAAATCTTAAACTGAAATTTCAGTGAGCAGCCCTACGCTCCTTTGCTAACAGTGCTTAAAAAAAAAAAAAAACCAAAACAAAACTGCCCAAAACATAATTAAATGTATTTTCCATTTCCAGTTAAGGCAAATCAGTCCCACCCAAAATTACTGGTTAAATAAAAAGGTTTTTTTTTTCACGCTGCAGTAAAATAACTACTATTAATGGTGCAACGGGAGTTACAAACAGATTGTTACTTCCTTGAGGTCAGTTCTGAACACAATCTAGGTTCAGTTTGCATTGTTCTCAAAACGGACGTATTGCAGGGAAAATCGTAAGCACAGAGTCCTGATATGTGTAGATAATCATTAATGTGGTCTACGCACAAAAAAAAAAGGAAAGTGTGACGTGAGAGGCACAACAGAATCGCTATTTTCACTCTATTTACCACAAGGAAGAGGCGGCTGGTGAATACAGCCCATATCTCATACCAGGAAAAGGTGCCACAATAAGGAGGGTTTGAGTACAGCGACTTGTTGAACACAGGAACAAGCTCGCACAGAGAGGGATAAAGGGTAGGCAGACAAGAGATGTCATAAAACTTAATAACCTGTTGGATACTAGAAGAAGCAGGGACTGGCGTAGGAGGGAATCTAGCAGACAGATGTACCTGGGAGATACAAAGGGAGGGTCAGGAGGAAAAGCTTCCCTGCAGCTCTGGATGCTGATGGATGGAATGGCTTGGACAGGGAGGCGGCTGAGGGGCAGCGGTGGGGCACAGCAGACACTGCCAGGGAAGCAGGGAAAGTGTTCTCCTGCGCTGGGGTGCAAGGTGTGAAGCTGCTTTGTATGCTGTAAAATAACAAAGGCTTGTGAAAAGGGTGCTTTCCTGGGTAACACATCTGTCAGACACCCATCACACCGACTGTTAATAATAGGGGAAAATGACCTTGTGTTTGATGTGATAATGCACAGTGTTTGCTGCACGGCCCCGTCATCACCACCGCCTCACAAAAAGGCGGAAGGAGCAGGAGCCAACCTCCAACTTTGGCTCTGTCAATCTCCAACTTCGGCTCTGCCAACCTCCAACTTTGGCTCTGTCGAGCCGCAGCCCTCGCTCCCCTCCACGGGGCACAACCGCGCCGCGCTCAGGAACGCGGCAGCCCCGCGCAGCCCAGCGCGCAGGGACGGGGTTAACTCGCACCTCGGGGCTCCCTTGGCTCTGTCACCACATTCCTGCTCCTCGCCCTCCGGCGCACGGGAAGCGCGGCCGCCGCGGGGCGCGCCCGGGATGAGGCGGCGGCGGAGCCCGGCCTGTCCGGGCGGGCCCGGCGTGTCCCCTCCCGCGGCACCGCCGCGCGGGCATAGGGGGCGCTGTTAGCGCGGGGACGCGGCGGCGGAGCGCTCCGCCGGGACCGCGGGCACGGGGACGGGGACGGGAATGGGGACGAACGACGGGGGACAAACGACGGGGACCGCGGGCCGCGGCCCCTCAGGCCGGCGCGCGCGCGCGGTGGGGTTTGGATGGGGCAAAGGGGGGCGCGAGACCCAG